>CM049833.1:27970413-28065413 GCA_027422435.1 Schizopygopsis pylzovi | reverse complement strand
CTCTCTCTCTCTCTCTCTATCTCTCTCAATCTTTCTCTCTCTCTCTCTTTTGAAAATGCATGAAAATGAATTAAGTTTATGCTTAACACAAGAAAAAAAATAATATATATATATATATAAAAAATTAAAAATAGCCAACAGGGTCAGAAAAATAATCTTAATTTAATATAACTTAATTTTTTTACCACCACTGATTATAAATTATTGCAGAAAGTTAGTTAATTATATAATAATAATATTTGTATTATTATAAAATATATATAAATTCTATAATAATCATTAAAGGTTAGAAAAATAAACTTAATAATTCAAAGTGAAATCTAGTTTATTTTACTCCCCATCGCTTAATTTTGATATAAAAATGAAAAACTTCATATTTTAAGTAGTTTTTTTCCTCTAGAAATGTAATTAAATAAGACAGGGAATGTAAAACATAAACAAAATGATACAAGGTTTCTTAAATTTACATATGAAAAGTAAATATGTATATATAAATATAGACAAATATGTTCTGGAAGGATCTTATAAAAGTCCTTAATAATATAAAACCATCGTTTGCTTGCATTAAAAGCAGATTAATGTTTAAAAAAACACTCACTAAGAAAATCCTTTTTGCAGTGTATGAGTAAAAATGACGGCTGTAGAGAAATAATGCACATTTTTGTGTGATTTTATATTGATGTGTCATAATTGACAGAATAAATGTAAAATGTAAAAAAAACAACTAAGAAATCAGATGTTTCCCGCTGTTTGAACAAAGCCATATCGACATCACACCGGTGACTCTGTACCACTCCTTGAAAGGGAACTGAAACGCAAACATTATCCCGCTTCAATCCAGAGTACAGCTGCAAAAAAAGGGGTAAAATACCTGCACAAAGACGTAAATCAAAGCCAGAGGGCCAATGACCAGCGCAAATATGGGCGTACTGCAAATGATAACAATCATGGTGGACAGAGAGGCAAAGAAGGTGCCCAGGAACATGAGGATGGTGGACGGGAGGACCTCGTCGATCACGTAAATGTCCTTGGAGAAGCGGTTGATGATCCGGCCTATGGGGGTGGTGTCAAAGAAAGACTGGGGCGTGTGAAATTTGTTGTCCAGCAGGGTCTGATGCAGCTTGCGTGCGGCCTGGATTTTCCCCAGAGCCAGAGTAAAGCAGGAAAACATAACCAGGACGCCTGTGTTAGAAAGACCAGAGGAGGGGGACAGTGTCACTACACACGCCTGCAGGGCATTGTGGGATACGGGAGAGCTACAGAGCGGGAGTCAAACGAGAGTTCACACAAAAACAACAGGTGCATGAGAGCGCTCGACTTCAGCGGAACGCAAAGAGAAACTATGAGGAATCTTAATAGCAGCTCTTTTCCGTATAATGACAAGATCGATCGACCAATAAAAACGTATTTTACTCTGACCAGACCCTTTTTAGCAACGAGGAAGGCACAGCCTGAAATACGATCTCCTCTCGCCCAAGTGCACTTTAGACATTGTGGAGCTTATTTCAAGTGATTGTGTAGGAACAGACTACACTAAATAAGACTCACAACCAGTGTACGTGGTAACGCATTACAAGTAACGCGAGTTACGTAATAATATTACTTTTTCAAGTAACTAGTAAAGTAACGCATTACTTTTTAATTTACTAGAAAATATCTGAGTTACTTTTCTCCCATTTATTGATGACAGAGCGCCGTGTGAACATGATCTTACTGTAGATCTAATCTAGACTAAATATGAATGTGTATTAATTCATCACACTCGCAAAAAACAGATTCAGTATTCATCAAAATGAATTAAAACAGTGAAACTCAGAATATGACGCAAACCTGCAATAATTAAATATGTTAAACAACACAAATATATCTAATCTCATTTTATTAACCGATGTGTTTGCTGCTGACCTTTGATCCAGTTCAACATAAGCAAAAATTACTTTAACGATTGTGCTTGATTGCTTTTTAATCACTGAAGAGTGTTGAACTTCTCCTGTGTTCTTCTGTACAGACGTGATTTACTCGTCCTTCAGTCTGAGGTTTATTCATTACACTTTTGGTGTGAAAGGCTTTTATATTTGCTATAAATATAACTTCTTGTATTAAAAACAAACAATCAAGCCCTGCTCATATTTAAAAAGTAACGCGAAAGTAAGTAACGCATTACTTTCCATAAAAAGTAACTAAGTACCGTAATTAGTTACTTTTTAGGCGTTCCCAATGCGTTCTCCGACGCAGCTCGAGTTCCTGAAGATTAACTAAAATTAACATCAAAAGACAACATTTATCAAATAACTCAAGCAAGTTTTATTTTTTATTGTTTTTGTTTTTTTGATAAAATAATTTCCATTGAAATGTAATTTGGTGTAACCAACAAGTAAAGGCGAGTGTACACATGAATAGCTTTTAAATATATATTATATTAAAAGTAAAATAAACTATATTTTTCTTCTTGCAAATATTATGAATTAATTAATATTACAATCATTACCAATTCATAAATATCACATTTTTGTGGAGGTGCACCACACAAGATTGTACAACCTGAACTAATCTTGCCTTTTTGTCAAAAAATGTATCTATTAATAGCATTTTAATATTTATCACATTTAATTATGACTATAATAAATGCATAATTGTATATATTATAATCAACATAATTAATATAATATTTCTTGACCTTGACATACAGTCATGACTAGTTT
Source organism: Schizopygopsis pylzovi (assembly GCA_027422435.1). NCBI lineage: Eukaryota > Metazoa > Chordata > Actinopteri > Cypriniformes > Cyprinidae > Schizopygopsis > Schizopygopsis pylzovi. The sequence goes on along the minus strand of CM049833.1, from coordinate 28,062,711 downwards.
TTATGTACGCAAACATGATGCTAGTTTGAATACGCAGAATGGAAAATTACCGATTTTAAGCAAGTTATGCTTAAGAAGAGTTTTATGCTGCTTTTGAAGTTTGGCAGACACGGTCACTGTAACAGAAGCGAGTGAATCTTCATAATTTCTCCTTGTTTATTCCATAATTTCAACGACATTCTGATGAGCAAATAGCAAAACTATTTTTATATTTTATTATATTTTTGTGAACTTCTTATGGGATGAATGAAATGTATACCATTTATAGTATTTCTGTGGATGTGAATAAACAATCGAATGACTCAGGTTGTTCATGTCGCCAGGTATCTAGTCTTGTGCAGATGGTGTAAATAACCCACTCAGACAGTTTTCTGCGTTGGTTAGCTTAGCAGTGTTCTAGCGCTCAGGAAGTTTGCTGACGCGGCCTTGACAGCAAGGAACAGTGAAGAGCGTACAAACCCCCACGCCTTCGATTCCATACACTTTAGACTTCACTGCAAACGCCAAACACAACATCGAGTGAAAATCTGAGGTCCGCAAGTCGCTCATTCAGAAGTGATGTGATTACAATATGAGAGTGCAGCTGTTACTAGTTATTTATGTATCCCTATTACAAAATTTAGGACAATTGAAGATGCGATCAAGGAATCTGCCACCGATTGGCCTTCGCTACTCCCAATCCCTTCATGACTTCTTCCTGCTCTCTCTCTCTCCAGATCGTCGTCATCGCCCTCTTCCCAAAAGTTGCTCACATGCAAGCGCTACATCTCTCAGAATTCATGATGTTTTACATTCCAGACTGCCTCACGCTTCTGCTTCTCATCCTTACTTCTCCTCTACTCTACTCAAATCTCTACAACTCTGATGCCTCTCAAAATCCCTGCTCTCTTCTGCTATGCTTTATTGCAATCTGTCAGATTGCTACTCTCCTCTGTCTCTCTCTCTCTCTCCCTCTGTTTCTTTCTCAATCTCTCTCTCTCTCTCTCAATCTCTCTCTCTCTCTCTTCTCTCTCTCTCTCTCTCCTCTGTCTCTCTCTCTCTCTCTCTCTCAATCTCTCTCTCTCTCTCTTTTTCTCTCTCTCTCTTCTCTCTCTCTCTCTCTCTCTCTCTCTCTCCTCTCTCTCTCTCAACTCTCTCTCTCTCTCTCTTCTTCCTCTCTCTCTCTCTTTCTCTCTCTCTCTCCTCTGTCTCTCTCTCTCTCTCTCTCTCTCTCAATCTTTCTCTCTCTCTCTCCCTCTGTCTCTCTCTCTCTCTCTCTCCATCTCTCTCTCTCTCTCTCTCTCTCTCTCTATATATATATATATGTGTGTGTGTGTGTGTGTGTGTGTGTGTGTGTGTGTGTGTGTTTAAATAAACAAAATCTTACAATAAATATTTTGTAATATGGTGCTTTGATCATTTCATAGCATTAAAAAGGGAATAAATAAAGAAAAATTCATGAGATTAAAATTGAAATAAAACTTATGGATGGGTACTATGTATTTTAAGTGAATATTTTTAATATGGGGCTCTGGTTACTTCATAGCATAAAAAGGGAAATTAACAAAAACAAACCATGATATTAAAAACTACAATTGAGAAAAATCTGTCTTACAATAAATATTTAAATTGTATTTAAATGATTTTATAGCAAAACATTTTATTCATTTTTAATGTTTAATTAAAAAAAGGCATTGCAATAAATATTTTATAATAAGAGGATTTGAAATTTATTGCACAAAGACAAAAAATATATATTTCAGTGAGGGCACTATACATTTTTTTATGTTTTTCTTACAATAAATACTTTATAATATGGGACTTTAGTTTTTTTTTTTTAAGATAAATTAACAAAGAAAAACGTATTAAATAAATTTTTTTAAATTGAGAAAACATGTTAGGATGGGTACTAGTCATTTTTTTATGTTTAATTGTTTAATTAAAAAAAATTACATTCTTGCAATAACAATTTTATAATATGGGCCTTTTGTTATTTCATTTAAAAAAAAAATTTTTTTATTAGAATTAGAAATTACACCTAATCACGATCTGTCAGAATGGGTGCTATAAATGTCATATTTAGGTAAATTAGTGGGTTTATTTTATTAATAACTGGGATAGCACATTGAATGTGAGACATCTAAAGTATTTGAATCCTGCTCTGTTAGCTTTAAGATGTTAGACATGATAATTTATAACACTTCACACTGTATGAAGGATAATTATAACAACACTAGTGTAATGTGGCATTATAGTCAGGTTGTGTTGTGTGTTTGTGTGTTTGTTCGGCTCTCGTCCTCCACACGAGGGCAGTCTGGAGTCACGAACCCGTCCCGTCTCAGTCGTCTCGGCCTGGATGAGTTTCTCCGCCTCCGGCTCCTTCTTCTCGGTCGGAGACTCGAGGGGTCTCCTCTCGCTGCAGCGCCGCCGGCGGGACATTTTCTTCGGGTTCTCCGGATCATTAGACATGATGCTCATCTGCCTACAACAGACAGAAGAGAGACGCACAGGCTGATGGGACATACGAATTACAATATGCATTCATAACCATGGAAATTAGATTATTTTGGGATATTTATTAGTGGGCTTGATTGTTTGATTTAAACGAACTTTATTAAACCTGTAAAATGCATGCATCTATAGGAGAACGTCGGAGTGCTGTCAAACGATTAATCACATCCAAAATAAAAGTTGTGTACAAATGTACTGTGTATATGTATATATAAATACAAACACATGCATGTTTTCAGAAAAATATGTTATGTTTATAGATTAAATATATTTACATATAATATAAATTATATTCATATAAATATATACATGTAAATACATGTACGTATCTTCAAAATATATATTGTATGTGCATATATTTATACATACATAATAAATATACAAAGTACACATATATATATTATGTAAACAAAAACGTTTATTTTGGATGTGATTAATCGTTTGACATTACTAATAAATATATAAACCTCTGAAGATCATCATCGACCTCTTAGTAATACTCAAAATGTTTAATTAATATCACAACGCAATTTTTTTTATTATTATTATTCAAAATATATATTGTATGTGCATATATTTATACATACATAATAAATATACAAAGTACACACACACATATATATATATATCATGTAAACAAAAACTTTTATTTTGGATGCGATTAATTGTTTGACTAATAAATAAGCACTAATAAATATATAAACCTCTGAAGATCGTCATCGACCTCTTAGTAATAGTCACTTACACTCAAAATGTTTAATTAATATCACAATGCAATTTTTTATTTTATTGTACACATAGTACTATGGAAGGCAAGTTTAATTTAGTAATTTTTTTATCATTTAAACCAACTTTATTAAACCTGTAAAATGCATGCATCTATAGGATGATGCTTAATAATTAACATTCAAACAGGAATAAATATAGCAGTTCAGTAGCATCCAAATGTCTTCTGTATATTCCACTGAATGGGATATTAAGAGGTTTTTAACTGGAAATACAACATGCAAATAAATCGCATTGTATGCCATAAGGTCACAGAAAAAATAAAAGCAGTGTTTGCCGCGAGCCAAATTTGTCGTCAGGAGAAGTGCTTGTAAAAGCAGAAGTCACAAAGCCAACGCAACTGGCAGAGCGAGAGACATTAAAAATGCATGCGCACCTCATGAACTGTCTGCGCGCCTCGTTGACTACAGGCTCGTTATCCACCATATCTGTGTGATTACTGAGAGCATCTTCAGGAAACTCCTCCTCCTCATCATCCACCAGTAAAACTGAAAAACACCGCGGAGGACCAAAGCTAAAGCAATACGCTATCATACATGGATTATGAATAAATAAACATAAATACATCATTCATGTTTAACAGTCAATTCATATTTCACAGTTGAGGCATATTTTATAACATTGTAATATGTATAAAAAATATATTTAATGATAAATTATAAATACAACTTATAAACAAAATAATAATAAATACAAATTATAAACAAAATGATAAATACAAATTAAATGTTTTAATAATAAACATTTCATAATATGTATTACAAATAAGTAATATCCAAATATATATATAAATATATCAGTTATAAATATTTACTGTGTATTGTAAACAAATAAATACTATCCAAATATATGAATAATAAATATTTCATATGTATTACAAATAAGTAATATATATATATATATGTATGTATTACGGATACAAATACATATATTTATTTAGAAATATTATCTTTGTCAACCAACAAAACTGAAAAAAACATTAATTCTCAAAGTGAACTTATATAAGATCAAAATGAAAGCAATAAATAATTGAAAAAAAATTATAATATGTATTTCTAAATATTGTATATGAATAATATGTAAATTAATAATATTTATAAATAAATAAATATGCAGCCAGCAAACAAATACATTATTATTTTTAAATATTATAAACAAATAAATACTCTAAATAATCTAAATATGTGAATAATAAATATTCCATTATATGTACTATAAATAAATAGATAAATATATCAGTTATAAACATTTAATGTGTATTGTAAACAAATAAATCATGTATATATATATGTATTACGAATAAAACTACATATATATATTTAGAAATATTATCTTTGTCAACCAACAAAACTGAAAAAAAACATTAATTCTCAAAGTGAACTTATATAAGATCAAAATGAAAGCAATAAATAATAGAACAAATTTCATAAAATGTATTTCTAAATACTGTATTATATATATTATACTATATTATATGAATAATATTTATAAATAAATATGCAGCCAACAAACACATACATAAATAAATAATCTAAATATGTGAATAATAAATATTCCATAATATGTACTATAAATAAATAGATAAATATATCAGTTATAAACATTTAATGTGTATTGCAAACAAATAAATACTATCCAAATATATGAATAATAAATATTTAATATGTATTAAAAATGAATAAATACTAATATATAAATATGTATTTAAAGATAAAGAAGACCATATTTCATATGTATAATGAGTAATTCTCTTATGTACCGGGGACTTCCTCGTCTTCGATGATATCCTCGAGAGAGTAGTTTCTGAGGAACTCTGCAAAAGCTCCATTCTGCTTGAGCAGGTCCTGGTAGGAGCCCATTTCTGACACGCGTCCGTCCACCATCACCAGGATGTTGTGCACCTGCGGCAGGAAGCTGATCCCGTGGGTCACCAGTATCCGCGTCTGGAATCAGAACAGCACATCGCTTTACCCTGATCTGATCAATCCCACAGTGACGGGTGAGAGCGCATCACATACATGGGTCAGTGTGAGACGACCACTGCTAGTTCACACAAATTAGTTTCATGCAACAGGCTCGGAAATATTCATGCACATACCTTTTCCTTGAGGCATCCTTCAGGCCCGATGACTTTGTCAAAGATGTGTTTGGCGACGTGAGCGTCGACGGCGGACAGAGGGTCGTCCAGCAGATAGATGTCCGCTTCACTGTACAGCGCTCTGGCCAAACTCACTCTCTGCCGCTGACCGCCGGACAGATTGATGCCCTGCACACACACCATCGACATGACATGCTGATAACCACATTACAGTGTTCCTGTGGCTTAGAGCATTGTGTTAGCAGCGCAAAGGTTGTGGGTTCGATTCCCAGGGAACACATATACTGACATAGCCTGAATGCACTGTAAGTCGCTTTGGATAAAAGCGTCTGGTAAATGTACATGACACCGCACATAAACAGATTTGTAAGCAATAAGGTACGAGAGGCCGTGCTGTACTGTGAATAAGTCACGACTGAAGGGCGTTGTTAGGCAGTTATTCACAATACAGTAACACTAGAGTTACACCTTAATGCTTCATAAAATGTTATTACACCATAGAGCTGTCAAAATGGCTGAAAAACTAAATTCGCTTTTTGTACTAAAATATTATCATTATTCGATTTATATCCGAATTTAGAAGGCATTATTTCTGTTAGCAGTAAAAAAGCTTTTGGCTTCTCTCCCGAGGCCACATCGAGGAAATATTACTAATGCACGTTTATTCAAAGCAACACAATAACAGACCATCTTTGAAAAAAGTGTTTAAACTAATGTTAATAAACCATAATTAATTACATTGCTTGAACAATTAGAAACAAAACAGCATCATGCATGCATGTATGGATTAACACAAAGGACCGAAAACCAATCACAAAGAGTACTTTTCATTTAAAAACATGAGATGCAGCGGGATGAGGAAAAACGCCATAAAGCTGAACGTACATTAATTTTACACGGCTTTCTAAACATGTGGCTTTCTTGTGCGCGACGCGACGGTGATAGACAGGGGCGTAGCCATCATTTCAAGAGTGGGGGGGGGGGGCGGAATGTCTAGTGTTATACCTGTTTTGTTTTTTTTGTTAACCCTTGTCTAATTGACAGGTTTTATTTTTAATCATACATTTTTGCTTAATATGCTTTATGATTATATACGATTATAAAACAGAAGAAAAGAAATAGAGGAGAAGAAAGAAAGATTTTTTTTTTTCATATAATTAACACCAAAACAACAAGAGCAACAGGCAGAGTCACTCAACATTGTGCAGCACTATTCGGATACCAAATGCCAACTTACGCTGCTTGACTGTTTCGTAAAAAAGGAGTGGAGAGTTTTTTGCCGCTTTAAACTCATCGCGACCGCTATGGATGTTGAATACAGCGGGGGACCGCGCGTGCGAGCTAGCTTAGGGCGTGTCGTGACAAACTGAGTGACTGATTGCCATGGAAACGTAAACATCATGTATAAACTATCTTGTCTCTTTGAATTTTAAATCATTCTGCATTTATATACATTGCTCCATTAAACCTCAACATGTCGAGAACACAACTGTCCAATGAAAAAAGTGAGTGGGACGAATTTACTTTTTATAAAAAGTCCCCCGAGTAATCTACACCCCTGGTGATAGATGTCCCTCTAGAAAATGCAATAAATATGTATTCTGTGTGAACGGCTTGGTTTCAGTTTTAACGTAAACAACATCTATATTTTGAATGAACAACGTAACAGCGCCGCATCCAATGGGTTCAACTGGATAGGCTGAAAAACAACAAGATTAAAATACAATGACACTTTCATCATCATCATCATCATCATCACATCTTGTGTGCCACGCTGCCTGATGCACACATGCAACGTTTTACATTCAAATGTGGATTTTTATTTTAAATTCGACGAAAATTCGAAATTCAAAATTTTTTTGACAGCCCTACTAACTACACCATATATAATAAATATTAAAACCAAAAATGTATGTGAAATGCTGTCCTTCTGCTAAAAACAATAGTTCCTGACAGCAACAGTAAATGATTAACTTGACTCATCTTATAGAGCTCAAATAAAAACAGAGAATAGGAACTCTTCTCATCTGCTGTGTCATTAATATATTTAAAACCAATGATATTTTCTCACACATATACATACGTCTGCTTATCTTTCAGTATGAGAAAACGTCCATGTTCTGTCTTTTAGTCTGATTCGTGACACAGCGCGAGTTTGCAAGCGTCATTAAAGACATACCTGAAACAGAAAACTAATAAATATACTAATATTGCCTCCGTGGGCTTCCTCACAGATAAACGTTTCTCCCGCACGAGAAGAGTTTCTTTCAAGGGGAAGGGTTTCTCAAAATAAAAGATGAAAGTATGTTGCTCATACTTCATTAAATAAATAACAGTTTTGCTGAAATACATAATACATGTAACATTTTTGATGCCCTATTATTGATTGTTTATGTTGCTAAAGTCGTGCTTTATCGTAAATAACACCAAAAACACAGTTGACCAATCAGAATTGAGGACTGCAACTAACCATTTTATAAACATATTTTTTCATATCTGTTGAGAAAAGTCCAAAGCCTAAATGCTTAATTGCTTAATTAATTGCTCCGATGGTAATAAAACAAAAATAAATAAAAACACAAATAACAAATCTTACTAATAAAAACACACTCAAGAATCGTACATAACAATTAAGGTTAATGCACTATTTATCACTAAACTATTTAATTCTATGGAATGTAATATCAAATATATTTTTATATGATTAATTATATTAAATGAACATTTCAACATTTTACTGACAGCTTTAATAACCATACATTATTTTATATATGGACTATATTATATTATATATGGTATTATTTACTACAAAAGCGGGACTAAAAAATGTCTGTCAAACAGTTACATTTTAATATGATTACTTATATGATTTATATTAAAAATAAGTGCATAAATGAATATCTGTTAAGAAAAAAATCCCAAAACATGCTTTGTATGTCATGTTTAGATGTGTTTTTTAAATATGAAATACTATATCATATCAAATATATGTTTTATATAATTAATTGTATTAAATAAACACATTAAACTGACAGCCCTAGTTACCATACAGCACTATTTCATTAAAATATATGAATAAAAAACTATTAAAGAATTGTATTAAATTATTATGATTATGATTAAATGTGTTATAAAAAAATGTAATATTATAAAATGAATTATAATGTAATTAACTGTATGATTTTATTCAAAGTCATGCACAGTCACTGAGATCCAGCACCTTCTCTCCGATCTCAGTCTGGTCTCCTCCAGGAAGCACTTCCAGGTCAGGGGTCAGAGCGCAGGCCTCCAGCACGCAGCGGTACCTCTGCTCCGCATACGGTCTGCCGAACAAGATGTTGTCTCTGAGCGTGGCGTTCTGGATCCAGGCCTGCTGCGGCACGTAAGCCACGGATCCCTACAGGAGGAGACGAGCGTCAAACACGGCATTCTCCTGATAAAGACTGATCTGGAGAAGAAACACACACCCGTATGGAGATCTGACCCTCCTGCTTGTGCATCTCTCCCAGCAGAGCGGACACGAGCGACGTCTTCCCACAACCCACGTGACCCACGACGGCCAGCAGAGAGCCCTGCGGCACCATCACATTAATGCTGCAGACACATCACACGGTTACTCAGCACTGCTGTTACACCATCACATTAATGCTGCAGACACATCACACGGTTACTCAGCACTGCTGTTACACCATCACATTAATGCTGCAGACCCATCACACGGTTACTCAGCACTGCTGTTACACCATCACATTAATGCTGCAGACACATCACACGGTTACTCAGCACTGCTGTTACACCATCACATTAATGCTGCAGACACATCACACGGTTACTCAGCACTGCTGTTACACCATCACATTAATGCTGCAGACACATCACACGGTTACTCAGCACTGCTGTTACACCATCACATTAATGCTGCAGACACATCACACGGTTACTCAGCACTGCTGGTACACCATCACATTAATGCTGCAGACACATCACACGGTTACTCAGCACTGCTGTTACACCATCACATTAATGCTGCAGACACATCACACGGTTACTCAGCACTGCTGTTACACCATCACATTAATGCTGCAGACACATCACACGGTTACTCAGCACTGCTGTTACACCATCACATTAATGCTGCAGACACATCACACGGTTACTCAGCACTGCTGGTACACCATCACATTAATGCTGCAGACACATCACACGGTTACTCAGCACTGCTGGTACACCATCACATTAATGCTGCAGACACATCACACGGTTACTCAGCACTGCTGTTACACCATCACATTAATGCTGCAGACACATCACACGGTTACTCAGCACTGCTGGTACACCATCACATTAATGCTGCAGACACATCACACGGTTACTCAGCACTGCTGTTACACCATCACATTAATGCTGCAGACACATCACACGGTTACTCAGCACTGCTGTTACACCATCACATTAATGCTGCAGACACATCACACGGTTACTCAGCACTGCTGTTACACCATCACATTAATGCTGCAGACACATCACACGGTTACTCAGCACTGCTGGTACACCATCACATTAATGCTGCAGACACATCACACGGTTACTCAGCACTGCTGGTACACCATCACATTAATGCTGCAGACACATCACACGGTTACTCAGCACTGCTGTTACACCATCACATTAATGCTGCAGACACATCACACGGTTACTCAGCACTGCTGTTACACCATCACATTAATGCTGCAGACACATCACACGGTTACTCAGCACTGCTGTTACACCATCACATTAATGCTGCAGACACATCACACGGTTACTCAGCACTGCTGTTACACCATCACATTAATGCTGCAGACACATCACACGGTTACTCAGCACTGCTGTTACACCATCACATTAATGCTGCAGACACATCACACGGTTACTCAGCACTGCTGTTACACCATCACATTAATGCTGTCTCTCTCTCTCTGCTCTCTCTGTCTCTCGCTCTCTCTCTGTCTCTCTCTCTGCGCAAATCTCTCTGTCTCTCAGACTCGCTCTCTCTCTGTCTCTCGCTCGTCTCTCTCTCGCTCTCTCCTCTCTCTCTCTCTCTCTCGCTCGTCTCTCTCTCTCTCTCTCTCTCTGTCTCTCGCTCTCTCTCTCTCTGTCTCTCGCTCTCTCTCTCAGTCTCTCTCTCTCGCTCTCTCTCTCTCTCTGTCTCTCGTCTCTCGTCTCAGTCTCTCTCTCTCGCTCTCTCTCTCTCTTCTTCTCTCTCGTCTCTCTCTCTCTCTCTCTCTCTCTCTCTCTCTCTGTCTCTCGTCTCTCTCTCTCTCTCCTCTCTCTCTCTCTCTCTCTCGCTCGGTCTCTCTCTCTCTCGTCTCTCTCTGTCTCTCTCTCTCTCTCAAATAAATGATTAATTCATTCAAATAAATACAATCTTATTTAAGATCTTATGTCTGATTTAAAGTAGACAGAATGCTAACGAGCCTTAACTGACAAAAAATGACCATAATTTGCACGGTCATCATCTTCTTGTCATACAAAATTCATAAACTGGGCAGAATGTATGCGGCCGCTGCACCTGATGTTCACAAACTTTCATAACTGGTAAATGTTTGTGAAATGGCAGAGCCTTGATTAATCTGTTTCTTTGCATGCAATCGTGAAATGCAGCCTTTTCCTTTTTTTTTTTGTTATTCGTTGTGGGGCGGGGGGGGGGGGGGGGGGGGGTGATTTCGGGTCGGGTTGGGGCTCTAAATTTAACTGTGCCGCTCGGGTCGGGTCGGGTCGGGTCAGACGATCTCGGGTACGGGCCGGGTTCGGGCTTCAGTTTTGAGCCCGTGCAGACCTCTAATTCATGCACATACCTTTTCCTTGAGGCTTCCTTCAGGCCCGATGACTTTGTCAAAGATGTGTTTGGCGACGTGAGCGTCGACGGCGGACAGAGGATCGTCCAGCAGATAGACGTCCGCTTCACTGTACAGCGCTCTGGCCAAACTCACTCTCTGCCGCTGACCGCCGGACAGATTGATGCCCTGCACACACACCATCGACATGACATGCTGATAACCACATTACAGTGTTCCTGTGGCTCAGTGGTAGAGCATTGCGTTAGTAGTGCAAAGGTTGTGGGTTCGATTCCCAGAGAACACATATACTGACAATAAATGAATATCTGTTAAGAAAAAAATCCCAAAACATGCTTTGTTTGTCATGTTTAGATGTGTTTTTTTAAATATTAAATACTATATCATGTAAAATATATGTTTTATATAACTAATTGTATTAAATAAACACATTAAACGGACAGCCCTAGTTACCATACAGCACTATTTCATTAAAATATATGAATAAAAAACTATTAAAGAATTTGATTAAATTATTATGATTATGATTAAATGTGTTATAAAAAAATAATAAAAATAAATGTAATATTATAAAATGATTTATAATGTAATTAATTGTATGATTTTATTCAAATTCATGCACAGTCATTGAGATCCAGCACCTTCTCTCCGATCTCAGTCTGGTCTCCTCCCGGAAGCACTTCCAGGTCAGGGGTCAGAGCGCAGGCCTCCAGCACGCAGCGGTACCTCTGCTCCGCATACGGTCTGCCGAACAAGATGTTGTCTCTGAGCGTGGCGTTCTGGATCCAGGCCTGCTGCGGCACGTAAGCCACGGATCCCTACAGGAGGAGACGAGCGTCAAACACGGCATTCTCCTGATAAAGACTGACCTGGAGAAGAAACACACACCCGTATGGAGATCTGACCCTCCTGCTTGTCCATCTCTCCCAGCAGAGCGGACACGAGCGACGTCTTCCCACAACCCACGTGACCCACGACGGCCAGCAGAGAGCCCTGCGGCACCATCACATTAATGCTGCAGACACATCACACGGTTACTCAGCACTGCTGTTACACCATCACATTAATGCTGCAGACACATCACACGGTTACTCAGCACTGCTGTTACACCATCACATTAATGCTGCAGACACATCACACGGTTACTCAGCACTGCTGTTACACCATCACATTAATGCTGCAGACACATCACACGGTTACTCAGCACGGCTGGTACACCATCACATTAATGCTGCAGACACATCACACGGTTACTCAGCACTGCTGGTACACCATCACATTAATGCTGCAGACACATCACACGGTTACTCAGCACTGCTGGTACACCATCACATTAATGCTGCAGACACATCACACGGTTACTCAGCACTGCTGTTACACCATCACATTAATGCTGCAGACACATCACACGGTTACTCAGCACTGCTGGTACACCATCACATTAATGCTGCAGACACATCACACGGTTACTCAGCACTGCTGTTACACCATCACATTAATGCTGCAGACACATCACACGGTTACTCAGCACTGCTGTTACACCATCACATTAATGCTGCAGACACATCACACGGTTACTCAGCACTGCTGGTACACCATCACATTAATGCTGCAGACACATCACACGGTTACTCAGCACTGCTGGTACACCATCACATTAATGCTGCAGACACATCACACGGTTACTCAGCACTGCTGGTACACCATCACATTAATGCTGCAGACACATCACACGGTTACTCAGCACTGCTGTTACACCATCACATTAATGCTGCAGACACATCACACGGTTACTCAGCACTGCTGTTACACCATCACATTAATGCTGCAGACACATCACACGGTTACTCAGCACTGCTGGTACACCATCACATTAATGCTGCAGACACATCACACGGTTACTCAGCACTGCTGTTACACCATCACATTAATGCTGCAGACACATCACACGGTTACTCAGCACTGCTGTTACACCATCACATTAATGCTGCAGACACATCACACGGTTACTCAGCACTGCTGTTACACCATCACATTAATGCTGCAGACACATCACACGGTTACTCAGCACTGCTGTTACACCATCACATTAATGCTGCAGACACATCACACGGTTACTCAGCACTGCTGGTACACCATCACATTAATGCTGCAGACACATCACACGGTTACTCAGCACTGCTGGTACACCATCACATTAATGCTGCAGACACATCACACGGTTACTCAGCACTGCTGTTACACCATCACATTAATGCTGCAGACACATCACACGGTTACTCAGCACTGCTGGTACACCATCACATTAATGCTGCAGACACATCACACGGTTACTCAGCACTGCTGGTACTCAATCACTCCCCTTTAACCTGACTTACATTTCACTTCTGACTATATTCTGAATAATTGAGTATGTGACGAATTAAACATTCAATCCTTGAATTGAATTTAAGGGAAGCATCTTACTTAAGGATTGCTTTTACTTGACAACTGGTTTAATTCTGTTATTTGTTTATTTACTTTACATTTTATTATTTGTATTTTATCGTTTTTTTTTTTTTTTTTTTTAAATAAATAATTATATTTAAATATTATTATTTTAATTAAGTTATTGTTTTCTATTCAATTTTGGTTATTTTGTAGTGTTTTGTGCTATATTATTTTTGTTTATATATTTTTTTCTGTTTTATTTTGCTTATTTTGTTATTTTTTGTTTTGTTTTATTTTCCTATTTTAGATTTTCTTGTTTTACTTTGCTTTATTTTATAATTGAATGAATTGAATTTAAGGGAAGCAGGTTTAATTCTGTTATTTGTTTATTTAGTTTACATTTTATGATTTGTATTTGTATTTTATATATTATCGTTTTTTATGTATTCATTCATTTAATTTAATTTTATATTGTTTTCTAACCAATTTTGGTTATTTTGTTATTTGCTATATTATTTTTTATATTGATTTTATTCTGTTTTATTTAGCTTATTTTTTTTTTTTCCTATTTTTATTTTCTTGTTTTACTTTGCTTTATTTTATTTGATTGTTTTTATATGGGGTTTTTACGGTGGCTGAGAAGTGCAAAACAAATCACGAATCTGAAAACAAAATAACAAATTACAAACGCAAATCTAAAAAACTAAATATGTAAACAATGTAATTCTGTATTTTTGACGCAATCGACCCGGGTTCAATCTTCTAACTTCTTTTTCCTCCCTTTTCAAATCTCGTATCGCATCATTTACGTATCGTAAATTGCCACTATCTGCAACAAGTAGTGTACACAGCAGAAAATCATGCTATTTTAACAGTGTAAATAGGTATTTGCATTTAGTGTAAATAGCTGCTATCGTCAAATGTACCATCACTCCCATAGACACTGTATTAGAAACACCCTCACATTAGCGTTAACAAGGTTTTTTTGTATTCTGATTCAAAGGTAATATAATACAGAGTACAGTGTTGTAAATATACATGCATATTTTTAGGCAGCAGCTGTTTGAACTGTCTAAATAGATACACTACGTACTAGATACACTTTACACTAAGTGCAAATGACCGTTTACAATATTTCCTTAATTTCTATTGAAAATGAATGCCTTTATGATGCGATACGAGATCTGAAAATGGAGAAGAAAAAGTTTGCGTCAAAAAGACAGAATGATTAACTGTCTTGATACTTAAGCTGAGCATTAATATCTAAATGTATATGATTTTTATTCATGCTTTTACATTTTTTTTTTTTTTACCTTTCTTTTTCCTTTTCTTTTTTTTATTTATTTAAAAAAAAATAAAAAATTGTGGGAAGTTATAGGCTGTTAAGGGAGGGAAGTGTTTAGTGGGATAGTATCAGTAATACCATGGAAGGATCATTTTATACAATTAATTTTGCAATTTGTTGTATTGATATTCCATGCAGAAAATCTAATAAAGAAAAAACAACAGACAGAATGACACACGATTTACCGTCTGCGCTACTGGAGCTGATGTATTAACTGACTCTGTTCTTCTTCTGGTTCCTCCTGAACATCTTGATTGACAGATGTCTCGTCCAATCAGCAGCGAGTAATCTAATCCCTAACCAATGGCGCTGTCTCAAACTATACCTACCTCCTCTGATTTGTTGTTGTGTTTTCTGACTTGTTTTAATGTTTTCTGAATTGTTATTTGTTTTTTTAAACTTGCATTTGCGGTTGCACTTTGTTATTTTGTTTTCAGAATTGTGATTTGTTTTCCACTTCTACCAATTTATTTTTTGTCTTATTTTATAGTTTAATTTATTCTTCTGTCCTCACATCTTGTTTCTTGTGTTTTGCATTTGTTGTAAAGCACTTTGAGAAAGCAACTTTTAAAGGTACCATTTAAAATAAAGTTATTATTTTTGCTCTATTTTTTTTAATTTGACACACAACAACGTGTCTCTCAATATCTGTGCACACGCACATATCCGTGTGAAAATATGCATGAAAATGTTTTCACATAAATGTTGATACATCAGTACATTTGCACTTTTTTCTAAAGGATCAAATTTAGAAACCACACGTATGTGAAAATCGCTTAGAAACATGAAAGGTGTCAGGCTAAAATGATGAAGAAGTGATCCTAAAATAAGTCTTATGTATTTCAGAGGACTATAAATGATGTTCTGCATAACATCTAGAACAGGTTCAGCATTGAAATACAGTAAAGACTACTATGAAAGTGGGTGTTTTGTTTACAAAGGCACGTAAGCATATGTTTGCAACAGGAGGTTGTGCATGAAGCCCATATATGGAGATAGTGGGTGTGTATTATGCTAATTAGCATCTACTGACACACCCTCTCTCATTTAGGATCATTCAGATTCACCTGCATTAGATCTGCTGCTGTGATCTATTCTGAGCTCGTAAATAAGATCAGCTGCACACATTAAGATGAATGAGAGCCGGTGTTTCGTGAGTCTTACTTGTCAAGAGTGGCTTGGTCTTGTTTGGCCCATGAGAATTTCCCGTTTATGACACTCACGGCGTATTCTGATGAGAGAAAGCGTGAGTCAGCTAAACGAGTCGTGACTCATTCTGGAGGAAAGGAAACTTGCAGACAGCAGATATTTCACAATGACTCAGCATTAGAAGAGCTCGAGAGCAGAAACCAGAGGCGACTTTGATTGTTTCAGCATGACGCTTTACTTCAAGAGCCCGGCTCTGTTACCTGAAGCGTTGTTTCTTCTGTCCACGTTCTCGGGATCGAGCTCGTCGTGACTCAGGAAATCCTGGATGCGTTTCAGAGACACGCTGGCCTGACGAACAATCACACACAGAAACAATCAGACGTGAAGCAGAACAGAAGCGGCTTATTCTGTACTTATCTGATAATTAACTCTTCATATATATATATATATATAATTTTACTAGGCAGAAAATTATTTAAAATATGAAATTAAAACAATATATATTACATTTTAAAATTTTTGACAACTTGACATATATGACATACATTATGACATATATACATAATATCACATCCTGTATTTTTGTATTTGACAACTTCAGTTCTATATGACAGATGCTGAAACAAAAGCAGAAAATAATGAAATCATTTTGGCCTCATGTTTTATACATGTATATATAAAACATTTTCTGAAAGTGAGGCAAATTTCTTTATTTTCTGCTTTTCTGATCAATTTATACATATTTTATTTTGTTTAATTTATAATTATTTATTTATTTTCTGCTTTCCTGACAATATGTTTTATAGATAATCACAACACACCACGCACGCACCACCACACACGCACACACGCACACACAGACACACGCACACACAGACACACGCACACCATACACACACACACACACACACACACACACACACACACACACACACACGCACACACAGACACACGCACAACACACGCACACGCAACACACACACACACACACATTTGCACGCACATTGCGGCGCACACAGCACATGCACACCACACACACACACACACACACACGACATGACACGTGACACATGCACATGCACACAACACGCACACACACACACACACACTTACAAAATAGTGAAATAATGTTTGACTAAAATGTACACAATCAAACAGTTCTCTTAACGGTTGTTATACTTAGGACACAAACAATATCTTTGCATATACAAATCACTAACACCTAAAACCAACCACAATTCACAGAAACACACATGTTTGCATTGTGTACATTGTTGTGAACTTTCTGTACTTTTTTATTTTTTTCCTGGGGGACCACTAGTGCATGTGTCCTCCTACAATGTCAGAAAATGTGTGTTGTTACTATCTTTGTGTGGTGACATTTGTTCCACAATGTGTCATAGTGTATGTGTGTGTGTGTTGTTTATAGATAATCACACACCACACACACACGCACACACACACACATGCACACAGACACACACACACAGACACACACACACACACATCACACACACACACACAAATTATTTTATTTAAAATATTTAATCTTTTTGACACCTTATGATATATTTAATGTATTGTTATTATATTAATGTAATGCAACTTTGTAATTTAATTTAATTCTATGTGACAGATGCTGACATAAAATATTTTTGCCTTACTTTGGTAGTCACACAGGCTATATGTATAAGTAAATGAATTTTGCACCGTAATCAGTAGCGTCTGTGATAAAGCTGGATTCAAGCTGTAATATTTCTGCAATATTAAGGAAGCGGAGTCTCACTTGTACGATGCTGCTGATGACCTGCGGAAGCATGTTTAGCGGGAACCTCAAGATGTTGAACAGAGACAAAGACACAAAGGCCTTCTCTGCATCCAAGACATTGTTCTCGTCCACAGTCACGAACACAGCAAACGTGGTCAGAGCCACCTGAAGCACATCACAGCACAAACATGACAGATTTAGACTTCAGTCAGTGCTAAAGAACTGAAACAAAGGGCCGTGTATGGTGCGCACTTTGAGCTTATTAATCACATCGGCTAATGCACTTTTGAAACATGAGCCGGAAACTCGACGCCTAGATATGGATCAACCGCATCATTAGCATATCAAAGATAAGCACTGTGCATTTCCATCAGATACACATGAAACCACACAGAAAGCGATAAGTCACCATGAAGGGCGCGCTGGTCCAGGCCATGGTGGAGAGAGCGCTGAGATACGCCGTCTTACGCAGCACATTCAGCTCCTTCTGCCGGATCTGCAGGATCTTCTCCTTAAAGGACACCTCCCAGGCGTAGAGCTTCAGCACCTTTATACCGTTGAGAATCTCGTTCATCAGCTTGATGCGGTCGTCCTTATGCTTCATCTGCTCCACCTGTGCCCACCAATGCAACGAGTTTTGATGCATATTTTGAATTACATTTTATTTTTATACTGTCCATTATCATTTTAGCTTAAGAATTGGTCTTTTTGATGTGTGTTTCTGTCATTTTTATTAGTTTTAGGTTGTATAATTTTTTTCATATAAAATTGCATTCATTTTCATTTGAGTTTTAGTTAATTATATCAAATTAAACTGAATAGAAATTAGAAATATTGCCTTGCATGTCATATAAATGTGAAAATAATGTTGCCTCACTAATGCTGCCAAATTTTTATATATATTATATATATGGTGGTCTCATAAAATGTATATTTAATATAATATTTAATTCAATTTCATATTTTAATGTAGCTCTAAAGATTTTTAGAGTTATTAAGATAGCATTATGTGAAAATTGACCATTTTGATCAAGTTTTGATGTTATTTTATTTCAGTATAAAAACACAAAACACATTTTTATACTTTTAATTAACTATAATAAGCCTGGTGTGGCGTACAGACAGAAATGACTTCACACATGGTGTTTTGTTTCCAGTTTAATTTGTGACTGTCTCTTTAAGAGGAAACTTCCCCGAACTGTGAAAAGTGTCTGATAAGCACGAGCTGTGAAAACCTCAGAGCAGATGCAAACATTGCTAAGCATGATAACTCAGTGCTCAGTGAAGAGAAGACAGCCAAACCTGGTAAGTTCTGGTCTTCATGGCGATGACAGCGTTGAATGGGATCAGCAGAACCATCACGGCCACACCGGCCAGAACCGACGGACCCAGATTCTGAACACAAGACAGAAAACTCTCACATCTGTGTTTCTGTCAGACATCTCTTCAGTCCCTAGATGTTATGCTGGACATCCAGCACTGACCCAACACAATCGCTATCATAACATGTGCTCATTATTTTAATTAGATTAGAGTTATTTAATTGTCACTTTCATTTTAGCTAAAGATTTAGTAATTTTGTAGCAGTTTTGTCATTTTCATTAATTAATTAATTAATTAATACATTTTCATGAAGTAAAATTAAAATGATAATTTTTTATGTTTTTAGATTAGGCTAAGTTAACGATCATTTAATTTTTTATTATTTTATTTTCATATTCGTTTTAGCTAAGATTTAGTAATTTGTTGTGATTTTTATATTTTTTATTTTGTTGTGATTTCCTATATTTGTATTAATTTTAATTTTTGTATTAATAAATTAAACTGCCTGAAGAAAGTTTCCTTTATTCATAATTATTAATATTAACAATTTATTTATTTATGAATTTTCTTTAGTTTTAGTTATTTTAGTACTTCAATTTAAACTAAAAGAAAATGAGAAATGTTGCCTTGGCAAGTTGACAAAGGCAACTAAGTGAAATAAAAATATGTGTCAATACTTTATTTCAATGAATGTTTATTATATTACAAGTAAAAACGGTTCCCTTTCAAGGGAACTCTCATTGCGTCGATTCTTACGCTAGGGGAACGCTTCGCGTCATATGTCTTGAAGAGCATGTGAAATCAATCCAGGTGTAATTGGGACGTCAGAGCGGGTGACGTCACGAACCAGGAAGATATAAAGCCTGCCCAAACCAAGCAGTCACTAGCTTTTTGTGTCTTCACAAGCGCTCTGCGTGAAACTGTCCTTGTCTTATTTGGTGTTGTCTGTCAGTATTTATTTACTCAGAATGGCAAGCAAGCAACAACAAGTTTTTAGAATGTGCGTTCATCCCTGCCCGCATTATTTAACGTCATTTATTTTGGGAGAGGAGCATGCACAGTCAGCGCTCGAGTGCTTCCCTCGTGGACGCTCCAATCCCGCCTGGCGTTCTTTCATAATGAGGGCACTCAGGCTCACGTACCCCAGGATTCTGGTCCCGCTATTGCCGAGGCACAGCGAAGGCTGTAGTCCTAGGGTTTGCAAATGGATCTGTCAGCGGGGTTAAAGACGGGCACAGCCTTATGTCGGCCTTCACCTGACAGGTCCAGTGCCTCTTCTCAGGGTTGGGAAGCACGCGCAGGGGTTTCTCCTGCCCCGAACGAGGCACAGACACTTCAACTATCTGACTCTGAGGAATTATATGTTGTTAATGTCGATGCAAGAGATACTGAGGGTTCGCCACTTCAATCTCGTGCTTATGAGGAGCTTGTTGAGGTTGTAACAAGAGCGGTCGATTGGCCAGCAGAGAGGGAGGACGTTCTTAAAAAAAAAAAAACAAACAGACGAACGCTTCTTGCCTTCTTGTACACAACCTCAACGCCGGGGACTGCCGTTTTTCCCTGATCTCCACAGGGAGAAACCGGTTTCCTATAGAGTTTATAGTACACAAACATCTTATTAATCCTCTATAATAAATACAAATGAGAATGGTTTTGGAGAGATGCCTAAGGTGGAAGAGACGCTTGCGAGCTATCTCTCCCCTGAATCACCTTCGTCCATTAAAACCCCGGTATTACCCACTAAGCCAGTGAGAACAACATCAGCACTGGTGGGAAAGGCTTACTCAGCGGCTGGTCAGGCAGCAGCGTGTTTACACACAATGTATCTGCTCCAAGCCTACCAGGCTGAATTGTTAGGAGATCTCAAGGAGGGCGGAGGTATTGGTCCGAATGCAGATTTGGCTCTGAGGGCTATGGCAGCCCTGGTGGCAACTGAGGGACATTTATGGTTGAATCTCCGTAACATCAAGGGAAAAGACAAAAACTTTCTTAAGGATGCTCCTATTTCTCCCTCTGGCCTCTTCGGCGATGCAGTTAATTCGGTTGTCGAGAGATTTCAGGAATCAACTAAACAAGCAGCTGCATTCCAGAAACTCTTCCCCCGCCGAACTCATATCTCCGGGGGTGCTGAGCGGGAGCAGCCCCAAACATCTAAAGCCAGTTCCTCCCACCGTGCCGCACAGAGACAGAGCGTGGCTTATCCTGCTCCCCCACCTAAAGAATGAGGACACGAGAAGCGCGCTCAACCGCAGCCTTTGAAGTGTAAAACAGATCTGAGGACCGTTATTATTTCTAAGAAGGCTGCGGGGAAGAAGTCCTGACGCCTGAGGGCTCAGGCCAATGAGGACTCCCCCCCGAAGTGGAGCAGTCAACACCTCATTTTACGGTGTCCGTCTCCCTTCGGTGTCCTCAGGGA
This sequence comes from Schizopygopsis pylzovi, assembly GCA_027422435.1. Classification (NCBI taxonomy): domain Eukaryota; kingdom Metazoa; phylum Chordata; class Actinopteri; order Cypriniformes; family Cyprinidae; genus Schizopygopsis; species Schizopygopsis pylzovi. Next base: position 28,041,069 of record CM049833.1, on the reverse strand, counting down.
ACCGTTCTGCCAACCCTGCCACCTCGTGTGCTTCAGGGCGCAGCGGTCTCCGGCGAGCGCATATGTCAAGGTCCACCTGGAAACGTAGTGGCCTTGGGATGCCGCCCCCTCCGAGAAGGGTTTCAGAGCGGTCAGTTCAGACGCTTCCTGTCGGTTCGCCATTTCAGGACATCGTTCTGACTTCACAACTACATATAGATCCAGAAACCAGTCTCGAGAGGCTGGTACCTCTAGTAGAATTTTGACAGCGTGGAAACTTCTGGCAAATATATCTCGTTGGGTCCTGCAGACTATTAGCCTGGTGATACCAAACACTGCAATCTTCGCTCCGTAGACAGAGTCTGGGAGGGCATAATTGGCAAGCGTTTACTTTCTCGTGGGGGGGGGCGCTTGTTTGAAGTTTGAAGTTTAAAATCATTGGTGTACCCGTAAGCCATTCACATAAGGTTTGGTTATGACGCCGGCTCAGCCGCCTCGGTCTTGCAACAAAAGTTAACAAATGACAGTCTTGAACTGAGCTGAACGTCGAAATAAAGTAACTTGTTGAAGTTAATAAACAAACCTGTGTATGCAAACTCACCATTTGTATACGACTTGTGCCTCGTCAACAACAATGGCGACGAGGTTGTCTTGGTATAGGATTGATGCCAACATAGCTCGCCATTTTTAATTGAGAATCCAGGATTCTGGGCTACCAAAAATAAGGCTGAAATTCCCCTCCATGATTTCTCGATCATTGTGCACGCCAAGCTGTGCAGCACACAGACCGAGCTTTGCTGCCTCCTTAACCTGATCATCCATGAGGGCAACCAAGGGGGACACGATCACAATTATCGCCATGCCGGACTTTGGCCTCCCCAGTTCCTCGCTGACGATAGGTAACAGTTGATAAATTAAACTTTTCTCAAAACCTGTCGGGAGAAGGGCCACAACATCACCTCTATTCAAAATGTGAACTAAACACTTGTTCGGGCTTCAGTTGGCAAATGCCGGGAATATTCTCCAAAACAGAGCGAATAGCATCCCGTGTCTCCATGTCCACTGTCATTTTAGATTTCCCTAACCTAAACTACTATATTAAATTCGGCACTTAGCGTCTACGTCACTGCTCTCATCCCGCCCTCTGTTCGTTGGTTGGACGGCTGGTGCGGAGCCGGAGATAATCTGGGAGCTGGTTTGCTTTATCAGACTCAGTACAGAAGTAAACTGAAATTGAGTGGAAGTACAAAGTCTGACGTAGTCAGGCTGGCAGACTATAGAAAAAGGGTATGAAACACAGTTCGGGTCTCGCCTGCCCAGGTTTATGGGGGTGTTTTCCACCGAGGTGGCCCCCCAGCAGGTTCTGGTAATGGAACAGGACATAAAAGCTCTGTTAGAGAAAGGGGCCATAGAATATGTACCTCACTCCAACAGGGAAACCGGGTTTTACAGCCGGTATTTCATAGTTCCAAAGAAGGATGGGGGTTGCGTCCCATTTTAGATCTTCGAGTTCTGAACGACTCCGTCATGCAGCTCAAGTTCAAAATATTAACTTCAAATCGAGACAAATCGTACCATAGTTCAGATACGAGGACTGGTTTGTCACGATAGATCTCAAGGACGCATACTTCCACATATCCATCCTTCCGTGTCACAGGAGGTTCCTGAGGTTCTCTTTTGGGGACAGAGCATACCAATATCGGGTTCTTCCGTTCGGCCTAGCATTATCACCCCGCACTTTCATGATCTCTGCATCTTCAGAGTATTCGCATAATGAACAACATCTACGATTGGTTGATTCTAGCTCAGTCGCATCAGTTGGCAGTTCGGCATCGAGATGTCGTTCTTGCTCAAATGAAAGAGTTGGGGTTACGGTTAAATACCAAAAAGAGTGTGCTTTCTCCACTACAGAGGGCCACTTTTCTAGGCGTGGCATGGGACTCAACATCGATGCAGGTGCGCCTGTCACCACACGTATAGAGTCCATCCTGTCGGCTGTGAAAATAATAAAGCTAGGCCAGTCACTCACTGTAAAACAGTTTCAGAGACTATTAGGTCTTATGGCAGCAGCATCCAAGGTGATACCTTATGGACTGTTGTATATGAGATCCCTGCAGTGGTGGCTCAGGACCAAAGGGGTTTCCCTCGAGAGGCAACCCCTTTCGCATGATCAAAGTCACGCGGCGATGCTTACATGCCTTGGTAATGTGGAAGAAATTGGTTCCTGTCCCAGGGTCCCGTGTTGGGAGCTTCATGTCGTCTAGATGCTAACGACAGATGCCTCTCTCATGGGCTGGGGAGCGATCTTAGATGGACGCTCAAGGTAGAGTCTGTGGAAGGTCATCATCTCTCATGGCACATCAACCGTCTGGAGATGTTGGCTGTATTTCTTGCTCTAAAGAATATCCTAGCAGATCTCAGAGGCCACCATGTGCTCGTCCGCCCAGACAACACATTGGTGGTCTCCTACATAAATCACCAGCACCTATAGCTTCCTGGTTCATTCCTAATGCCTCTTTCATTTGGGCAAGAACGACATCTCGATGCCGAACTGCCAACTGATGCAACTGAGCTAGAATCAACCAATCGTAGATGTTGTTCATTATGCGAATACTCTGAAGACGCAGAGGCGACAGAGCTGCATCTACGCATTTCGTAAAAGTGCGGGGTGATAATGCTAAATGATGGTTACCCTGGTAACCATCATTTCTGTTTACTGCCATCTGGCAAGCGCTTCAGGAGCATGATGGCAAAAACTGAAAGACTGAGGAGGAGTTTCTTCCCCCAGGCCATCAGGCTCCTAAACTCAGTCTCATAACATCATTACATCCACAGGACTCAATTTAATAAACTGTAACACACCCATTATTCTCCATCATCCACACTGCTGCTATGTTTACATACCCGGTACAACCTATTTGCACATTCTCTTGCACATCCGTGTTTTTTATTAATATTTATTATCCACAGTATACTGTATTGCACATTTTATCTCATTGCACATCTTACCCATTTTATTTTATTATTTGTTCCCTTTTTCATTCTCACCTATATTTATATATATATATTCTCTTGTGTTATGTTTCATTGTTTTATTGCTTATTTTATTTTCTATTTTATTATTATTATTATTTTATTTTTTTTGCACTTTCCATTGATTGGACCTGTCCTGACCTACATTTCACTACTGATTATACCCTGTATGATTGTGTATGTGACAAATAATATAGAACCTTGAACCTTGAACCTTCATGACGTCACCTTCTCTGACGTCTCATCACACCTTGGATTGATTTCACATGTGCTTCAAGACATATCACGCAAAGCGTTCACCTAGCGTCATAATCAATGCAACGTTCGTTCCCTCTTCAGGGAACCAAGAATACGGTCATAACCGAATTTTTTATTATTATTTATTTTATGATTTATTATTTTGATTATTTTCTTTTCACTTTCATTTTAGCTTAAGTTATAACATTTTTGTTGTTTTTGTCATTTTCATTATTATTTTTTATTTTAATGTCTCTATACGTTTATTAATTTAAGAATGATTAATTTATTAATAATAACAAGTATTATTAACAATTAATTAATTAATTAATTTTCTTTAGTTTTAGTTATTCTAGTACTTCAAGTTAAATAAAAAAAAAAGCAGTTTCAGTATTTTATTTAAATCAATTAATTTTATTTGAAGCAAAAACAAAAAATATTTTTATATAAAATGGTTTTAGATTAGATTTCTTTAATGATAATAACCCTTATCAACAATATTATTAACATGATATTGAATTTCAATGGTTTCATGCTCTCGGCGATCAATAATTCACCTCAAAACTCAAGGTGATCAACACAAACCGTTCTTTTACTTTTCTTTACAGTTTTGTTCATAGTTTAAGACGTGTTCTCTTACATACCGCCTTAATGTTAAACAAATAAACAAAAAGCCATCAAGCCTATTTATTTCACTCATAACTATGCATGATAACATTTAAGATTTGCATTCAGCATCTCTTTTAAGAACAAAACCTGCCACACATTTTCTAGGGGAAACATTCTGTATGAATATAATTATCCTTTGAACAACAGAAGCCAGAGGATGCATGTAAATGTATTGAAATTAGAGGTCTGCTACCCGACCCGAACCCGCGGGTCCCGAAATACTGTCGGGTTTCGGGTCGGGTTTCGGGTTAATGTTTAATGGATAGCCTCGGGTTCGGGTCGGGTTCGGGTTTGTAGCCAAAACTATATGCAGAGGCTTCGCTGCTTTCATAGACGCACGCACACACATTGCCCACAGATATCAGAGATCGCGCAGAGCACAAACATCACGGACACTTTTATTAGTAAAATAGCTTCGACAGGCTACTGACTCGCAAGTCACAACATTATATTTATCTGCAATGAGGCGGCAAAATCGCTGTTTTTGAAGTAACTAAGCCTCATTGCTTGTAGAGAGAGACGCGCAGACGCAGGTTCACACGCACGCGCAACATTCCCCCTTCTCTCTCGGTCTCTCGGTCTCTCTCTCTCTCTCTCTCTCTCTCTCTCTCTCTCTCTCTCGCTAATTCAAATAAATGATCAATGCATTCAAATAAATACAATCTTATTTAAGATCTTATGTCTGATTCAAAGTAGACAGAATGCTAACGAGCCTTAACTGACAAAAAATGACCATAATTTGTACGGTGGAAGAATTATCTTCTTGTCCATACAAAATTCATAAACTCGGCAGAATGTATGCGACCGCTGCACCTGATGTTCACAAACTTTCATAACTGGTAAATGTTTGTGAAATGGCAGAGCCTTGATTAATCTATTTCTTTGCATGCAATCGTGAAATGCAGCCTTTTTCCTTTTTTTTTTGTTGGCTATTCGTTGGGGGGGGGATCTCGGGTCGGGTTCGGGCTCTAAATTTAACCGTGCCGCTCGGGTCGGGTCGGGTTGAGTCAGACAATCTCGGGTACGGGCCGGGTTCGGGCTTCAGTTTTGAGCCCGTGCAGACCTCTAATTGAAATATGTGGCGCTGTACCTGCCAGAGGAAGAAGAGTGCCAGGATGATCTGCAGCGGCGCTGACCACAGCATGTTCAGGAAGGTGGTGAGATCCATGAAGCGCTGGGCGTCCACAGACATCAGGTTCACCACCTCGCCCACCGTCGACGAGCGCTTGGCCTGGTTCGTGATCACTAGCGACTGCAGAGACAATACAAACGCTCACAAACTGCACAGATTCAGCTGCTGAAAATACACAACAACTCTAATGCTTCCGCAACGAATCATTTCATTCGAACTTTGATTTCATATTGACTTTATCAAGCTTTTTTTATGATGATTCGAATAAAAGTGGCCAAAAAAGGTTAGCAATTAATTATAATAAAGTTGAAATAAAATTCCAAACAACAACATAGAATCATTAATCCAATTTCAAGCTGCTAAAAATGTTCAGTAATAATTTAAATAATGATAAATAATGTCTCTGTAGTAGTCAAACAGGCTTCCACAAACTAGCAGACTGTAAAAAACTCTTTAAATCATTGTCACAATTCAATAAATGTCATTTCTTCTTCGCTTCAAACTATATTTTTCATGAGCAATTATATTTAAAGTGGTTGAAAAAGTAATAAATATTAATATCTCTATAGTTGTCAAAAATGTTTCCACAAACAAACATATACAGATTATAAAAAAATAAATTTTTCATAGTCACAATCCAAAAACAACTAATAATTTAATTTCTACTTTGATTTTAACTATATTTTTTTAATCAGCAATTCAATATAAAGTGGTTGAAAAGTTTTGTAATAAATAATAATACATTATATTTCTGTAGGTCACGAACATGTTTCCACAGACCAGTAAACATAGTAAAAATCATTATTTGTCATTGTCACAACAGTCCAATAACAACTAACAATTTCATTTCTACTTTGCAACTCTATTTTCTGCCAAAGTGATTTAAAGTGGATCAAAAAATTATAAATCAATAATGTTTGTTGTTGTCAACCAACTTTCCACAAACCAGCATAAACTGTAAAAAATATGTATTTTCATTGCCACAATGCAAAAACAACTAATTACATTTTTTGTCATCAGCAAATCAATTTAAAGTTTATAGCAATAAATAATAATAATAATATCTCTGTAGTTGTTAAACAGGTTTCCACAAACCAAAACAGAGTAAAAAAAAAATATTTTTATTGTCATAATGCAAAAACAAAGCCATTATTCAATTAGCATAACATGATTTAAAATTCTGTAATAAATAATAATAAATACATAAATGTAGATTGTAACTTTGGCACCGCTTTTTAGGATAAAAAATTAGCAAATAATGCTGTTTTACACTATTTTTTACAGTGTAACAGGTTTTGCTGCTGATCTTCCACAGAAGGTCTAAACCAACAGAGCAATAAAAACCCACAAAAGTTGTAAACAAAAGTGTGTACTATATTTTTGGACTTGATTTCTTTGACTACATGAGCACGGCAGCCCTTCAGTACCACAGTATATACCGTATATATCAAAGTAGTTAATGCATTGAACTGTTGATGCATTTCAATGCTTTCTCTGATGCAGTATCCTGTGATGAAGCAGAATATCAGGAATATTTCTGGCGACAGACAAACACACCCATGTGTTCAGCAGCATTAAAGTATTACCCAGATCTGGGTAAAAGTGCACGTGTGTGAACACTCGTCACACCTACACCACACCCAACACAACTCAAATCCTTCTTCTATTCTATTCTTTTACTCGTGTGGAGTAGAGCAGAGGTCAGGCGGCAAAATCACACAAAAGCTGGAGTTTATTTAAATGCCACAGTGACTCTAAACACAAGTCATGCTGGAACTGACATGAAAACACAGCTTGTTTGATTTTTTACTGCATTTTTTAAAAGGACTTGTTAAACTGTAAGTGCAAATAAAAAAAAACAATGCTTTTTATCTGTACTGTCACACAGAATGAGCATGTTTTCCAGCGTTATGTGTATTTAATGTGAAGTAATTCAGCCTTTATCTCACAACATGGGTCAGAAGGTTCAATGCTTATATTGTAAAAGTAACTCTAGCTTCTGACAGTCAGCTATATAGTCATAACAGGAATAACACATTCAAGTGCAAGTATGTATTGATAAAAGCTCAAGTATCAGTGTTTAGAGGTTTCCTTGAGGCTGAACGCACTTTCTCAGACATGTACCGTGTGAACCCAACTACATTTATAATAATACACGGTCAAACCTGTAATACTAGAGCATGGAGGAAAGTTCATTTGAGTTTGGAAAGGTACAGTTTCTAGTATAATCAATGAACGGTCAAAACCTTACTCTATAACTTGCTTTTAAAAACAAACCCCAACATTTAGTCATCATTTACTCATGTGGTTCCTTTCTGGAGGATCATCTCCACCAATGAATAAACAATAAAACTTTTTAATCTTAGACTTTCTTTCTTGAAATTCCAAGTTTGTATCTGGCAATGTTTTGTTTCCGCCACAGAATTAAAAACAAAACTGGTAACTGCAACTTTTATCTCAAAATTATGACCTTTTGTCATGCAATTCAGTTTTTTATAAATATCTCTGAATTGCAAGATACAAGTTTGAATTGTGAGAAGCAATTAATGTAATTTTTAATTACTTTTTTTCATGTTGGAAAAATATTTCCATAGGTTCCAGACCTGTATGCAATATTTGTATGTAATATAATATTTTGAATAATAATATAGCTCTCATTATTTACTCCTATAAAGTGCTTAGTTCAACAAAAATGTTGTCATCATTAAATATTGCATTATTTGTATGTATTATGAATTTATTTCTTCTGTGTAACACAAAAGGTATTTTTAGGAATGAGTCCATTGATGTCCATTGTGGGAATAAAACTTCTTTAATATATGCATATATAAGATATCTATATTTAATATAAAATATTAAAATATCTTCTTTGAATGAATGAATGACTGCACGTGTGTGAACGTGGTTCTTTAATGGTCCACAAAAGAGAGTCATAAAGGTTTGCAATAAATGACAGCAGAGTTTCTGAGTTAACTTTCGGTCAGTCGCCTCACTGCAAAGACTCTTCTGGTCGGCCACCACTAACCAGCATAAACCAGTTCTGTCAGAGAATAGATTTGAGCTGTTCTGAGTTCTCAGAGAGACATCTGTCGAGTGTGTACCTTCCTGTAAATGGCTCCGATGATCCCCGAGCGCAGCCTCATGCCTGTGACAAAGCAGTACTGAAAGTGCTGATGTAAGATGAGGGTCTGTAAGATTGACGTGCCGAACATCAGGAACGCCAGCGAGTAACCCCACCACAGCGGAGCATTGGTCTGTTTGGTGAAGTCAATCAACATCCTGACAACCAAAGGAGAATCATGTTAAAAACACACCATATATCATTAACTGTATACACTACCAGGCTAAATGTAGCATTGAAAGCCTCTTCTGTTCAGCAAGGCTGCATTTATTTGACAATGTGAAATATTGTTACAATTTAAAATAATTGTTTTCTATGTGAATATATTGTGATCAATTTATTTCTGTGATCAAAGCTGCATTTTCAGCATCATTACTTCAGTCTTCAGTGTCACAAGTATGATATAAAAGGAAAAAACAATTTTTTTTCAGCATTAAACTGATTGAAAGTGACATTTATAATATTACAAAAGACGTATATTTCAAATAAATGCTGTTCTTTTGAACTCTCTGTTTATCAAAGAATCCTGAAAAATAAAATATATGATCAATTTCCACAAAAATATGAAGCAGCACAACTGTTTTCAACATTGATAATAATCAGAAATATTTCTTTAGAAGCAAATCAGCATATTATTATGATTTCTGAAGATCATGTGACACTGAAGACTGGAGTAATGATGCTGAAAATACAGATTTGATCACAGAAATAAATTGCATTTTAACATACAGTATATTTACACAGAAAACAGATAAATTAAATTGTAACAATATTTCACAATTCTACTGTATTTTTGATCCAATAAATGCTTGATTATTTCAAACCTTTGACTAGAAATAGTAAAAAGGACTGTAGAGAAACATATTTGCATTCTGTTTGCATTGCAAAACACAGGCCGAGAGTGTGAAAGCAAATGTGAAGAAAGCTAAACAACATGCAAATGATTTTGCAGGCTTCTATGGAAAACAGCAATATTAAAGATCAGTTTTACACCACCTTCCAGCTAATCAACATACTTCATGTTTGTTCTTCCTGTTATAAATAAACCCATGCGTGTAATAAAACCCAGGACTAGGTAAATGTTAAAGGAACAGAGCAGCTATTGTGTCGCTCATTATCAGACAAACACTTAGAGCTGCACCAATCCCTTTAATATATGAATTATGAATCGTAACATCAGCAGCTAGCATTAATGAAAACAGAAGCTTGTCACAACCCTGTGAACATCTACTGTAAATAACCAGCGCAACAGTGAGTAAACATCACTTACTGGCAGCTTTATCGTGATGTGTGTGATATCAGTACCTTCCCTATCGTAAAATCATAACTAATTATGACTACAGTGTTCCTCTCTGGCTGGGAATGATGCCAAGGCGGCTTCACCTGAGCAGCTGAGGGTTCACGAAGGTAATGAGATCCTGCAGCAGTTTGAAAGCGGAGCCGATGAGGAAGTAGGGCCCGAAGGCCCTGAGAAGGGCCCGCAGGAACGAAGGCTGCCGCGCCTCCTTTCGTTTGGACAGCAGAACCTCCTCCTCCTCCGGACTGGCGCTCACGTGGTTGGGTTCAGCGCCCGGGTCTGCCTTCTTAAACGCGGCCTGCTCCTTCACGCTCGGCTCACTGCACAGAAAAACAAGAACGGCTGCTCTTCTGAAGCTGAAATGACTCTTCTAGCAGCAGCAGCAATATCAAGGTCACAGGTTCGATTCCCAGTGAATGCATGAACTGAACAAATGCACAGCTGAATGCAATGTAAGTCACTTTGGATAAAAGCATCTGTTAAATGCATGAATGTAAATGCATATGGTTTGGGGAATAAAAACGCATCTGTACTTGAGAGCACCAAAACCACCTGCAAAAATAACCGTTTCTCACACTGAGCACGTTTACATGCACACCAGTAAGCTGATAACTCACAAATATCAGCTTATTAAAATAACAAGGTTTCCACGTTTACATGCACATCAGTAACCTGACAACGCAAGTAAGCTGCGTTTACATGACTTTATTAATAAATCACATAAGTGACGTTAAGTGTTCCTGTGGCTCAGTGGTAGAGCATTGTGTTAGCAGCGCAAAAGGTTGTGGGTTCGATTCCCAGGAAACACACATACTGAAAATAAATGTATAGACTGAATGCACTTTAAGTCACTTTGGATAAAAGCGTCTGCTAAATGCATAAATGTAAATATTAAGTGATGTTAAGTGACATCAAAATATAATTATTTGCGAATCTGACTCCGAGTATTCCATATGTTTGTCAGTTGTGATGTTAAAAGGATAGTTCACCCAAAAATGAAAATGCTGTCATCATTTACTCACCCTCAAGAAGTTACAAACCTGTATGAATGTGTTTGTTCTGAACACACAGGAAGATATTCTCAATCTGAATAATGTGGGAAAAGAGCAGTTCTGGGGCACCATTGACTTCCATAGTATTGTTTTTTCTACTATGGAAGTCAATGGTGCCCCAAAACAGCCCGTTTACAAACTTTCTTCAAAATATCTTCCTTTGTGTTCAGAACAAAGACATTCATACAGGTTTGGAACTACTTGAGGGTGAGTAAATGATGACAGCATTTTCATTTTTGGGTGAACTATCCCTTTAAATAAAGCTTGCAGCATGTAAGCGCAAAACCTAGGCTACAGCTCATATATTATCCTCTCATGCAGTAATAAATGCATTGTTTTGACTGAACCACTTCTGCTTCTGCTGCACGAGATGAGAAAACTTTGATCATTTTCTGAGTCATGAAAGAGTCTGCTTTTCTGACATATTTCCTTCTTTCTGTACTACAAAATATTTGCTCTGTCTAAATCTGCACTAACGATGCGATGCGTTCCTGTCACGTATCACACATGTGCACGTCAATAAGCCGACAGAAAGTGGGTTATTGCGTTTACATGCTGCACGAAATCGGGGTAAAAGGGCAAAAAACTACCTGTGTCGACCGGTTTATGCTTACACGTTTATGACCTTACTCCGATAAAAGAAAACAGGTTACCGAGGTTTACATGACCACGTGCGTTTTCGGCTTATTAAGCATAGTCAGCTTAAAGGGGTCATCGGATGCCCATTTTCCACAAGCTGATATGATTCTTAATGAAAAGCCTATAACATACTTTGGTTAAAATCTCTCAATGGTAGTGTAAAAAACACCTTATTTACGGTGTCAACATCAGCTGTTTTCAGCAAGCCATTCTAGTCCATGTTGCTTTAAATGCTAATGAGCTCTGCTGACTCCGCCCCTCTCTTCAATGGAGTGACGAGCAGACTGTAAACTTCAGCTGAAACTTGCTAACTAGCACATTATTAGGAAAGATGATTTACTAAAGATTCATAAATAACACTTATTCTCACTTCTTCTGTAGCTGAAGCTGGTCACGAATGATTCGCGTGAACACAGACACATTTAGGCAGATCAGCGCATTCCCTTCAAAACTAAAGTAACGTTAATCCTCTGCGTCTTCAGCGGCTCAGATGTCGGGAGTTAACGGCGAATGAAGAAATGGCATTCACAACCTTTATAATGTGACAGTGATTGTGAAATCTCTGCCACTGAAGAAATGAAAATCTGTTTGAATTCACACCTCTGTGTTTTGGATTTCTCCACCTCCCATTCATTGAGCAGATTGGGAACCACCAGCACTGAGCTGTCTTGCTTGTTCAGCGACCAGAGATCTTTATTCTCCAGTGGAGATCTATAGCCTTTGATCGCCATGCTGTAAAACACAAACAGAAATCTGAAAACAAGAATACTGCTGGGATTGGACAGTCATTTTTCAGTGCTTTTATTTTTGTTGTTTATGTTTAATAACAGGGATAGTTCACCTAAAAAACATTCTGTCTTAATTTACTCACCCCCATGTTTTCTATCCTCTACAGAACACAATTAAGAAGACATTTTGAAGAATTGATCACTACACCTGAACATTTCTCAAAATATCTTCTTTTATGTTTCAGAGAGGAAAGAACATTCTAAAGGTTTGGGAAAGATATGAGACCAAGTCCATGTTTTGGTGAACTATGCCTTTAAATTTTGAGAAAATATGTGCATTCATTTAAAATCCAATATTTAATAAGACATCTTACAATTGGGCTTTCTTTGAGTTTTATTTCATCTTGAGTAGAACATTGTTTAAAGGTTACAAAAACGTTTCTTATAATATTCATGTACAAATCTCATCATGGAGCATTTCTGAGAGCTGATCGAAGAATGTTTTTTTTCTCAACATTATGAGAATGTATATTAAACATTAATGACGTTATAAGAATGTTCCATAAACATTACTTTAGGAACGTTTTTGCGAAGCATCTAACATTTATATAACTTTTAGAAAACGTTAGTTTAAGTGCTGAGAACAGCTGGAAAACAGTCACTCTTATTACTTTTATTTTATATTTTATTTTATTTCATATTACTCACCTAGTAAACCACCAAAAGGTCATTTTGGAGATGAAACCAGCAGTGATTTCTGGACAAGCATTCTGAAAATCCAATAAAAACACCACAGGCACTTTAGTTTGCAGTTCTGACCTTTCCATGTCCCTTCTACATAATCCACAGTTTATGGCACTAAATCTTTCTTTTCTTCAGTCTTGTATTTTAAAAGCATGACGGTTACCACTGGCCCTAGATCACACGCACACACGCACGCACGCACGCTCGCACACACACACGCACGCACGCACGCACACACACACACACACACACACACACACGCACGCACACACACACACACACACACTTACACACACACACACGCCCCCCTCCACACACACACACACACACAGACATAGACACACACACACACACACACACACACACACACACACGTGCCCCCCTCCACACACACACACACACACACACACACACACACACACATGTTTACTTAGCTATCTAAATGGGGACTCTCCATAGGCATAATGGTTTTTATACTGTACAAACTGTATATTCTATCCCCTTACACTGCCCCTATCCCTAAACCTAACCATCACAGGAGACTTTTTACATTTTTACAATTTCTAAAAAACTTTGTTTAGTTTATTTTTAAACCTGTTTTACAAATGAGGACGTCCCCAAATGGAGGTTTTTGGAGAATTTGTCAGGTTTACCTCACTTTTGGGTACAAATTTGTCCCCAAAATATGGTTAAGTAGGTACACACACACACACACGCACACACACACACACACGTGCCCCCCTCCACACACACGCACGCACGCACGCACACACGCACGCACACACACACACACACACAGACGCACGCACGCACACACACACACACTTACAGGATCTGTGACCACGCTGGAGAAGAGAGGAGGCTTCTCATTGAAGCATGACAGGATGAGTTGAAGCAGGGTGAGGCCGAAGTAAATGTAGAACGTGGTGAACCTCAGCTTGTCTTCGGCTGCATTCTGAAAAGAGAACGCTGCTTTATCAAGTAATCGTAACATCTCTACACGCCGCATCACAAATGCCCTCAGCCCAGAGCGTGTCCTTATTCCACACAACTCTGCTCTTTATGAGCCCACAGATCCAAGATATCTACGTCTGATTTGAGTTCACACACTCAAAGATGGCTTATCTTACTTAGTATTATTGTCTTAGTCAAAATATCTAAAAATTCTTAAATCAAGGGGATTTTACTTACCCAACTGGCAGATAATTTTACTTGTTTTAAGCAAAATGCACTTAATTTAGTTTGTTTTTCTCCTGGAAACAAGACTAAATATCGTATGTCATTTGGCTTGTCTAATAAAAGCATCTTGATTGAAGACTTTTTTTATGTTTTGACTAGAAACAAGACAAAACTACTAAGTAAGATGAGCCATTTTTTGCAATGCAACGTCAGACCAAGTCTGTTCACATCGCACACTCTGTCAGGATGGTCGAGACGCTCAATGAGGGATGTTTTGAATAATCTCACAGAGTTTACATGTTTTGAGGAAATCGACCAACAAAGAGCTAACTTCTAGTTATAAATCTTCATTATGCTTACAACGGACAGTATTTAAACACTGAAAAACATATATTCATCAACTAACAAATCTTTATAACCAAACCACCATTTGATGAAGTATAAAAAAAAAGCATAATGCACATATTAATATTCTTAAATATATCTAAACAATGTAAATGCACAACATGCACAAACAATATTCATATTATTACATTAATATATCTGAAAAAATGTAATCAAAAAAATGCACAAACTATATTAATAGTATTAATTATATCTGGAAAATGTAAATGCACAACATGCACAAACGATATTAAAATTAATACATTAATATATCCAATTTTTTTTTACAAAAAACATGCATGAACAATAATAACGGCATTCAATGAATATTTCAGAATAAAATGTAGAATGCACAACATGCACAAACAACATGAATAGTATTACATTTATATATCTGAAAAATGCATATTGCACAACATGCAAACATATTCCTAATATCATTATATATTTTTAGTTACGATATCTGAGCGCTCTTGCAGAGCATGGCATCTCAGTTCATGCGTTCAGTCCCCAGGGAAAGCATGAAGTGAATAAATATACCTTAAATTCAATGCGATTCACTTTGAATAAAAGCGTCTGTCAAATGCATAAAAATTATTATTCAAAATTCTAAATCAGATGGCATTTGTCATAACCAAGAGCAAGAATCAGACTTATTTGGCTTGGTTCTGTTTGCTCTGTGAGTTAGATAAGCTGTCTTGAAGCAGGTTTTAGGAACAACAGCAGCACTATTCTCTCAAAACAGTCACGGCCTCAACTGAACTCTTTCAGAGCCGAGAGAGAGCCGAACATGCAGGTCAAAAGATGCATGTGAGGAATAAAACGGGAGGGAAAAGTGCAGAAGAGGAGAGAGTCACACATTACTGAGCGTTGTTAGACTGAAATGAACTACTCCATACTGGAATATCTGCTTAAAACGGACATACTGACCTGATACACGATTTTGGAGCGGAAAGGCACGATGGCACACAACACTGAGATCGTCCAAAATATGAAGAGCACACCGGACGACTGCACTCCTTTCAGCCTCTCATACTGGATCAGGAACGTGGCTAACAGCTACAAGAGACGAAAGACAGCGAACTTTCACAAAACACGGAGATGCACCTTCCTTCTGAGCAGATACTGACTTTTGGATAGTGCACACAATATACAGTCAAAAGTTGCAGAATCTGCAAAATGTTGATTATTTGACCAAGCAAGAGAGATCATACAAAATGCATGCTATTGTTTATTTAGTACTGACCTGAATAAGATCAATCACATAAAAGAGGTTTACATGTAGTCCACAAGAGTTGCATTTATAAAAATGACTCGTTCAAAAGTTTACATACACTTAATTCTTAACACTGTGTGTTCTCTGAATGATCCACAGCTGTGTTTATTAGTTTAGTGATAGTTGTTCATGAGTCCCTTGTTTGTCCTGAACATTTAAACTGTCTGCTGTTCTTCAGAAAAATCCGTCAGCTCACACAAATTATTTGGTTTTCCACCATTTTAGTGTATTTGAACCCTTTCCAACATTGACTGTATGATATTGAGATCCATATTTTCACATTTACATTCACATTTCACATAACTTCTATTACAGAAGATTCAATCACTCACTGATGCTCCAGAAGGAGAAACCATGCATTAAGAGCCGGGGCGTGAAAACTTTTGAACAGAATGACGATGTGTATATTTTTCTTGTTTTGCCTAAATATCATATTTTTACGTTTAGAAAAAAGCTACAGAAGATACAGAAGATAAGTTACATGTTTTCCAGAAGAATAAATATGTTAACTTTACCCTGATCTTCAAATTAAAAAAGATTCACGTGTTTTATATGATCCCTCTTACTTGGTAAAATAATAAACATTTTCCAGATTCTGCAAGGTGTATGTAAACGTTTGACTTCAACTGTAAGTGGAGACATAAATATTTAGCCTATTTGTTCCAAATTACATGACAAAAATTGTAGTTAGTAATGTAATCCGTTATATTACACATTTAAGTTACTTTTTTAGATTACTTTTAGATTACTTGTGACCTAAGAAATGTAGGCTGCATTGAATCAGTTCATGCATGCAAATTTTGATGTGAATCGAACCCATGATTACTGTGAGCATCATGCTCTACTGTTTGAGCTTCAGCAAAGCCCACAAAAATATGTATACAAATGCACAACATGCACAAACTATATAAATATTATTAGATATGTCTATATTTCATATATAACATCTGAGCATTGCATTAAGTGAAAAAGTATTTTGTAGCTAATAAACAATCTTTCATTTTACAATTTAAAAAGAAAGCAAAAAATAAAATACAGTTTCTAATATTATAATAAAACAAATGTTTGAAATTGTATATTTTCATAATAACTTTATTTTTATGTTTGAGCAGCATTAATATTGAAGTTTCACAGTTTTACCAGATTTTCATTCATTCATGTGATTATGGTGAATTGTATTAAATCTAATTAAGGCCTCTCTGAGCATAACAATTGAATTACCCAGAATTATTTGACATAATACAAGGGTTATTAAAGTAACTAAAACATTTTCATTATTTGAAATGAAACACATTATCTGAGAGTTTTATTTCAGCTAGTTTCCATTGCAACATTTCTCATTTGCACTTAGTTTAACTTGATGCACTAAAATAACTCAACCTGAAATATAAAATAAATAAAACTAGATACTTGAAAACTCGAACAACACTGGGGTCAGTTATAACTGAGACTATTGTCCACACGCTCCACTATAATTAAAGGGTCACAATTTTCCGCTGTGCTTTTATGAAAAGGAACAAAAGTGCCTGAATTGCACAGATTCATAAAACAAATCATGTGCTCCGTGTTCATGCTGCTGATGTGTTGATCTGTTTCCAGACATGCGTGGAGGTTATGAGAACGAGTCATTGTTGAAAGAAGCTCACTCTATACTGATCTGACACACGGGACACAACCGACATATCCAGCGTCTGTTCACACTTACCATTGTCATGCCAACTATCAGAGGAGTTATGAAATATATTGGGGGTTTAGTCTGATTCTGGCTCATCTCGTGAAATGAAGAAAACATGTCTGTCCAGCATACGATCCACAATAACAAGCCGAGGACCTGCACACACAAATACAACGAATTAGTGATCCACCGATATTGATTTTTTATAACCGATACCGATTATTTGTACGTTTATGTACCCGATAACCGATATTCATAACCGATATTTATTTACTGTTATAAAGTAAATAAATAACAGAGTGAAGTCCATTCTTCGCTTTGTTTTTTCCTCCTTTCAGTCGTCTTAACAACAAAAAACAGCTGAAAATTGACATTTTCATGTAAAATTTAATCTTCAAATTACAACAAAAACATTTTATTTATACAAAGCATCATCAGCAACACTGATATTAACAATAAGCAAAATAATGTCTAATGTTTTCAAATGGAGAAAATAAAGGACAGGAGTCATATCAACTTCATTTTAAACTACAGTTTTAGTGTGTGTGTGTCCACTGCTCCAAGTGTGTGTGTGTGTGTGTGTGTGTGTGTGTGTGTGTGTGTGTCCACTGCTCCAGGTGTTGTGTTGTGTGTGTGTGTGTGTGTCCACTGCTCCAGGTGTGTTTGTGTGTGTGTGTCCACTGCTCCAAGTTTGTGTTGTGTGTGTGTGTGTTGTGTGTGTGTGTGTCCACTGCTCCAAGTGTTGTTGTGTGTGTGTGTGTGTGTGTGTCCACTGCTCCATGTTTGTGGTGTGTGTGTGTGTGTGTGTCCACTGCTCCAGGTGTGTGTGTGTGTGTGTGTGTGTGTGTGTGTGTGTCCACTGCTCCAGGTGTGTGTGTGTGTGTGTGTGTGTGTGTGTGTGTGTGTGTGTGTCCACTGCTCCAGGTGTGTGTGTGTGTGTGTGTGTGTGTGTGTGTGTGTGTGTGTGTGTTTGTCCACTGCTCCAGGTGTGTGTGTGTGTGTGTGTGTGTGTGTGTGTGTCCACTGCTCCAAGTGTGTGTGTGTGTGTGTGTGTGTGTGTGTGTGTGTGTGTGTGTGTGTGTGTGTCCACTGCTCCAGTGTGTGTGTGTGTGTGTGTGTGTGTCCACTGCTCCAGGTGTGTGTGTGTGTGTGTGTGTGTGTGTGTGTCCACTGCTCCAGTGTGTGTGTGTGTGTGTGTGTGTGTGTGTGGTGTGTGTGTGTCCACTGCTCCAGTGTGTGGTGTGTGTGATGCTCGTGTGTGTGTGTGTGTGTGTCCACTGCTCCAGGTGTGTGTGTGTGTGTGTGTGTGTGTCGTGTGTGTGTATGTGTGTGTGTCCGATGTAGTGTGTGTGTGTGCACTTGGATGGGTCAAATGCAGAGAACACATTTCACTGCTGGTTATACTCTGTATGATTGTGTATGTGACAAAAAAAAATAAAAACATATCGGTTATCGTTTTTTTTCAAAACCGATATCTGATTATGGTAAAATGCTTAAATATCGGGGAAAATATCGGTAAACCGATACATCGGTCGATCTCTACAACGAATCATTACGAAGCGATAGCAGAGAACCCCAGCACACCTCAGAGACGTTCACATCTCCTACCGTTTTGATTCTGTTCAGTACAGACATCATGATGTAGCCTCTGTTGTTCATCTTGAGGAAGAGGATGTAGAAGGGAGACGCGAGCCACAGGTAGATGCAGGGAGTCCATGGCAGGACGGACAGCTGAAAGCATGCTGGGAGATCCGGCAGGTTTGTGTGCTTCGTGAGATTGTAGTCCTGAGGGAACATGAGCAAACGTGATGAACACCAACATCAGTTCAGATGATATCATATGAAGCACAAAGAACAGGAGTCTGTTTGATTCGAATCAGTTCATGCGTGGACATTTGTGTGAGAAGTGAACCCGTTATCAGTACAGAATAACATGCACAAACAATATTATTATATATTTTTATGTTCAATCTAAATGATTTGAGCTGTCATGTAGAGCATGGTGTCTCTTTATGAGCTCAAGTTAATATATAAAGTGAATAAATATGCATACTTTGAATGCTTTTCAAACGTATGATGAAATATAAATTCCATTAGAATTCACGATATAAGCAGAACTATCAGAAATGTACGATTTTTTTGAATTATGATAAAAAAAATTACAACCTAGAACTCATAACATAAACAGAAATATCAATATTTATGAATATTTTTCAAAATTACGATTAAAAATAATAAATTACATTGGAATTCACAATATAAGCAGAGACATGAATATTTAAAATCTAAATTACACAGGAGCACAGTAATATGAATATGTATCATAGTGTATGATAAATTGGTACCATAATTAATTCAGCCGGTATTACAGTTTTTTTGTATGTATAATTTGATATTGGATTTATCAACTGATGTGTGGTGGTATTTAATATTTTATGCTCATTTCTCCTATTTTTTACATTTCGATTAGCTCCATTCTTGCTTCATCTTTAAAAACACAACAAATGAAGAAGTGTTAAATCTGTTCATCTGCAGCAAATCTAAAAGTGAACATCCATTGTTCATAATGCACATTATAATGCAATTGTGATGTCTAAATTGACTAGAACTTAAGATGATTTAATTCAGTTATGTTTTGTTGTTAATTGTTATTTTAAATAAATATTCCCGTGTCCTGAAATAAAGCAACAGGTTCATTTTATGTCAGATATTTATGAAAACATTGAAAAATCAGGTAATAACAGAGATTTTCATGTCAAGCTCTAGTGATTTTCTTATCATTTTAAAGTCATTGTTTTGTCCCAGGTCTCAAGAATTCAGATATTTCATAACACCTTGGATGACAAGACTTTGACAAACAACAGTCATGCAATATTCCTCAGTCACGACAGACTCCAGTGTGGCAACCGTCACTATAAAAGACATCTCCAGAGAGCCGTACTCTCTAATCAAGCGCAAACAGAGCAGGGGAAGAGAGCTCAGATGTGTATTTGTGTTCCCTTCTCTCGTTTCTAATCACCATGAAGCTCTAGTCTCGAGTCTAGCCTGATCACCTGATTAAACTCGGCAGCCATCGCGCGAGATACCAAATGCACAGCATTCAATCCAGTGAGAGAAAATAAAGCAAGGCTTGATAATGGAGGACATGTATGTCACTTCCATCTCTCATCATGTTTAGAAAGATGTTAGGGGTTACACATCACAAGCAACGCAAGTAATCAGTTATCAGATTACTTATTTAAATAACTAGTAAAGTATTGCATGACTTTTTCAATTACAAGAAAATATCTGTTTGTTTGGGATGGGATAAAAACAATAAATTACACTGAAACTCATATATAAACACAAATATTAATATTTTTTTAAATTATGATAAAAATAATAAATTACACTGAAACTCATATATAAACACAAATATGAATATTTTTTTAAATTATGATAAAAATAATAAATTACACTGAAACTCATATATAAACACAAATATTAATATTTTTTTAAATTATGATAAAAATAATAAATTACACTGGAACTCATATATAAACACAAACATTAATATTTTTTTAAATTATGATAAAAATGATAAATTACACTGAAACTCATATATAAACACAAACATGAATATTTTTTTAAATTATGATAAAAATAATAAATTACACTGGAACTCATATATAAACACAAATATTAATATTTTTTTAAATTATGATAAAAATAATAAATTACACTGAAACTCATATATAAACACAAATATGATTTTTTTTTAATTATGATAAAAATAATAAATTACACTGGAACTCATATATAAACACAAATATGATTTTTTTTTTAATTATGATAAAAATAATAAATTACACTGAAACTCATATATAAACACAAATATGAATATTTTTTTAAATTATGATAAAAATAATAAATTACACTGAAACTCATATATAAACACAAACATGAATATTTTTTAAATTATGATAAAAATAATAAATTACACTGAAACTCATATATAAACACAAACATGAATATTTTTTTAAATTATGATAAAAATGATAAATTACACTGAAACTCATATATAAACACAAACATGAATATGTTTTTAAATTATGATAAAAATGATAAATTACACTGAAACTCATATATAAACACAAACATGAATATTTTTTTAAATTATGATAAAAATGATAAATTACACTGAAACTCATATATAAACACAAATATGAATATTTTTTTAAATTATGATAAAAATAATAAATTACACTGAAACTCATATATAAACACAAACATGAATATTTTTTTAAATTATGATAAAAATGATAAATTACACTGAAACTCATATATAAACACAAATATGAATATTTTTTTAAATTATGATAAAAATGATAAATTACACTGAAACTCATATATAAACACAAACATGAATATGTTTTTTAAATTATGATAAAAACGATAAATTACATAGGAGCTCAGGAACATGAATGTATCTTTTAGGAGTGCATGATAAATCTGTATTTTTATATAAAAAATAAACAAACAAGCCCACCCCAGATTTAAAAAGTGACAAACAACAGTCAATGTGTTCCTGTGTCTCAGTGGTAGAGCATTGCGTTAGCAGCGCAAAGGTTGTGGGTTCGATTCCCAGGGAACACACATACTGACAAAAACATGTATAGACTGAATGCACTGTAAGTGGCTTTGGATAAAAGCGTCTGCTAAATGCATAAATGTAAATGTCAATGCATTACAAACAACGTAATGCATTACTTTCCATAAGTAACTAAGTCGGTAGTAACGCATTCTTGTAAAAGTAAGTGTCCCCAGCACTGGGTCATGCGTGTGAATGTGAGGATACTGACAGCAGACGGCTGTCGAGCTGAAGACCTGTCGTTGCTCTTACAGGATGCAGGCTGCGGTTTGAAGGGAAGACACCTCTCTGCACCGCCTTAGTTATGAGGTTATGAGGTCAAATGCACAAATCTGTTCAACAGCATCTGTGAACGGCAGCTCCCTGGTGTGTTTCAGATGCTATTAGGGTACAGCAGCTTTAAAATGACCTTCTCAGGATAACAGTTTCTATGAGAGAGCTGGATGCGATCTGTTTAGCTACTAACATCTGCTCATCAGACATTTAACATGTTTAAATGTTTTTAGGAATCACAAACACAAAACAGAGACAGATTTACTACTAACTCCTGGGTTGTGCTCAAGGCTTTACCTGATTTGGTGTTCCCATTCTAAAATTGGCAGTAAATCCCTCATTATGCCATTAGGACACGGGCAGCCGTAGCCTAATGGATAGAGCGTTGGACTTGTAACTCGAGGTTGTGGGTTCGAATCTCGGCTCCGGCAGGAATTGTCCACGACTGAGGTGAGACCCTTGGACAAAGCACCGAACCCCCAACTGCTCCCTCGGCTGCCCACTGCTCCAGGTGTGTGTGCACTTCGATGGGTTAAAGCAGAGGTTCTCAATTCCAGTCCTCGCGCCGCCCCGCTCTGCATATTTTGCATGTCTCTCTTTGTTAACACACCTGATTCAGATAATCAGCTTGTTAGAAGTGCGCGTCGTGCATGAACTGTGTTCCGATTGATATGCTCTCTACACAGGGTCCATTGCTCCCTACACAGGGTCCATTGCTCCCTACACAGTGTCCATTGCTCCCTACACAGTGTCCATTGCTCCCTACACGGGGTCCATTGCTCCCTACACGGGGTCCATTGTTCCCTACACGGGGTCCATTGCTCCCTACACGGGGTCCATTGCTCCCTACACGGTGTCCATTGCTCCCTACACGGTGTCCATTGCTCCCTACACGGTGTCCATTGCTCCCTACACGGTGTCCATTGCTCCCTACACGGGGTCCATTGCTCCCTACACGGGGTCCATTGCTCCCTACACGGGGTCCATTGCTCCCTACACGGGGTCCATTGCTCCCTACACGGGGTCCATTGCTCCCTACACGGGGTCCATTGCTCCCTACACGGGGTCCATTGCTCCCTACACGGGGTCCATTGCTCCCTACACGGGGTCCATTGCTCCCTACACGGGGTCCATTGCTCCCTACACGGGGTCCATTGCTCCCTACACGGGGTCCATTGCTCCCTACACAGGGTCCATTGCTCCCTACTCCCTGAGCAGGGAAATCCGCTGAAGTTTACTTTATTTCGGGAACATTCATTCATGGATTTGCGCTGCGCAATGTCTTCACGCACGGACGAGTGTGACATCATATACCTCTGTAAATATATACAATTTTAATTCACGTCTCGCACACTTCAATGCACTTTGAATGGAATATATAAGTTCGCTTCGAACTGAATCATGGAGGAATATCCTGTGATGTCCACTTCGCAGGGCACTTGCGTTCGAATAGAACAAACATCTGAAGCGATAAGAGTAACATACGAAATATGCAGAGCGGGGGGGCTCGAGGACTGGAATTGAGAACCGCTGGGTTAAATGCACAGAACACATTTCACTGCTGGTTATACTCTGTATAATTGTGTATGTGACAAATAAAAAAAATCTTCTTCTCTTCTTGTTATTACCTTTCTATTTTTTATCAACTCGTTTTCTTTCAATTAGCACAGGTTTTGTATTTCTTTTTTGAACTGATTGCTCTGAACTCATGCACCTCAGTTTTTGAGTAGGAAAAGCATTATTTGTGGATATATAAACTGAAGTGCATGAGCTCAGATCAATGAGGCCTGCGATCAATCAGATCCAGAAGTAAGCACAAAACCTGTGCTGATTGAAAGAAAACACACTGACTAAAACATTGAATCTAACGTTTGGTGATAATAATAGTATAACACGAAATGTATAAGCAATATTCTGTCGACTGGCCATTGTTTGAATTTGAGCATCTCAAGTGTAACAAGTAAAGTCCCAAAAATGACTAAGGAAGCTGTTATACCCCAAGTGAGCAAAGTCAGTAAGGTTTAGTCCAAAGCAATAATGTTAACTAGTCTTTTCAGGTAAAAGAAAATCCTCTTTGGGCCAAAACGGCCAAGAATTGAGGGTTAAACAGCATTACTTCTCTTTATGCCTTCTTTCTTCACAGGAGCACAAAAGAAGAAACTTGTACACTTTGTTAATTTCATTGACTTTCAAAGTCTTGTAATAAATCAATGAACGAAGACTAAAGGTTTTTCGAAATTTTCGCCCGTAAAAAATAAATATGATCGCCCGTTGTGTCAATCACAAAACAAATCGGATCCGGTTCGATGCATTTTCGCATCCGTAGCATGCATTTTGATAGGAAAGGATGGGGAATACGAAAAAATGTAAAACACATGCGAACATTTCGGACTCAGTGTGCAATGACCACAAGTCTTTCAAGCTTCATAATGGATGCAAAAGCATCAGAAATGTAAGAGTCTTCTGAACCCATACGACAGCTTTTTATGAGTAACAGACATTAGTGAAAATCTTGATATCCAGCCTAGGTCGTTGTGTCATGTTTGTTCAGAAGACAAATGGCCATCGTGGACATGAAGACATAGTTTTGGTAAACTAACACTTTACATTTCAGTCTGTTCCTCACACAAAGCGATGGCTTCAGCAGACCTGAATTATAGAGCACAAGTTGCATGGACTTACGTTATAAATCTTTTGTGTTGCTTTTAAAATGTGAGGATGATAGATGTTTATTCATTGGTGAAGGATACCTTTAAAGGGGAAGTCGTGGCCTAATGGTTAGAGAGTTGGACTCGTAATCCAAAGGTTGCGAGTTTGAGTCTTGGGCCGGCAGGGATTGTAGAGTGAATGTACAGCGCTCTCTCCATCTTCAATACCACGATGAAGTGCCCTTGAGCAAGGCACCAAACCCCAAATGCTCCCCGGGCGCCGCAACATAAATGGCTTCCCACTGCTCCGCGTGTGTGTGTTCACGGTGTGTGTGTGTGTGTGTGTTCACTGCTGTGTGTGTGCACTTCGATGGGTTAAATGCAGAGCATGGATTCTGAGTATGGATCACCATACTTGTCTGTATGACGTCACGTTCATGAAGCTCACAGAGCGAGGTTTTCATGCACATGCTCTCTGAACTTGGATGAAGTCCTTGTGCGGCTGGCTCTAGCGGTTCTGTCTCTTTTATCTGAGCCATGGCCTTCAAATGACATGCAGTTCTTATAAGGTCACAATGACTTTCTCCCCTCAGTCATGTTAATGTATTTCACGCACACTGCTCAGACAGTGCACAGTACTTTATAATAGATTAGACATTTTTTTATTCCACCTGGTCTCTCCACACAAGTACTTCCTTCATTCAGTACAGCAGACCTATTCATGATTCATTCTCACCTCATTTAAACCGTGAAAGGAAAACTCTATTGTTCACTATTTTTAACAATCCCACAGCTATATTGCTGTGCTTCTCATTAGAACATCATGGTTTCATATGAAAGTGCAACCCAGGAACTTGGCTTACTGAACCTGACTTGTGTATCTACTGAAAACAAAATACTGAGATCTGTTTGGGGTTGATATAGAGAACATAATGTAACTGCATATGCATATAAACTTTTTCTTGAAAATAAATATCAGTATTGTCTGTAAACTAGAATGATATTAAAAAGTGACTCAACCAAAAAAAAAAACAAGATGATATACTAACAAATTCAGCAGAGACCAGACAGCCTTTCCCTGTACCCTCAGTAATATAAACACAGCTGCCGTTCCTCTCTGTCTGTCAGCGTCGCTCTGATGTGTGTGTGTGTGTGTGTGTGTGTGTGTGTGTGTGTGTGTGTGTGTGTGTGTGTGTGTGTGTGTGTGTGTGTGTGTGTGTGTGTGTGTGTGTGTGTGTGTGTAAGTGTGTGTGTGTGTGTGCGTGCGTGCGTGTGTGTAAGTGTGTGTGCGTGCGTGCGTGCGTGTGTGTGGGCATGTTTATGTGGTTTATGAGGACACAAATTTGTATAATGACATGGGTATAACATAGGTATTACAAGGAGAAGGTGATTTATGAGGACATTTTCAGTGTCCCCATAATTTAAAACGCTTATAAATCATACAGAGTGAGTTTTTTGGGGGGAAAGTAGAAATGCACCGTCTCCTGTGAGGGCTAAGTTTAGGTGTAGGGTAGGTGTAGGGCAATAGCACATACAGCTTGTACAGTATAAAAATCATTACGCCTATGGAAAGTCCCCATAAACCATAAAAACCAACATGTGTGTGTGGTGTGTGTGTGTGTGTGTGTGTGTGTGTGTGTGTGTGTGTGTGTGTGTGTGTGTGTGTGTGTGTGTGTGAGTGTGTGTGTGTGTGTGTAAGTGCGTGCGTGCGTGCGTGCGTGCGTGCGTGCGTGCGTCCACACTACCAAAATGTGAAGAGTACCTGCCCGAAGGGCTACCAGGGATTTCGATATTTTGCGAGTCCTGGGGCGTTCTCTTCCTCAATTCTGCAGGAAGGTCAGCGTTTGCTTTGTGCGCCTCTATTCATCTTGATCAGTGAATTACGCAAACAGCACTCAGGCACACCTAGCAAACCAGAAGAGGAACATTCCTTGAGAGTTTACATGTTCGGCTCTTTCCTGAACCTCTGGAGGCTCTCGTCTCATATTACATGCATTATACTGACAGCAGAGCTGCAGGCAAAGCCCGAGGATATCACAATTCACAAATGAACCATACACATTTTTGTTTAACTATGCCAATCTTATAAAGGATATATGTTTATATGATTTCAAGGCTGTGTATATTCTATTTCAAGAAAGCAATATGCAATATAGTGGCATTGCTGAGTGCTTTTTAAGTAGAGAATCCCATCATAATACTTGGGGAGAGAAGACATTTAACCATTTTATGAAGTTATATTTATATATATATTAGTGATCAGCGCTGTCAAACAATTAATCGTGATTAATGGCATCCAAATCATTTTATGTTTACATAATATATGTGTGTGTACTTTGTATATTTATGTATAGATAAATACACACATACAGTATATATTTGAAAATATTTACATTTGCAGATTTATAT
Source organism: Schizopygopsis pylzovi (assembly GCA_027422435.1). Lineage (NCBI taxonomy): Eukaryota > Metazoa > Chordata > Actinopteri > Cypriniformes > Cyprinidae > Schizopygopsis > Schizopygopsis pylzovi. The sequence continues at coordinate 28,013,964 of CM049833.1, read as the reverse complement.
ATTCATATATTATATATAAATATATTTCATATATAAACAACATACTTTTCTTAAATATATACATGCATGTGTATGCGTTTATATATTCATAATAAATATACAAAGTACATGTATTATGTAAACAAAAACTTATTTGGATGCCATTAATCATAATTAATCATTTGGCAGCCCTAATATATATATTGTGTGTGTGTGTGTGTGTGTGTGTGTGTGTGTGTGTGTGTGTGTGTATTACATTATTTTTATTCAAATACTAAGATCTAAGTCTATAATCAGGATTAATTTTACATTTAATTTCTCTTCTAATCTTTCATTTAAAATCCAAGTAAAATGCAAAGTTCTTTAAATCTCAAAGTAAGATTAAGTTAAATTCTTATTTATTTAATTTTGTAAGTTTATTTGAATAAAAAAAAACGTAAAAAATAAACAGAAACTAACTAAATCATGATTCTCTGAAAACCATTCTTATCTTTCTAAGAAATCAAGAGTTGTTTTATTTGCTGCAGTGAACTAAAGGCACATTTCCGGTCTTTCTAATAAATCTCCAAACGCACCGTCACCGTGAAATCGTTTAACAATCCACAGAATGGCCCTGGAACAGGAACAGGAGGGTGAGAGATGACACATGCATTTCTGAAAGAGAAGTGCGAAACACAAAAGCTTTCACCCTTTGCCTGGTTGTTACACTCGATCTGATCTCCGAGGAAGCACCTCACTAACAGCGCATCACTGATAAACATCCAGAGTAAGTGAAACGGCAGTCTCAGGCAGAAACTCAACGCTATATATGGTGATATTTTGGCTTGCAGACAAGGAAAGTAAATGGTTTCAGTGAACACATTGCATCTCAATAAATTAGAATGTCCTGGAAAAGTTCATTTATTTCAGTAATTCAACTCAAATTGAGGCAGTAATTAAAGCAAAAGCAGCCCCTACCAAGTATTGAGTACATATACAGTAAATGAACATACTTTCCAGAAGGCCAACAATTCACTAAAAATGTTTTTTTTATTGGTTTTATGAAGTATTATAATTTGTTGAGAGTGAATTGGTGGGTTTTTGTTAAATGTGAGCCAAAATCATCACAATTAAAAGAACCAAAGACTTAAACTACTTCAGTCTGTGTGCATTGAATTTATTTAATACACGAGTTTCACAATTTGAGTTGAATTACTGAAATAAATGAACTTTTCCACGACATTATAATTTATACTTGTATGCTTCATATCAGTTATATCAGTTCTGAACAGCTCTTACTCCGTCAGCAAGACACAATCTCAAAGACTGACCGTATTTCACTCAGAAACTTGTACTATTTACAGCTTATTATATAAATAGATATGAATATAAATATCCAATGCCTTGGGGCTTCACAATTTCTACCTGGGACAAACCTTGATAAAGACTGGATTTAAAACAAATCCTACATAAAAGTCAAATTAAAACCTAGAAATAAACTGTGAAAAAGTGTATTTCTCTCAGCTAATTGGCGATCAACAAACGTTTGTGACATTAGGCTTATTATAGGTTAAACTTAAATTAAAACCATAAAACTAAAACCATTTTTATTACTTGAAATAAAATACATGTTGAAATTAATTCAAACATATTTTTCAAAAATAGCGTATTTTATTCATCTAGTTGTTTTTTCTAATTTTCATTTAATCTAAATTAAAATAACTAAAACCAAAATAAAAATGTATTTAAAATTATATAGACAGATTTAAAAATGAATAATATTAAAAACTATCATACTATAGTACTAAAAAAAAAAAAATTACAAAAATGTAAAATATCAAAATAAAAGTATTCAAACTGTTAATAGACACTAAAATAACACTGAAATTGTACGACCATCCTTTGTAATTAAACATGCATTGGATTACACAAGAATGCATTGGAGACGTATTTCCAGCGGTCTCAGACGTTGTCGGAGATCCTCTCCAGGCTAATAAGACCAGAAGTTCTTGATGGAGCACTTCAAAGCTGCTCTTTGTTGCTGGAGATTACCGCCGTTATTACGTCTCAGGGATTAAAGGGAAACCTGCCGAATCATTCTCTGAAAGGTGTTTTCATGCCAAAAGTGGCACAGTCAGAAACCATTCAGCTCGTTTCTATTCAGAGTTATGATTTTTCCTTATTGCATAAGCAGAATCAGCTCTATTCTTAATGCTTGATCATGCCAGAGTCTAAACGACACACTTACATTCAAAGCTCAAATATCTCGCATGCATTTATTTGTCCATGCTGTCGAGCGAAACAAGTGCTGTTGCTGGGATGTATTTGTTATGTTTTGTGTGTTTTTGGGTCATTCTCTCCGGTATGATAGGACCGCAGGGCAGCTGCCTCGTCCTGCAGGGTCTCAGCGGTTACAGAAACACAGGCTGACAAACACAAACTCTCCCTCCTGAGAGTCCAGAGCGCAGTAATGTGATCCAGACGGACGGAGGATCCGCCTGGCGTGAGGATAGAGGACAGAGATGAAACTACTGGCCCTGCACATTTACATGTTCTCAGAACTCAAGAAACGTCTGCAGTGGTGAAAGAAAACACAACAAATACATCTTTTGTGTTCCTATTTGCTCCAAAAGCAAAAGACACAAATCACAACAGTGTTTCTGGAACTTTCCAAAAGAGGACAATAATGTGAAGAGATTGATATGTCAGTCAGAAAATAGATAAAGATCTCAAATTTTCCATATTACACTTGCACCATTAACCATGAAATATTTTTCTGTAATTAAATGCAAAGTTAATATATAACACTTAGTGTCATTAAATGCAATTTTTTTCATTATTTCTTACAAAACCAATGTAATTAGTGCCTACATATTTTATTTAGTTAGCTGCTTAGTTATAGTTACCAAAAATCAAAACATTCATATATCAGATTCTTCAAAGAAACCAGTTTTATTTTTGTCAATAATAATAATAATAATTATTATTATTATTGAACCTTAATAATATATTGATATTTAACTATTATTATTGTTAATATAATAATATTTACTTTATTATTATTATTTTATTTAACTTTATTACTGTTATTTTAGTAATATTAAATCTACTTCATAATTAATAAATCTATAGAAAATAGCAATATAAAAGAATGTGTATGAGTGTGTCCAGTTGCGTTTTAAGCAATTATATGTATACGTGTGTGTGTGTGTGTGTGTGTGTGTGTGTGTGTGTGTGTGTGTGTGTGGTGCTGTAGTGTGTGTGTGTGTGTGTGTGTGTGTGTGTGTGTGTGTGTGTGTGTGTGTGTGTGTGTGTGTGTGTGTGTGTCTGTGTGTGTGGTGTGTGTGTGTGTGTGTGTGTGTGTGTGTGTGTGTGTGTGTGTGGGTCTGTGTGTGTGAAGAGTTCATTTGCAAAAACAGATCATTCTGTTTTAATTTTAATTTTCAAAAATCAATTTTTGTGAAAATCACGAAAAATCAAACTGCAGTTGGGTTATTTTGATTAGGTACAAATTTACTAAAAATACTAGCACAACTAACACAAAACACAATAAAAATATGATATTATAGTAAAAAACATGATTTTTGAAAATGTTTAAAAACGGAGTTATGTTTTTGCAAATAAACTCTTTCATATATTCACACACACACACACACACACACACACACACACACACACACACACACACACACACACACACACACACACACACAATATAATTGTATGTGCATATTACAATAGCAAAACTGTCTAATTCTCAAAGTCAGGAAGAAAGCGTAAATGTTAATATAAAACCTAATTACGATTGCATAAGGTTAATAAAACCTTGATTAATACTACAAGTGGGCTTAACGAGTGAATGAATGGTAGAAAGCTGTAGAATATGACCTCTTTCATGTGATTAATCGCTGGAGTCACCCCAGGGCAGACACCTCGGGTATTTGACCCACATTTCCAATCCTCAGCGTGATTCATAGAAAGCCTGTCCAGCAAAGCCACGTCAGGACACAGAGATCATCACACAACACGCTTCATATACTGTACAAAGGTAGCTGTACAGTGTTCTCAAAAACCCCAAACCACACTAAGAGAAGAAGCACGGTTAACAATTAACTCACAAGACTAACGGCTTCATGATGCCGGCTGCGAACGCTCACACACCCAGATCAGACCAGGATGACAAAACATTTATGCAGACGCTTTTATCCAAAGCGACTTACAGTGCATTCAGTCTATACTTTATTCAGTATGTGTGTTCCCTGGGAACCGAACCCACAACCTTTTGCGCTGCTAACACAATGCTCTAACCACCGAGCCACAGGAATAGATGCTTTAGATATTGCATCAGCCATTAAAACCCACATCGCTTTACCTCTAATGTAGTGTTTAGATGAATTAAAGCACGTTGTTCAGACGTTCATCAGTTGTATTATTGGTCATATTCACACACACAAACACACATATAACTGGACTGATACGATCGTTCATAGTGAGCTGTGTAAATAAAGCAGTGTTTAAACAGGCATATGGAGATCTCCATAGGTGCACCATATCAAACACGCTCAGGAATCAGGTTTGGACTAATCTAAACATGCTTTCAGTATTAGACAACGGTTAGGGAAGCACGCTGACTTCAACAGGAAGTGTGGCACGAGTTGATTTTTGCTTTCCAAACATAGCATGGAGCACAGTATTTCCTTCCCAAGTTATCATTTGACACGAATGCTGAGCAAACCCACATGAGGGGGATTTCACACGGCTTTAATGAGGAAGAGAAACCTAGAAGACTCATTTATAAACACTGGTTTTCCCGTTTGCATTGTTAGAGGCCGTTATATGGCAATATGTGGTGTTGGAACAACCCAATAATCGGCACATGCATTAAAAGTGCATTATTAAGTGCATCAAATGGAAATCCCCTTTCAGCCATAATGGTGGATTTTTGTTCAGTGCAAGAGCAATGGCAGCTTGTAAGGAATCGGCTCGCTCTGCTTGCTCAACCCAAAGCCATTATACGTGTTGCTACATGTCGAGTTACTAAATCAAGTTTTACTTCCCTGGAAAGTAAACACTGGCGAGTTTGGGTCAAGAATAAACTAATGATTCAGAGCTGAATGTAGATGTTTCTGAATTGGTTTCAATAATATTTGCACAGGAAAAGCTTAAAAAGAGTAAAGCTGGACTAGATTTGTGTTTCCTGAAGGAAATACCAGCGCTCACAGAAGAATGCTGTTAAGGTTTTGATGCCTACATTTGTTTGTGATTGATTATGACTATATAGAATTTTAATATCTAAAACAATCTTCTGACTGTGACTGTTTCACATCATGCAGAAGTTTCACGAATGTTATTTGTTTGATTTCAGACACGGACACTTCCATTAAATGCTGTTAAAGTTTGAGATGAGTTCAGGTGTGGTTCTCTGTAAATGAGCCGCTTTGCTGATGTTTCAGGCAGCTACACACATGAATCAGCACAGATGAGTGATTACACTCTCTAGTTCCCTATAGGCCGAGAATCACTATCACGCCATGAATTCAGACAGCTGAACGTGTGCACTAAACATTAGGACACCGCTGGCTCAATTATGTGTTTCTGTGGCAAACACCACGACCTGTTTCTCAAAACTACACAGTAAATTCCCAGGTGTTAAATCAACACCGCTTGGTGTATAATGTACACCTGACCAAGTGATGTTGATTGAAGATCATTTATTATTGTTTTGGTAACGAATACAGTATGTCTACATACATTAATTACTTCCTCACTCAGACACAAAAAATGCAAACACTTAAAAACAGGCCAACTTCAGTTCAAACCCTAACATAATACAACACGCTATAATAGCGGTTCACTACATTTCTAATGCAATACTATATTGAAATGTATTCCAATTGTACAAAATGGGATACTATAAAAAAAATGAGATGTAGCTGAACACCTACACAGTAATGTCTTTCAGTTTCGTTTCTATTTCTACAGAAAGGGAAGACAGTTGTGTACTGATGTAAACACACAGCTTATAACACAGTGTCATTCTTGTTTTTAAAGACATTTTACAGAAGAAATTGTGTAATGTCCCTGTTGTTAGTGTTTTTAGGTCATTGTGTTATGAGTGAATAGTGAGTTTGCTATTAAGCTACCAAAATATTAGCACAGTTAAAGATGTATTAAATATGAATAAAGTTAAGGTAGTAGTTGAAAGCTTTAATGTTATTGTGCTGGAATCACTCCACGGTAACAAAACAAAACACACCCAAGAGAGACTAACTGACAGTAATACAGAGAACGGTTAGATATTATAATGCTAAAGGAATAGTAGATGAGTTTATTTCTTCATCAGATTTGGAGAAATGTAGCAGTGCATCTAGGGATGCACCGATATGGAAATTTTAGCCGATACCGATTACCGATAATTCTTTATATTTGAAAGCCGATAACCGATATGTTGGCCGATAAATCTATATCCAAATTTTTATATACTTTTTGAGAGCCTGATTAAAAAAAAAAGGTCTCATCATTAAAAGCCACACACTTCAACACAAGCAGCCTAGTCTGAACAGTGTAAGTTTAAAAACAATATTTTACTCTCCCATTACAACATTTCTCACAAATAAAATCTAATAATGCATAAATAATGCAAACAAGTCATTGGACATGTGTAAAGAATCAAAATGCATGTGCCATGGATGAATTAAAACAGAAGAGCCATCTGCATGGACAATAATGAAATTATATTAATTACTAAACCATATTGTTGATGAAAATAAAAGTGGTGGATATTAATAATGCTTCAGTGATTTTGAAAAAGTAACAAATGAATAGGCTACCGCTGTTTGAGCTGCGTGCGCTGTATGAACACCGGTGAACTGAAGCGCTTGTTATAGCGGGTTAATTAGGCTACATGAGAATCAGATATTTATAGAACATAAACATCATTTTACAACTTATTTATGCACAAAAATGCACAAGCTATTTTGAAGGTATGTGCTAGTCAGATGTGTAACTCGTGGACGCGCACACCGCGCTAAAACACGGCAACTAAACCCAAAGAATTCACAACCTTTTATTATAATAATATTCTCATTAGAATGATCTATACACGACCGTCCCAATCATAGTTATTAGTTGAGCGCTGCTGTTTGAGCTATGTGCACTGTGCTAAAGATGATCACCGCTCTATTAACTTAACCAAACGCATTCTATGAGATAAAGCAGATATACATATTCAAGCATTTCAAAGCCATCATGGCGAACAGCGCACATCTGAAGTGTCTCTGAAGGAAATAATGCATTATTTATCGGCTTAAAGATATCGGCCAAATTTTCTTATCGGGCCGATACCGATAACAGAAAAAATGACACCGATATGGTGGCCGATATATCGTGCATCCCTAATTGCATCACTTGCTCACCAATAGATGCCTTACAGTGAATGGGTGCCGTCAGAATGAGAGTCTGATAAAAACATCACAATAATCCACACCACTCCAGTCCATCAGTTAACATCTGGAGTAGACAAGAGCTGTGTGTTTGTAAGAAACAAATACATCAGGACGTTTTTAGCTAAAATATGAGTCCATAATCCATAATAACGCTTCATCTGGTGAAAAAGTCCATCTCCTGTTGTCCCTCACATCCAAATCCAGCCACATATTTGTTTTGATCTGTGCAGATTTCTCTCCTGATTCAGACCAGATGACGTTTTCACTGGAGGAAGTGTTATTTTTAGACTTAATTTAGTTTTTAAAAAACGTCTCAATAATGAATTTATTTCTTCCAAACACACAGCTTTTGTCTTCTCCAGATGATAACTGAGTGCTGTGGATTATTGTGATGTTTTTATCAGACTCTCATTCTGACGGCACCCATTCACTGCAGAGCATCCATTGCTGAGACATTGCAAAGATTGAAAACTACATTTCTCCAAATCTGATGAAGAAATCTTGACATCTTGGATGGACTGAGGGTCCATTTGTGGCTGAACTACTGTTTTAATGTATTAATACCCATAAAAGCAAAGGGACCTGCTCAGTGGCATTATTTAGGTGTTTGCCTGAATTGACCGCAGTGCTAACAAGGATTAATTCAAGCAGACGTTAAATATATTCAAGGCCAAAAGTGACAAATGCGATGTCACAAGACAATCCAGGCAAAATCCAGTAGTGTTGTCCCCTGGAACGAGTTACCTTGCCTGACATTTCACACATGCCAGTAATTGCTTTAGCTCTCATTATAGTAACATTCAGTATTAACGATTCGGAGGTAATCCCTGATGATTAACTGCTTTGTGCTCACTTGAAATTGGGACAGCAACATGCTACAAGTATTTCCCACTGATCTCGGTTCAGTTCATTACTCTTCTCGAGTAACTCAGCCGTTTGTTTAGCGCTGAGAGGGATTTCACATGAAATCAATGCCATAAATCATATATGACACAATAAAATAGTCTCATTTCAAAGTTACAAAGCTGGGTAACATTTTATCTGAGTTAGCGGCATCAGTTTAATGACAAAATGATACTGGAACCATTTACATTAATATAGGATGAGAATATGAGAATACATAATATACTTGTATCATATCAGTTATCAGTCACTCAATATTAGATATTTAATTGTGAATGCTCATTTATTTTATTTGTACATGCAGATCACATTTGCTGTCATCTAACCCTGACTTACAGTTAAAAAATACTAATATTTTAATATAGTTACAAATGTTAAAGTCTCATCTTTTTTTCATGTTATGATGTCTAAATTCACTAAATTAATTTTTAGTGTTTTAAGACAGTAATGTATATAATTGTAATATCTATATAAAGAGATCTTTATATAAAATGCAATAAATATTAAATTAATAATGATATTAAATCAAACATTTTTGTAAACTACAATTATTTTATACAGTATATTTTTACATTATATATCTCAAATATCTTTAATATAGGGCTGGGCGATATATCTCATGCGATATGCATACGCATCTCCGACATATCGCATGAGATATAACGCCCAGGCCTATATTAATATATAAAATAATGATCAGCAACTGCTAAATCTGATTGTCCCAAAATTCATCTCCTGACTGACTGTGATTGATTCCCATCATGCTGTAGTTTCTTGTTTCGTATGAAGAAATGCACAGCTTTTTATTCGATTTCAGACACTTCCAGTTGACAATTATCTCTCTATAAAACAGCAGCTTTCATGATAATAGCACAAGTTTGTCTTTAGTGGTTCTGCTGTCCTTCATATAAACAGAGCAGTGGCGCTACTCTGCAATGGCTGCTGCTGTGAATGAAGACGTTCGAGGACATTTGAGGACACGATCCGTTTGTGCAACACTGAATGTAGAGGAAGCAGGAGAAACAGAGATGAAAAAGGATGTTTCAGTGCATGTCTCACGCAAAAGAGTCGCGTCAATGAGCTTCGACGAGGAGCCGCTGACACAAACACACACATTCAGCGAGAGTCTGCCGTTACCTTACGTGACCCGCGGCTTCTGAGCAAAACTAATCTAAATCTGAGTGAGCACAATGAAGTGAGCTGAATGCAGCCTCACAGCGGCGCCTCAGTCTATACAGTAAGACTAGCTACAGTCTAAAGCGTATTCAGATGAACAGCTCAAAAGCATGCTAGAAAACGATGAAACTGTCTTATGTGTGCTGGGGAAGCAGAGTAATGCAGTATTTAATACAGACTTTAGATGGTGAGAGTAGTATCAGTGCACTCAAATCAATGGGTTAATAGAACAATAAAGAGATTAAATCTATGATATGAGACCAAAAATTCACTATTATCTCAAAACAACAGTTTTATCAAATAAAACAGCAAAATTAGAAAGATTAATCTGCATTGAATATTCATGTAGGTTTCAAGAATAGTGTGATCTTACAGGTACATATTGTGATTTAAACCTATAAAATAAAACCTGGAAATTACATTGGATTTAATATGAATATTAAACCGAAGTTACAGAACTCAGAATATTCTGTTGTGTTACAGTAAATTCAGATTAATTTCACAACACAAGTCTCAAGCTTCCTCTGTCTGTCCAGATCGTTTTATCCACAGGAAACATGATGATGATCATTCAATAGATCATATAGACATAAAACATATAGGATTTTCTTACATAATATTCTATATATTTGTATTTTGAGGTGTTGTCACGGTGCACGGGGGAGCCAGGAACGAGGAACTTCTCTTAAACACTTTATTTTCAACACAGAGATCGCTGGAGACAAGTACACACACCCAATGACGTTAAGACTGACCACAGAGCCAGGGAAACACAGGGCTCTTAAAGGGGAGACTAAACTAGATAATTAATAACACAGGGCTGGGGACTAATTAACTAAACACACAGGGCTGGGAACTGATAATCACAAATGAGGACAGGAACAGGAACTAACCAAATATGGGCACGAGAGGAGGGGAAACAAGACACGGAGAGACACAGTCTGACAGGTGTATTAATGATATAAATGATATTGTTTTAAGCAATTATATATGTGTGTGTGTGTGTGTGTGTGTGTGTGTGTGTGTGTGTGTGTGTGTGTGTGTGTGTGTGTGTGTGTGTGTGTGTGTGTGTGTGTGTGTGTGTGTGTGGTATACAAGGTAATGTATATTTTCTAGGTGGGCATAGATTAACTTTTTAATCTAGATTAATCTAGATTAAAATGGCTCATTTGAATTCTGCCGAAGGCATTCAGAATATGTGTGCTACCAAATAATGGCTAAAAGTAAGTCTTTGAGAACGGGTTTCTCAAGCCAGGTGCGCATTAACCAGGGGTCATCTCCTGTTTCCAAAATGCATCACAAACTGCTTGAGAAAGCTGTTTTACTATGATAATTGGTGATGAAAATAAACTATGTTCAATAAGATGTACTTGTGTTTACTAATGTTTATTCATTAAACATGAATTTTGAACTGTAGGCCTACACAAGAGGTCGTGATGAACTGTTTACAGTTTCCATTGGGAAGCTTCTTAAAATAAATTTTCCCTGAAGCAAACCCGGCGCTTCATAGCTGCATCCATTTAGCACGTCACGTCTGATGTGGTAATTTCACAGTAACGTTAGCATACCCAGGTTCGAAGCAGAGGGTGACACGGAGTGAATTCTCAAGTTCACATGAGACCTTAAAGCGCATCCTGTTTGCTTAAAAGCGCAACGTTTCGTTGTTATTCTGAGTGCAACAATAAACGTAGAGCTTTACAGATTCGAAAGATGTATTAGGCTACTTTTATCTGTATGACCAAAAATGACGGAGATTTTAGAGCAAGTGAACGCACCGGAGCCTGTCCTGCAGCAAACGCGCTTCACACAAACACTTCAATAGCGCACATTTCTCTAGGTTAACATCATATTGAGCGGCCATGTAAAGTTGCTACTATACATTCTTTCAGATGAAAAGCCATGTTTGAGGTTGATGAATGATAGGTGAGCGTTTGGATGTCCTGCCCGAGTGTATTACCACATAGACAGCCGTTAACAATCTGTCCATCGCGGACTGCGAGCCTCTAGTTCGAAGACTCGTTCTCGCCCCCTACAGTGCAATTCGGCTAGGTATACATCCGCGCTAAAATATCAGGGTGAAAGTCATCATAGCTTGCGTAGTATAGACCCAGCTCCCAACCCAACTTTGAGAATAGATTAACGGCGATATTTTTTTTATCGCCGATAAGAGTCTCGCGTTAACACAGCACGTTAACGCCGATAACGGCCCACCACTAATATTTTCATTACTAATCGCAACCTTAGATAAAATGCATTATAATATTTGCAAATTTCTTGTTACATGTTAAACTGGTTGCTTGTCGTGTGGTTAAATGCATTTTACGTTCATTGTAAGTATTATAATGTGGTTATAATTTTTCATGCAATCCATTATAAGGTGCATTAATAAGTATTATAAATGTATTTATAATTTTCCACACAATGCATTATAAGGTGCATTACAAGAAATTATTCACAAACATATAAAAACTAAATAATAATTAAAAAACGTTAAAAGCCAGCTTTCTTATACTGGCTTGTTCCAGGTCTAAACCTCTTGCAGTATACAAGAATATTTACATTTATGCATTTATCAGACGCTTTTATCCAAAGAGACTTACAGTGCATTCAGGCTATACATGTTTTTGTCAGTATGTGTGTTCCCTGGGACCCACAACCTTTGCGCTGCTAACGCAATGCTCTACCACTGAGCCACAGGAACACAATTTGGCATGAATTATTATCTCATATTAGGTTGATTTAAGGACAAACACTTGATTTTTCCTGTTGCTCATCCTGTTTTGACCCTGGATAGACGTTTCTGAACGGAGGAATGTTTTAGCCCTTTGCCTTTCTTCTTAACCTACATAGTGTTTATGGCATGTAATGCTGACTGACTGTACGGACCCCGAGAATAAGCCTTCACTGTGTCTGTCCAGCTAACGAGGCCACACACACACACACACACACACACACACGGCTGCCATTACCGCCATTAACCTCGTAAACAACAGAAATTTCCCTCCAGAAGCTGTAACGCGGCCTGACCCCGAATAAACCGACATGAGAGGTGAGCAAAATGTCAGACCACATGGAAAAAAACATGCTATTAAGTATTAATGTTAATGAAGGTTGCAGAACGTAATGTGAAGTTTGACTCATTTCTCTGAATCACTTCTTTTGAACAGTTCAGTTCACTGCTTGTTTGTGGTCACATGGTTCCTAGAATCCCACTTTGAGCTCCAAAATATTCATTTAAAGTCATTTGCAGACACATATCATGCAAACTTTTTTTATTATACCTTTTTTATTAATATAGGTGTTTATTGAAATTCTCAACTCATCTCATGACTCAACGTTTCAGGCATTTTAACCTTAAATATAACAGATTTTGCATGCATTCATTTCCAATTAATTCAAGGGTTTGCATGTTTTTAGAAAAGGCTATTCATACAACTATGTATTTATTCATTCACATCCTTTTCACAAACGGGTTCATGAGATACAATTCTTAAGCATATTCCAGCAGCCTACGTTTTATCTGTAAGTTGTCTGTTCGAGTATTAAATTCAACCTGATTGTGATTCAAATACTCGATTCGCTCAAAGTAAACTCTGTAAACCGAATCACTGCGAGTCGAACATGTTCGATGAACTCGATGAGCGATGCTCTCCCAACCCGATTCAGTCTAATAACTCATAACCAATACTGCGAACCAATTCATTAAAACGATTCAATTCCGAAAAATGATTCGTCATGATGACAACGTGCTTGTTTCATCTTGAGAAGCAGTGAATGTATGGTCTATGCCACATGTGAATGATATCACAGCCAACAGGGAACGTTCTGACAAGACTCCCAAAGTTATTACATTCTACCAGTACTGTTAAAAAATGTCCATTCAAAGATATCTGCTCTTTAAAACACTCAAAAACATTATTTAGCTAACTTACATCATTCATGAAACATTCTTCTGAAACAGTTCAGGTGAAAGTTTGTCATATTTCATGCGTTTTGAACATTTTTCTCGGTTGTATGAACGTTAGGAAAACATTAATGTTTATGAAATGTTTAAAAACGTTAGAAAATGTTCCATGAATGATGTACTAACGTTTTGAGAACGTTATTAAAGATCAAATAACTTTGAACGAAGGTTCTATTAACGTTCCTGGAAGAACTTTGAGAGAACCTTGCCAGTACGTTAGCCGTTAGTTACTACGTTTACCCTCCTATTTACATATTTTTAATAAAAAAAAAAAAATTCTTAGTGGTTCAGAAAACATTCAAAACAAATTCACGAAATTATTAAATGTCTTAATGTTTTTTCACCAACGTTTAAAATATTTTGCCGTTTTGAACTTCAGAGAATCATTCCAAAAAATAACGGTTTCATAACTTAACATAATGGGGACATCAGCAGATTCGTAATTTTATTTGAGCGACTATTAATTCTAATACTAAGTCACAGTAAAACTAGTTCAAGATCTGGTCATCTTTAGCGTTACATTCGTTACACCGAGTCTCTCCAGCGGCTCTCGGCTGATGTACGTTAGTTTAATAGCTGCTAAACACACCCAAAGCCCGCGGTACTGATGTGTTTACTATGCGAGAGTTGATGAGAACTTACCCAGAATGTCAGATTGCCGCATAAGTGCTTCATCGCTGTTCAGCGGAGCTCTTCCTTCTGTCGACCGGAGGATGTGGCTGTTTTTCTTTGCTGCGCTTTTGTTCTTGCATTCAACTCAAACACACGCTCGTACGCGCACGCATGGACGAAACACACTGCATCGACGGACAGCGGATAATCTGTTATTAGTTGTGTGGCCGGTTCCTAACCCTCCTCCCCCGGGAGCGCGTAATGACGTCCGACACGGTACTCTCTTACCCCCCGGCTTGGTTTGGTTCAGAGCAGCAGACTGTCACTCTGTGAGGTTGTCATGGCACGAGAGCCCCGCCCACTTTGTGCGTGGATCTGTCAGGCGCGCGCGCGCCACGGCCACACACGCACACGTTTACTTAGTTATCTAAATAGCTATCTAAGGTTTAGAATTACAGTATATTAATTCTAACCATATTTGTTAGCATTTTTTAATGCAAACATGCATTAAGTCATCCACAAAATTAGTTTTTTCCTCCTAGTTACCAAACATGTTGGGAGTTTCGTCCACAAAAACATGTTTTGATAACGTTCCCGTTAAGATTATGGGATCTTTATGAGAAAAGTTTGCATTACTTTGCTTTCTGAGAACGTTCTTTTTTTTTGCTATTTCCAACTATCTAATAAGATACATACAAATACAATAAACAGGCTTTTATAGCAGTGGTTTAGCATTTTAAAATGCTTAAAATTAATACAAATAAAAATAATAATTTCCTTAAAGGCATCCATACATAATAACAGTCTTCCCTCCTTTGGCAATTTTATACCCAGAATAATCCCTGCTGGCAAAAATATGTTCTGAACGTTTTACTAACATTCCTGATAAATGATAAAAACATTATTTCCAATTTTCTTCTAATTATTTTTGTATGTTCTTGTTAAAGTTCTTGGTTATATGAATGTGATCACATTAAGGGGACATTTCTATTTCTATTTAAGTTACTTTTAAATGTTCCCTAAACCATTTGAAACTAGGAAGTATTAATATTTAAAAAAACGTTAGATGAACCAACAATGTATAAATAATGTGTTCGTGTATTTTATTAACAGTTTTTCTTGTGGAGCCATTGAATGTTTCGTCTCATTGTAGGTGATTTTGGATTTTGCGATGCTTGCATACATTGCAGGTGAAACCACACACATTTGCATTATTATGCCCCACAGGGAGATAATAGTACTTTCTAGACATTAATTTGTATTTATGCAAATTGTCTTTCATGTACATAGCATCCCATTCATACAGGATCTTTGCTGTCACGAATCTGTCTCTGCTGAACAGCGTTTAAGGAAAGGCCTGTGTATATGTTTTATAAAGGCCTGTAGTTTTAATGAAAACACGAGAGTGTAACTGAAAGATTGATCCTGATGAAGATCTCATTACACACCTCTTCCTCGTGCTGGAACAGCTCATCTGCACCAGAGCCAAGAGAAGATGAGCACAGGCCTGTCTTCCAGATCCCAGACCTGACAGAATAACTATCCGCTCCATTT
This sequence comes from Schizopygopsis pylzovi, assembly GCA_027422435.1. Lineage (NCBI taxonomy): Eukaryota > Metazoa > Chordata > Actinopteri > Cypriniformes > Cyprinidae > Schizopygopsis > Schizopygopsis pylzovi. The sequence continues at coordinate 27,998,352 of CM049833.1, read as the reverse complement.
ACATCCGCTGTTTATTACCTCCGTTATTCTTCCTAATGCCAAAAACATGCTTTCTGCTCTTGTGTGTCTTTAGCTCAATTGAATTAGGTGATGGACGGTCAGGATGATTGCTGAGATATTCGATCTGCTCTGGAGTGATGTAGACCCTAGAGTTGAGAACTAAACTGCTCTTAAACCCTTATAACATAAAGCACACATTCAAAGCTAAAGCATGTGTTTCAAAGGTAAATGCTGCACAATATAGTGAGACTGTTAGTGTACTGTGACTCAGCACAGATGTACATTTTTTTAACAACTGTTTCTTGTATTAACACTGGTGTTTTTTTTCGCTTTTGTGTGTTGAGCGTCCTCTAACGATGTAATAAAGAACTGCAGCAGCTGCTTTATTATCTATTATTATATTGAACAGGTGACCTATTTTAACCTAGAGTTAAATAACGCTGGAAAATATCTAGAAGGTAAAGAGAATGGTAACTATGCATCTATGGGTTTTTACAGCTTCCAGCTGTTTGTTAGACAACACAACAATACAATACACAATGTACAGATCAAATAGTTTTACACTAAAAATAATACATAAGAAGTTCCATAATATAATGTAAACATATTTAAATTTGAAAAAGTAAGGTATGTTATTGATCATGAAAGCCTAAAACTAAAGAATGCCGAGGCCACTTGTCCACTTGAGTCTGTATGTGTCCACTAACCACTAGATGGGACCCTTTTCCAGATGACTAACTGCCCAAACACTTACTGAGAGGTTTACTAGAAGACTGGAGTCACGTTGACTCAGTTCAGGCAGTTTGCTGTGGTTGATAAAGAGTTACAGTTTGAGGTTTGGTGTCAGTGGTTGTTGTTTTTGTTGTAAATTGCATAAAAAGGGTTTGAGATTAGACAGACAGACGGACGGATGGATGGACGGACGGACGGATGGATGGACGGATGGATGGATGGATACATAGATGGATGCCTTTATGGATGGATGGATGGATGGATGGATGGATAGATGGATAGATGGATGGATGAATGCATACATAGATGGAAACATGGATGGATGGGTGGAGGGATATATGGATGGATGATTGGATGGGTGGATTGATACATAGATGGATGGAAGGATATAGATGGATGCATGGATGGATGGATGGAGGGATTCATAGATGGATGCAGGAATATATGGATGGAAGGATGGATGGATGAATGGATAGAGGGATACATAGATGGATGGATGGATGGATGGATGAATGGATAGAGGGATACATAGATGGATGACGGATGGATGGATGGATGGACATTGATGGATGGAAGAATAGATGGATGGATGGATGGATGGATGGATGGATGGATGGATGATGGATGGATGGATGGATGGATGGATGGATGGATGGATGGATGGATGGATGGATGGATGGATGGATGGATGGATGATGGATGATGGATGGATGGATGATGGACGGAGATGGATGGATGGATGGATGGATTGGATACATAGATGGATGCACTTGTATGGATGGATGGATGATAGAGGGAAACATAGATGGATGCTTGGATGGATGGATGGATGGATGATAGATGGAGATGGATGTGATGGATGAATGGATAGAGGGATACATAGATGGATGAAGGGATGGATAGGATGGAATGGATGGATGGATGGATGGATAGAATAGATGGATGCCTTGATGGATGGATGGATGGATGGATGATAGATGGATGATGGATGGATGGATGAGATGGATGGATGGATAGAGGGATACATAGATGGTTGATAGGATGAAACATGGATGGATGGATACATGGATGGATGGAGAATGGATGGATGGATGGATGATGGATGGATGGATGAGATGATGATGGATGGATGGATGGATAGATGGATGGATGGATACATAGATGGATTGGATGGATGCTTGGATGATGGATGGATGGATGGATGGATGGATGAATGGATAGAGGGATACATAGGATGGATGGATGGATGGATAGGATGGATGGATGCATTGATGGATGGAAACATAGATGGATGGATGGATGGATGGAGGATGGATGGATTGATAGGATGGATGGATGGAAGGTTAATGAAATATGATGATAACAATATATCAATAGGATGAAGATTAGAGTAGTGAAAACATCAATAGGATGTATGGATTTTAGATGGGATGGATGTTGGTAGGATGGATGGTGGTGATGGTTGTGAAAATGGTTTGGATACGGACAGATGGACAGACAGAGAGGATGACGAGACAGACGGATGGACAGACAGGAACGAAGATGGACGGAAGACAGAAACGACGGATGGATGGACGGATGGATACATAGATGGATGCTTGGATGGATGGATGGATGGATGGATGGATGGATGGATGGATGGAAACATAGATAGATGCTTGGATGGATGGATGGATGGATGGATGGATGGATGGATGGATGGATGGATGGATGGATGGAAACATAGATAGATGCTTGGATGGATGGATGGATGGATGGATGGATGGATGGATGGATGGATGGATGGATGGAAACATAGATAGATGCTTGGATGGATGGATGGATGGATGGATGGATGGATGCCTTTATGGATGGATGGATGGATGGAGGGAAACATAGATAGATGCTTGGATGGATGGATGGATGGATGGATGGATGGATGGATGAGATGGATGGATGGATGGATGGATGGATGGACGGATGGATGGAGACATAGATGGATGCCTTTATGGATGGATGGATGGATGGAGGGAAACATAGATGGATGCTTGGATGGATGGATGGATGGATAGATGGATGGATGGATGGATGGATGGATGGATGGAGGGAAACATGGATGGATGCTTGGATAGATGGATGGATGGATGGATGGATGGATGGATGGAGGGATTCATAGATGGATGCAGGGATATATGAATGGAAGGATGGATGGATGAATGGATAGAGGGATACATAGATGGATGAAGGGATGATAGGTGGAATGGATACATTGATGGATGGATGGATGGATGGATGATAGATGGATGGATGGATGGATGGATGGATGGATGAATGGATGGATGGATGATAGATGGATGGATGGATGGATGGATGGATGAATGAATGATAGATGGATGGATGGATGGATGATAGATGGATGGATGGATGGATGGATGAATGGATGGATGGATGGATGATGATGGATGGATGGATGATGGATGGATGGATGGATGGTGGATGGATGGATGGATGGATGGATGGATGGATGGATGGATGGATGCATAGATGGAAACATAGATGGATGGATGGATGGATGGATGGATGGATGGATGGATGGATGGATGGATGGATGGATGGATGGATGGATGAATGGATGAATGGATGGATTGATTGATAGTTGGATGGATGGATGGATGAATGGATGGATTGATTGATAGTTGGATGGATGGATGGAAGAGTTCAAATGATAAAATATGATTATAACAATATTTATCAATTTCAGTGACTAAGTATTAGTTTCAGTAGTGAAAACCCTATCAATAGGCTATATGTTCACCGTGGTTTTCAGATGGTGTTTATACCATGGTATGTTGGTAGGTATGGTACTTTTTGTTATTACTGATTTGAGTTAAACTTCAATGATAATAATAATAATAATAATAAAAAAAACACAAATTTTTCCTTTTTTCTTTCAGAGTCCGTCCTGAGGAACCTCCCTTTGGCGCATCAGCAGCACATGTGTAGCTTGTCTCAATATCCAGTAAGCTGTCTGTATAGACAAGATCTGTAAGCGTCACAGGCACGTGCAGCATGTTAAACACAGCTGACTCGGGAACGCGCTCATGATGCCCACAAGTGCTGCCCACGTAGACAGTTCAGCGCGTTTGAGACAGAAAGTTTTCTTCTGGATGTCATTCTGCTCGCAGCATTGATTTGAAGAGTTCACGTTGCTTGTGGAGTGATGATGATATGTGTGCTCATTCTAACGGACCCGTTACTTTGACGACACGAGCTCTGGACTACTTTGGGAATGATGATCGGTAACGAGCGGAGCTCACAGACATCCAAGCCGCCTGCTCCAGCCTCACCTGCGGCTTTACCGCTCAGCGCGTCCCGCAGAAGATTCTCCCGGCTCGGGAGGAAACACAGCAATGGATCCGTGCAGTGAGTTCACTTCTGAAGTCCCACTGAAGCTCAGAAATAACATTCATAAGCTGTCCTTTTGATCATAGATGTATAGTTTACACGTTAGCTAAACAGATACAAGCATAAGAGTTGATGTGTTCAGAGTGAACTGATTTTCAATCTTTTACAGACTTAAAGCAGCATGTATTTTCTCTATGCAATGTATACAAAAACGTATACAATTTTTATCCTACCTTCAACGTTTATGTTTGATCATTTTTAAATGCCTTTTGATTTGACATTGGTCTAAAAACGTCAGAACAAGACTAAAAGTGCTGTTACTAAGTCTATTCAGCTAACAGAAAGTAGGTTTTGGTAACGCTATCATTAAGTTGTGAAAATGTTGTTTCTCGGTGTTCAAAATGTCAGTTTGTTGAATGTCGTTAAGAAATGTTTTTCTTAGTTATGCGAACGTTAAAGGAACATTCCATTTGATCGTTTGTGGAAACATTAAACGTTAGTTGTCTGAAACAATTAGTATGCTAACAAAAAAAAACACTTAAGATAAAGCAGTGCATAAATAATGTGTTTGTGTTCATGTTTTGAGAACGTTTTAGGACCAGTGTTGCTGGAAGAACGTTGTTCACAACATTTAGAGAACCTTTCAGAACTTACAGAGCCAAAGTTCTGAGAATGTTTCCTGTGAGCTGGACGTGTTCTAAACAAAGTGTGAAATGGATTATTTAGATATGTGTCGTGTGGAAACTATTCATATCAATTACACATGCTTCAATAAGTAATTCTGTGCTGAAAAATAGTGTAATCAGAACTGGTTAACAAGGAGATAACAGTGTAAGTCAAGAACTTAAGACTTAAATATGAGATGTTATGTGTGAAGAATATCTAGGTAAATATCAGAATGCTTTATTGTGCATTGTTTCTGGTCAAGCTGCAGTTTTGTTGAATTATGCTAAAAATAGAGAAAATATTATTCAGTTGTATTTATGATACAAAACATGTGATGAAATTGGCAAAATAGTATTCATTTATTCATTTATGTTTGTTGAAATACAAAAAATATTTTTGTCTTACATTTTTTATTCTTTTGTTTAAAATGTGTCCATTATATTCCACATAGTTTGAGGTGTTAATAACACTGCACTCTTAAAATAAAGGTTCTTTATTAGAATTGATCTTTGATTTATTGGCATTAACTTAACTTTTCACATCCATAAAAACTTTCCCTTGCACACTATATAGTGAAGGGTTCTTTGGTTTATTTAAATGCTTTTCATCCTAAGAAAAATGGTTATTTTAAGAACTGATCACTGCAAGGGTCTTTGGGGAACCAAAAATGGTTCTTCTGTGGCAACACGCTTTTGGAATATTTATTTAGAAGAGTTTATGGTGGAAATGTTCATGTGTTCTTAATTTTTTTTTTTTTTGCAGACTTGTACACTGCTAGAGGAAATATGAAATGAGTTATAGTTGTAGAAGATTTTATTTAGGGCCAGTAGACGAGGAAACACATACACAGTACTACTGACTGACGCAATGAGTGAAGGCTGAAAAGGAGCTTTTGTGCCACTGCTACTGCAATAAACTGATTACTGGATTGGAGAAAATCCTCCAAGTATTACGCAGAGCTTTGTATGTCTGTTTTTTAAGTCTCTTTGTTCATTTTGTGAACATTGCTGTTCAGGGTGAAATGAGTGTAGCGATGAACAGCCAGACTGAAGTCATGTAGGTTTGCATCTACAGTCCAGTGGACAACCGAGCAATCATTTTGGTTCCTCTTCCAGGTCCAGCTCATCCAGCGGCACGGCCAGATCAACGGAGAGCGTGGGAATCCGCCAGCCGGCGAAGAACAAGATCCGGCGTCACCAGCACCGTCTGTCGGCAGTGTTCGGCCGCGGGCCCAGAGGAGGTTCTGGAGAGATGGCCGCTGCGGCAGAGGAGGCGCAGGTGACAGACGACCCCTCCGAACTGTCCAATCACATCACGGCTCCAGGCATTCTAAAGATTTTTGGCACGGAGATCTGTGAAGGAGCCAACTACAAGAGCGTACTGGCCACAACACGCTCCAGTGCCAGAGAGCTGGTTAAAGAGGCACTCGCCAGGTGAGGCCAGAGAATAATGCCACTGATTTTGCTGCTGTATTTAGCATAATCTGTAACCTGTTGTTTGTCACCCCCCTTTTTGAGCTTAGACATGAAAATATGCCATCCGAACTGCTCTGGAACACAGACCTAAAGGCCCGTACACACCGGGACGAATTTAGTGCGTGATATTCTCCGACGTTTAACGCCTCGTGACTAAACAAAGGGCGCCAATGTGAGTGTGCACACCGACGCGAAAAACGGCACGCGTAAAAGCGTAATTTTTTTTAAAAACGCCTCGGGTTCGTTTTTTTGGGTTTGACGGCCGCGTCAAAAACTATCCGACCAATGAGATTGGCGCTTTTGCTCACGTGTCTGGAGCAGCTGAAGTTACAGTAAAACACAACTTGGGGGCGCTCAAACACAAAACAGTCTTGCCGAGCACACATACGTAACGACGAAGAAGATATACGCCGAGTAGCGTCTACACTGCCGGCGTCGGCGTCTTTCCTCATTCAACAGAACAATCATTTCTTCATCGCTGGAGCTGCTGGTGCTTGAAATATCCATGTTTTCTTTGTATGATTTTGACAAGCGCGTAAATACTTGCTCTCTTCTTCTGAGTGACAAGCGAGTGTCAGAAGCGTAAAGTTGCGCAGCGCCACCTTGTGTACCGGGGTATTTCTGTTTTACATTAAGCGCCATCTAATGTCAGGGAATGAATTTGCATGTTCACTCGGCTCATCGTCAGTGAAAATCGCTTGGGTGTGAACACAAAAAACGTTGAAAAACGCTGGCGAATAACACGCCGATATTCGTCCCGGTGTGTACGGGCCTTTAGGCTACAGATTTTTAAATTTGCTGTGAAGCAAATGCACTGCACTAAACATTTAATGTTTTCTACACAAACATATATTTTACAAAATAGTATGGACTACAATTGTTTGAAATTCAAAGCCATGTATCAAACCGAATTTGAAGTTGATATTACAAAAAATGAGGTTCCTGTACATTTAGTTTTGTTTAACTTCACTGATTTTATGAAGTGTTGTCCTGTCACAACATTTCCAGCTAACCTTCTCACTACTTTTTTTAAATGTTACATTAATCTTCTTAAAGTCATGTTTTTTATCATTCTTATAACTTTACGCACTCATGTTTAGAGAAAACATTCTGAGATCAACATTCTCGAGATGTTACTTTTTGTTGACTATTCCAAGAAATGTTTTTTGTAATGTTAAAATAATTTAATAATCACAAACTAAAACTAAAACTGGATATTTTAATGTTCGTAGAATATTGAAAATGAAGGGTCAAATAATGTTACATTTTGTGGGTTCAAAATAAAGTTAGTGGAATGATTTAAGAAACATTTTAGTAACTTTTAATACAGCGTTATGATCACCGCCTGCTAAGAGGAATTAAAGTACAGTTTTCATGGTAATAAAAAAGTTTTCATCACAGTATTTAGGCTTTCGAACGATATCTAATTTATGATGATTACTAAAATATGTAATAGGAAAAAGGCACCAAGTGTCCTAACACCAGGGTAAAAGCTAAAAGACTTACACAGCAGTAAATGTGGTTAAAATATATTCAGGGTTGTGTGAAATAATATTTTAATTTGGCTGATAATATTTTGACAATATAAAAAAATATTTTGATTCATAATGCTAATTTGAGCAAAAAGTCCAGATAAGTTTCTTAAAGGTTTGGATTTATGTAAAAAGCACTAAATGTCTTTGTGCACATTGGTTAAAGTCCATTGAAACGCATGAGGTTTTCATTCCACATGTCTTTGGTTGGTTTGGAGAAGTTTGATTCAAGGCAAAATGAATTCCTTGGTGAAGCCACATTGGATCGAATGCTGCGTCAGCACTCAGACACTGAATCTCTCCATTCTTTCCCAGTTCTACAGCTACAGTGTGTGCCTGAAAGAGCCTGCTTTCCTTAGTTTGTAATGTTTACTGGAGCTTTAATTGTTCAACTGATTTCAACATTGATTACCAGTGTTGGGGAAATTTACTTTTAAAAGTAATGCGTTACAATATTGCGTTACTCCCTAAAAAAGTAACTAATTACGTTACTTAGTTACTTTTTATGGAAAGTAATGCGTTACGTTACTTTTGCGTTACTTTTGCGTTACTTTTTAAATATGAGCAGGGCTTGATTGTTTGTTTTTAATACAAGAAGTTATATTTATAGCAAATATAAAAGCCTTTCACAGCAAAAAGTGTAATGAATAAACCTCAGACTGAAGGACGAGTAAATCACGTCTGTACAGAAGAACACAGGAGAAGTTCAACACTCTTCAGTAATTAAAAAGCAATCAAGCACAATCGTTAAAGTAATTTTTGCTTATGTTGAACTGATCATCAAAGGTCAGCAAACACATCGGTTAATAAAATGAGATTAGATATATTTGTGTTGTTTAACATATTTAATTATTGCAGGTTTGCGTCATATTCTGAGTTTCACTGTTTTAATTATTTTGATGAATACTGAATCTGTTTTTTGTGAGTGTGATGAATTAATACACATTCATATTTAGTCTAGATTAGATCTACAGTAAGATCATGTTCACACGGCGCTCTGTCATCAATAAATGGAAGAAAAGTAACTCAGATATTTTCTAGTAAATTAAAAAGTAATGTGTTACTTTACTAGTTACTTGAAAAAAGTAATATTATTACGTAACTCGCGTTACTTGTAATGCATTACCCCCCCGACACTGTTGATAATAATCAGAAATGTTTCTTGAGCAGCATATTATAATTATTTCTGAAGATCATGTGACACTGAAGAGTGGAGTAATGATGCTGGAAATACAGATTTAATCACAGGAATTAATTAAATGTTACAATACATTCACATAGAAAACAGCTATTTTAAATTGTGATAATATTTCAAAATTTGGACTATTTCTGATTAAATAAATGCAGCTTTGGTGAGCATGCTTTGAATAACATTAAGAAATCTAAGTGACCTCAAACCTTTGTACAGTCGTATGAAGATATATATCCTATTATTTGATGCATATCAGTTATTCTGCTGTTTCAGATATTCCCTGAGCAAAGAAAACGCTGACGACTATGCGTTATGTGATGTGATCGGTTGTATTGGATCCAGCCAGTGCTGGAGGACCGAATGTGTTCGTGTGGTGGGAGACAACGAGAAGCCGCTGCTGCTGCAGTCGCTCTGGAAACCCAAAGAAGGCTTCGCTCGCCGCTTTGAGATCCAGCGCAAAGCCACTGTAGAAGAACACAACTCTAAAGACCAGGACACTGTGACCGCTGGTATACCTCCACACGCATAATTCAAGATGTTTTTACTGTTACTTACGACTGAAACTGACCGTTTTGACTTGCTGTAGGTCCTCATCCTTTCTGCAGACAGACAATTTAGTGATTTTAGCAAGATAAGAAGCCAGATATTTAGTTCCACTGAGATAATTGTTCAGATTTGATATGCAGAAAGCCATTTTATTTTATTTTAATTAGCTCTTGCCAACTTATAAACTGACAATAAATTTAAGCTAAAGCGGTTAAAGTTAAAGTTGTTTAAAGTTACATTAAACAACTTAAAGTTGTATTAAACCCTTTGCAAGGCAGCATTATATTTATATTCCTCCAAAATTATGGTTATGGTTGTTCTAAAGCCCAAACAATTATTACTAGTATTAATCTTCTGAAATTAAATTGACAATTTGCTCATCAATCATTTTGGTTTCCTAAACTTGAAAACCTCTTATTGACTCAGATCAGAATGTTCAGCATTTAAAATTGAACCCACAATTTGGTGTAATATTTGCATACTGAATTGTAATTTGCTGTCTTTCTTAAACCTATTTGCATATAAATTGTAATTGTAATTATCAAAAATTATAATTTGCTGAAAATGGACACACCCTCAAGTTTGTTTCTTCATCAGATTTGGAGAAATGTAGCATTGCATCACTTGCTCACCAATGGATGCTCTGCAGTGAATGGGTGCCGTCAGAATGAGAGTCCAAACAGCTGATAAAAACATCACAATCATCCACACAACATTTTTTATCTAAAATACGAGTCTCTAATCCATAATAACACTTCCTCCAGTGAAAACCTCCATCTCCTGTTGTCTCTCACATCACAATCCAACCTCATATTAGTTTAGAGCTGTTTTGGCTTGTAAACGGTGCTTGATCTGAGCAGATTTCTCTCCTGATTCAGACCAGAACACTTTTTCACTGGAGGAAGCGTCATGGATTATGAACACATTTTTTTAGTTAAAAACGTCTTGATGGTTTTGTTTCTTACACACACAAAGCTTTTGGGTTCACAAGACATTAACTGATGGACTGGAGTGGTGTGGATTATTGATGTTTTTATCAACTGTTTGGACTCTCATTCTGACGGCACCCATTCACTGCAGAGCATCCATTGCTGAGACACTGATGCAATGCTACATTTCTCCAAATCTGATGAAGAAACAAACTCATCTACACCTTGGATGGCCTGAGGGTGAGTAAATAGTTGGCTGAACTATTCCTTTAACACCTTCTCCAGGTATAAACGCACAGGCACGTAAGCTGCAGAAGACGCGCTCCAGAGGGAAGTCCGTGCCGCTGGACGTATGCATGAGTGATGACGCCGTGGACGGCAGACACAATCTGTTTAAGAGTCTCAGTGACACGGATCTGACAGCCGACGCTCAAAGCACCTGTACGGAGCGAACGCAGGAGGAGGATCCCGAGGCCGACAAAGCAACGCAGTGTCCTGCTAATGAACGGGAGGAGACGGAGAGCAGCGATGACAGCGCCACACAGTACTCCATTCACCCGCCTCTGGACTTCCCATACTTCCTGCTTCTGCAGGGCTTCAGTTACAGACAGGTAGGACAGAGTCATACTATATCTGTGTTGCTCCTCCCTCTCTCTCTCTTCACCGCTGCATCCGTCTTTCCCTCCTCCAGCCCATCAAACACACTGTTTCTGGAATTCAGTGGCATGTAGTTGTTATCAGTGCAGCATATTTAAGTTGGCTTGAGAAAGTCAGTTTACTGATCTACTATTTAACCTCCTAGAGATTTCAAACTACAACCACCAAAGACCTCTAGACTGGTCTCACTCGGGTTGCTTCAGTATATCTTTCTAACTGATTGAACTTAAGATTTTCGTTAAACGGATGATCAAAACTACGAAAGGTCCCATAGACTTCCATTGAGCGGGTCAAAGCTTTTGTACAGTAAAGGTCATTGCACACTGAGTCACGTTAAAAAATAAATACGACCTCACGTTATTTATGTCAATCACGTTTACACACTGCTTCCGTTAGTCCGTCATCACATTTTTTGCATCGGGTTAAATTCTTTGCATTTTTCACATCCGTGGCAAGCATTTTGAGAAGTGTTTTGACAGTTCAGAGCCACTGTACAAGCGAACACCAAAATCCAGAATGACGATTGTCAAGTTCATCCACTTCATCTCGCAGCACAAAGCACTGTATATAGATCCTTGCACACTGAGTTCACAGAAATTGGTTGTCTTCTTTTTAATATGTGGCTCTAATATCGCTAGCAAAGCGTCAAACTGAGCCACTGAGATCCTGAAGTAAACTTTGAATCGACCGTGATAATCCCACTGATCCTTATAAGGAGGGGGAACTCTCCGTCCTCTTTATATTTTTGGATAGGATGGACCCATCATGGACCCAGTATTTCCTTTCATTTTTTTAAGACGCGAGAAGACAACCAAATCCTCCTCAATGCTTAAAGAGAGTTTGTATGGTTTTGCCTAACCCTTTGCCAAAAAAAATAATTAATACGCATTGGACTCAGTGTGCAAGGTTTCTGTGCATGACGAGTTTTTAAGATTACAAATACGAAAAAACGCATGCGAAAATTTCAAACTCAGTGTACAGAGACCTTAAGACTTAAATAGTGTTTAAGCTGTCTGACTATCATAGCATGCTAAATAATGCTAGCAACAAACTAAAACATGTTAGCAAAGTGCTAATCATGCTAATCACGCTAAAAACATGCAGAAACATGCTAATAACATGCTAATCATGCTAAAACATGCCTACAACCTGCTAATCATGCTAGAAACATGATAGCAACATGTTAATAATGCAAAACTTGATAGCAACATGCTAAGCATGCTAAAAGCATGTTAGCAAAATGCTAAAAATGCTATCAACATGTTAACAACATGCTAATCATGCTAGAAACATGCTAATAACATGTTAAATATAAGCTAATCATGCTAGAAACATACTAGAAAAATGCTAATCATGCTAAAACATGCTAGCAAAATGTTAATCATGTTAGAAGCATGCTAGCAACATGCTAACAACATGTTAATCATGATAGAAACATGTTAACAGCATGCTAGCAACATCAGGGGTTTTCAAACTTTTTTAAGAGCGACCCTATTTTTTCTTTTTAAATTGACGCGACCCATATATATAGGGAGGGGGCGGTGGAGCGAATAAGTGAGCAACAACTCCACAACTGCACCACACACCGGTCTCGAGTCCCTCTGAGGTGCTCCGGAAGGATGCTCTGTCCGAGAATCAAATCACTGAGGGTGCTTCTTATATGGGGGGGGGGGGGGCATTCGTGGGCCGTGTTTCCCCCCTAAACTGTACTGTGCCCCCCACTTTACTTCCTCTCCCCCCTTGCTGAATGTGATCGATTTCGAAAGCGAACGTGAAACCGATAAAACAGTGCACATAAGAAAGCGATTGCACGCTTTAGCGAGCGTCAGCTACTGCACGCGATCACAGATTGCACGCTCCCCTCCACACACAATGTGATTTTTGCCCCCCTAGAAATTCAAATACCCCCCTGATGGAGGTGCCCTGGCGCCGGCTCTGGATATGATATAAGTGAGGGTGCTTTAACCTTAATGCACATCTATTTGACATATCGTATTTTGTCCAGTCCATTGTTATGATTATCATATATTTTGAAAGGGAATCCCTCATTTGTCACTCCTGAAACTTTGCAGTGTGTTCTGCAAAGCAAGACCCTGGTCCTCTTAGCAGCAAGAAAAACAAAACTTTTATTACAATTCTGAGTGGATTATATAGCCAAGAAAGCATGAAAAGAGCGCTCCCTTAATAATCACTGAAAAGCTGTCACTCTTTTCAGTTTTTTTTGTTATGGCCAATCAAGGAATCTACACCTCTACACTGCACAAGCGGCTGCTGCTTACTTTCATTTTCTATAGTTAATGTTTATTTTGTTATTAAAGTTAAGTTAGCCGCTTCCTTCTTCCCTGAGCCTTGAACTGTGTTATACATATACATCCCATACAGACCCATTTTTTAAGTCTCGACCCAGGGTTTGAAAACCCTGTGCTAGATCATTGCTAGCATATTGGCTGTTTATTAATCCTTATGAAGCACATATTAATGCCTTATTCTGCATGACCATATTTTAGATTCCTTAATATGACCCCATACCTCCATAGTGCGACAAGTTGCAATTATTTTTGCTATTTGTTGGAAGCGAAATCTATGGAAGCTTATTTCTTCCAATTAATAAAATATAAAAATTAATAATATTTTTTTTCTCTCAGGACTGTGTGATATAAACATGCAATTGTGACATGCAAAATTATCTTTTAAATTTTTATTCTGTGGCTTCTATATAAATCAAATTTAGAAGGAATATTATTATTTTATTCAATATCAGATTTAGCTCAAATTACTTTCTTTACCTTGCACTGAAAAATGGATGTGGAAACAGTTTTCACTCAAAGATTGTTAGTAAATTTGACACTTAATTATAAAGAATAACAGTATAATTTTGTAGAAAGACTACTGAAGTTGTATTTTCTTATAAAACATGCAGTACTCCAATAGTTATATATATTAAAATATATAAAAAAAATTTTACAGTGTGTAGGAATTTGTTTTGGTAAATAGATAAAGAAGCACACTTAATTTATTGAATAAGCACTTGTAGTGTACTTCAAATCTTAAAAGTATATTTGTGAAAACTGTACTTACAGGTAATCTAATATTAATGAAATAAAAAGCCACTTAAGTGACTTAAAGAGAGAGATGTTCATGATTGCTTCTTAACACACTAAAGCAGAGTTTTGATATTGATTTATTGTGCTTTGAAGAAGTACTTACTATTTATGAAGTCCCAATATACTGTTTTTGCACATCTTATTTGTTTTGCACTTTTTATTCTATTGCACATTTTACTCTTTATTTCTCTTTTTTTTACCATATATATGGTCTTGTGTTGTGTTACTTTTATATAATTTTGTATTGTTATTCTTTTGCACTGTCCACTGAGCGGACCTGATTGATTTACATTTCACTTCTGATTATACCCTGTATAATTTATTATGTGACGAATAAACAAACCTTGAAACATAATAAAGCAATGTAAAATAATGTATTAACTGTAGAGTGTTACTTAATATTAGATTAAAATTAATATATTGAAATGTGCTAAATTGCAACTTCATCATTACAAATATATTTCAATACATGACATGCAAGTTTCAATAGAATATTTTAGTTAGTTTTTTAGTTTATTATAAATTCTTGTCAGTACATTCAGCAGTAAATTACATATAAAGATGTACCAAACACTCTAATTGCATTTAATATTAATTAAAACTATTAGTTATTTTCATTTAATTATAAATAGCATGAAATTAAGTCTCTGAAAACATATTAATTTAAAGTATATTATTTCCATAACTCTTTTTTAAAGTATATTAAAAAGAGGTTTTTGCTCCACAATTCCAGCTTTTATAGCAATTTGTGACTTCAGCATGATGTTTTATGATGTTAGACATAAACCAGTGATGTTAAACTACAGAATTACTGGGATTTTCTCTCATTTGGTTTGTTTTAGGAAAATAATTCAGTCGGTGATCAGTAATGACAATCTTACAATCACAACGATTCACCCCCTTTACACTGCACTACAGTACAGGTGACGTCAATGAACCGTGGAAACAAATGATCCCACATCCCGTCGATTCCATTGGAAAATAACAGAGTGTGCCAAACAGAGGAAAAATGGCATGAAAAATGATCACGTATGCAAAAACAGGCTTAGTGTTCACGCTGGACAGGAAGTGGAGCGTCCGAAGGGTGGGCTCACTTCCTGTCAGATTCGCTGTGTGTGTGATGACAAGCGTAAATGATCAAACACACGAGTGTGCACACACACTCTACATGTTAACTTCACATGCGTGAGCCGGGTAGATTACCTACTAATTGTAATCGTTACTGATTCCAAATTACATGGAAAAAAATTGTAATCAGTAATGTCCCAGAGAACACACATACTGATTAAAAATGTATAACCTGAATGCAATTGTAAGTCTCTTTGGATAAAAGCGTCTGCTAAATGCATAAATGTAAATGTAAATGTAATGTAAACCATTACAGGTTACAATGTAAACCATTACATTACTCATTTTGGGTAATATAATCAGATTACTTTTGACCTACCTCATTTATCACATTGATTTAAACAGGATAATCTTATACTGGAATGATGTAAAAATACAAAGAGTGAGAAAATATATTCCTTTCGTTTTAATTAATAACATAAAGTGCACTAAACATATTACATCAAGGCTTCTCAAACTGGGGTTCGTAAAGGATCTGCGGGGGGGTTATGAGTTTAATGAAAGGCTAACAAGCAATTAAATCATAAACATATAACATTTTAATATACGCTAAAAAAGATTAAATATTTTCTGTTTACCTGCACTCCATATGACCATTAATCAATGTCAGAGAACCGTGCAAATGTGATACTTAATCATTACGATATATATTTTAAAATCTCAGGTCTATTTAAAGAGGTTATTGACTATGATTTCACTTTTTTTAATTTAGTTGGTGTGTAATGTTGCTGTTTGAGCATAAACAACATCTGCAAAGATACGATGATCCAAAATCAATGCAAAGGAGATATTGTCTTTTACAGAATTGCTGATTGAGCACATCTTTAAAGTACATATATTAGGTGAAAGATAAAAGACAAAAGGTTTGAGAGTGTCTGCAAATAAGAAATAATGAGAATATGTGCATTTGAAAGACAAAAGCTTTTCAATTATACATAATAATACATGGTTAAATAACCTACTGAGTGATAATTCAAATAAAAATGAATGTTCATCAGTAGTTGATGCAATGTTGAAACACTTCTTAAACCTGAAATGATTTTTGTTAATCATTGGTCGCCACCTGAATAATGACTAGTCTGTGTGAATGTCCACAAAACTGGACTTTCTGAGTGGATATAAGCGGTAGACTATTTTAGAAAGGGACCTTTAAAAGATAAAAGATAGGAGTTAGAGAGAATCAATAAATGATTAATCTATTGTGTGAATAATATGTAATCATGTAATCGATACAAAGTAACTGTAGTCTGATTACGAGTATTTAAAATGTAACGTACTTCATTTTGGGAATCTGATTACGTAATCCAGATGACATGTAATCAGTTACTGCCCAGCTCTGCGTGTAATGATTATTATTAGACTCTACATCCATTCTAACGGATGCCAGCCAGTTCCTTGGCATTGATTGTGCCACACTTTAGTATTCAAGAAACGGGAATGCTCAAACTGTGGACAACAGTGCCCTCCAAAAGCATTGGAACGGTGAAGACAAAATTACTCTGTTGGCTGTGGAGTCATACGGAAGTTCTAAGCGGCCATGCATTATTATAATTTTTCTGTCTTGTTTTCTCGTGATCACGACTTAATTTTCTCGTGATCTCGACATAACGAAAGTTGTTTTGTCGTTATCACGACTTAATTTTCTCGTTATCTCGACATAACGAAAGTTGTGGATCTCAACGTAAACACCGTTTTGTCACGATGTAATTGTAGCTATCGCGAGAAAATCCCGCACCTTGTGAATGTTTCTGGTGAATATTATGGTGTACGCGCTAGCGGCTGATATCTCCATCATAAAGTTACTAATTTCCTGCAGCAAATATGGACTTTATCTCTGCATTGAGAGAGAGGGGCGTCCCCGAGGAAATTGAATTTGACTACACGTGACTACACGTTCAGGGTCGCTATATTGTCTTATATAAAGTTGCAGACCCGACAGCCTCCTTCTCAAGTGTCGAACACTTATGTGTAAGTCGTCAATCACTGACAGACACAGAGCTATTTCAGTTTGAGTGAGTCCCTGATCAAAGTAAAAGCGAATACGATCATCCATGATGCTGCGATGATGCTGCTTCTATAGCATTTTCTCACGCCGAATACACAGAGAACATTAAAAGTCGTGATAACGACAAAACAACTTTCGTTATGTCGAGATCACGAGAAAATTAAGTCGTGATCACGAGAAAACAAGACAGAAAAATTATAATAATGCATGGCCGCTTAGAACTTCCGTAGAGTCAAGACATTTACAAATATGATCAAAAGATGAATATGAGACAAAACTACAGAATGTCACATTTTATTTTGGGGTGATTCAACACATATATGTTTTACCAGCTAAGAAGATCAGCACTTTTAGTGTTCATCCCTCTATCTGATGTGAGCACAAGTATTGGGACAGTTGCCTCACGGGTCTTTCTAAGTGATCAGCTGTGTCCTGTTGCATTAATTCTTCAGGTATTAAAAGCAGGGAGTGTGTCGTATCAGTTATATCCATTACTTCTGCATTCTGAATCATGCATTCGATTATGACACACACACAAACCAGGATGAAGATGAGGGAGCTGACTTTGAGAGAAAAGCAAGCAATTTGGATGCTAAAAGAAAATAAGTCAATTAGAGCTCTAGCAAAAACAAAGTTTTCGAAGAGTTTGGAAACCACCAGCGACACCAGCAACGACCTGATCGGCTGAGAAAACAACAGTAGTTGATG
Organism: Schizopygopsis pylzovi; assembly: GCA_027422435.1. Taxonomy (NCBI): domain Eukaryota; kingdom Metazoa; phylum Chordata; class Actinopteri; order Cypriniformes; family Cyprinidae; genus Schizopygopsis; species Schizopygopsis pylzovi. Next base: position 27,980,294 of record CM049833.1, on the reverse strand, counting down.
ACAGACAAATCATAAAAGAGGTGAAAATGAACCCTAAAAGACATGTCTGTAAAATCACCAACAGCGTCCAGAAAGCTGAGGTGATGCTCTGACGATCTACTGTCCTCAGGAGACTCTGACACAGAATTACAGACGCTACAGCGAGATGCAAACCTCTGACCAGCACCAAACATAGAAAGACAAGATTAGAGTTTGCAAAACAGCACAAAGGTGAGCCAGAAGAGTTTTTGAACTGTGTTTATGGACCGATGAGACAAAGATGAACCTTTATTTAAGTAATGGGAAAGGAAAACTGTGGAGAAAAAGGGAACTGCAAAAGATCCCAAGCATGGATCCTCATCTGTAAAGCACGGTGGAGGTGGTGTCATGGCATGGGCATGCATGACTGTCTCTGGAACAACTCTACTGATGACTTCATGTATGATAAGGACGTCTCGTGGGAGAGCTCGTGGGTGATTCCCGTTTATATCATGAAGCAGAGGTTCAAAATCCGGTTCGAACACCACTGGCCACGAGCTTTGGGCTCTCCTCTCACGAAAAATATTGATTTATACAACATTTTATTTTAGATAAACTAGAAACAATGTTTAATATATAAAGTGTTATCTTGAAATGTAAGTCAATAACAATTGGCTGAACCCAGAGCCAATGGTGAAAGTCTTTGCGCGAAGAGACCCCGCCCCATTTTGGAGGTTCTGCCCACTTTTGGAGTTCACGCCCCATTTTGGAGGTTCTACCCACTTTTGGAGTTCACGCCCCATTTTGGAGATCTTCGGTCTGCAGTTATACCTACTTGCTAAAATGCCCTGTATTTGAGTATGTTGCTTTAATGCAAATGAGCTGGTGCTCCCGGTGAAGAGGGCGGAGCTTCAAGAGCTCAGCTCCAGCATTAGCAGTGCTAGCCTTTACAAATAAACATTCCACGATTAGTACAAGCCTGATATCTTTACAGAAAACATACTCTGTTTAAAAGTCAGTCATCTGATTGTACTGTGCATAATACATTTGCGTTTATGAATTACACAGACAGGGAGCACAGTGCGATAAAAATAACAACATAGCTGGGAAAAGCCGATTAGTCATCAGAAGAAACGGACGTCAGCTTGTGAGTGTGTCTTTAATACTTGTTCATAGATCTGTTGTTTAAATTAGTTACTTGCTCCTAGGAAGGAATATTTCGTTTCCTACCTATTTGTAGTCTGCATTTTCGTTGGTTGAATAGTTTTGATTGCACTTACTGGTAAATATAATCATTTGCGCCTCCATTGCTCCTTGGGCAAGGTGTTAGTTTCGTCTCGAGCCATTAGCACTCTGTTAGGCTTATTGGCTGGGCTAATCAGAAGCCGTTCACAGCGACTGTTGAAGTATTTAAACTGCTTGGTTCTTGTTTGAAATCGGGAAAAGCCGATTAGTCATCAGAAGAAACGGACGTCAGCTTGTGAGTGTGTCTTTAATACTTGTTCATAGATCTGTTGTTTAAATTAGTTACTTGCTCCTAGGAAGGAATATTTCGTTTCCTACCTATTTGTAGTCTGCATTTTCGTTGGTTGAATAGTTTTGATTGCACTTACTGGTAAATATAATCATTTGCGCCTCCATTGCTCCTTGGGCAAGGTGTTAGTTTCGTCTCGAGCCATTAGCACTCTGTTAGGCTTATTGGCTGGGCTAATCAGAAGCCGTTCACAGCGACTGTTGAAGTATTTAAACTGCTTGGTTCTTGTTTGAAATCGGGAAAAGCCGATTAGTCATCAGAAGAAACTGACGTCAGCTTGTGAGTGTGTCTTTAATACTTGTTCATAGATCTGTTGTTTAAATTAGTTACTTGCTCCTAGGAAGGAATATTTCGTTTCCTACCTATTTGTAGTCTGCATTTTCGTTGGTTGAATAGTTTTGATTGCACTTACTGGTAAATATAATCATTTGCGCCTCCATTGCTCCTTGGGCAAGGTGTTAGTTTCGTCTCGAGCCATTAGCACTCTGTTAGGCTTATTGGCTGGGCTAATCAGAAGCCGTTCACAGCGACTGTTGAAGTATTTAAACTGCTTGGTTCTTGTTTGAAATCGGGAAAAGCCGATTAGTCATCAGAAGAAACTGACGTCAGCTTGTGAGTGTGTCTTTAATACTTGTTCATAGATCTGTTGTTTAAATTAGTTACTTGCTCCTAGGAAGGAATATTTCGTTTCCTACCTATTTGTAGTCTGCATTTTCGTTGGTTGAATAGTTTTGATTGCACTTACTGGTAAATATAATCATTTGCGCCTCCATTGCTCCTTGGGCAAGGTGTTAGTTTCGTCTCGAGCCATTAGCACTCTGTTAGGCTTATTGGCTGGGCTAATCAGAAGCCGTTCACAGCGACTGTTGAAGTATTTAAACTGCTTGGTTCTTGTTTGAAATCGGGAAAAGCCGATTAGTCATCAGAAGAAACGGACGTCAGCTTGTGAGTGTGTCTTTAATACTTGTTCATAGATCTGTTGTTTAAATTAGTTACTTGCTCCTAGGAAGGAATATTTCGTTTCCTACCTATTTGTAGTCTGCATTTTCGTTGGTTGAATAGTTTTGATTGCACTTACTGGTAAATATAATCATTTGCGCCTCCATTGCTCCTTGGGCAAGGTGTTAGTTTCGTCTCGAGCCATTAGCACTCTGTTAGGCTTATTGGCTGGGCTAATCAGAAGCCGTTCACAGCGACTGTTGAAGTATTTAAACTGCTTGGTTCTTGTTTGAAATCGGGAAAAGCCGATTAGTCATCAGAAGAAACGGACGTCAGCTTGTGAGTGTGTCTTTAATACTTGTTCATAGATCTGTTGTTTAAATTAGTTACTTGCTCCTAGGAAGGAATATTTCGTTTCCTACCTATTTGTAGTCTGCATTTTCGTTGGTTGAATAGTTTTGATTGCACTTACTGGTAAATATAATCATTTGCGCCTCCATTGCTCCTTGGGCAAGGTGTTAGTTTCGTCTCGAGCCATTAGCACTCTGTTAGGCTTATTGGCTGGGCTAATCAGAAGCCGTTCACAGCTGTTTTCACTCTATTCTCTTAATTAGACTGTGTATTTATTTGATGTCCGAGGCTGACGCGGAAGCGTCTGCGGAAGCGTTCAGCATCCTCGTGTGAAGACAGACGAGTGTAAAGACAAGCGACTTTTTCCTGTGCGACTTCACCCGAGCAACGATACCGGCAACGCATTCAGGTATATTTTTTCCTCCCTTCCCTCACACACTCTCCTTTGCTATCCTCCATACTTCCACCTCTATCATGTGTTTCAAAACCATTCCGGTTGTCTCTCGACCACGCTCTAACATCACACGCAGACGGCAACGTAATCCTGCTAACCTGCGCCCCATCTCTACATCTTCTACTACACCTCTTTCTTTCTCTATGGCTCTCTGGAATTGTCAGTCAGCTGTCAACAAAGCAGACTTCATTTCCGCTTTTTCTTTACAATCCACTCTCAGCATCTTGGGCTTGACTGAGACCTGGATTCGTCCAGAAGACTCAGCAACTCCAGCTGCCCTCTCTAACAATTTCTCTTTTTCTCACACCCCACGTCAGGTTGGCCGGGGTGGGGGCACTGGTCTGCTCATTTCAAATAATTGGAAATACTCAACCCAGTCGCCCCTATGCAATTACAACTCTTTTGAATCCCATGCGATTACTGTAATGGCTCCTATAAAACTCCAGATTGTGGTAATCTACCGTCCCCCTGGTCAAATTCTAGCCCCCTTCCTAGAGGAGCTGGATGGGTTGCTGTCCTCTTTCATGGAGGATGGAACTCCACTCTTAGTTTTTGGCGATTTCAACATTCATCTAGAAAAGCCTTATGCTACAGACTTTCATTCGCTCTTAGCTTCATTTGATCTCAAACGCCTTACCACTACTAGCACTCACAAATCAGGCAACCAACTTGATTTAATTTACACACGCGATTGTACTGCAGATAACATTCTGGTACAACCACTACATATCTCTGACCATTTCTTCATTAAATTCACATTACACTTTGCTACCAGGGTGCCACCAACCCCCTTACCGGTTACTTTTAGACGAAACCTACGCTCCCTTTCTCCCTCCCATCTTTCCTCTGTAGTATCCTCCTCTCTTCCCTCACCTACCCATTTCTCATCTCTGGATGTGAATGCTGCTACTGATACTTTATGCTCTACTTTAACCACTTGTCTAGATGACATTTGTCCTCTCTCCTCCAGGCCAGCACGGACTGCCCCTTCTAACCCCTGGTTATCTGATGTTCTTCGTGAACATCGGACCAGACTCCGAGCGGCAGAGAGAAAATGGCGAAAATCAAACGAGCCGTCGGACCTGAGTATGTATCAATTGTTTCTTTCATCTTTCTCTGCTGAAGTCCACACTGCCAAATCATCACATTTCCATAACAAGATCAACAATGCTCCAGATATGCGTGATCTCTTCAGAACATTTAATTCTCTCCTCTGTCCCCCTCCACCACCTCCCACCACTTCTATCACAGCTGATGACTTTGCAACTTTTTTTACAAACAAAACTAAAACAGTCAGCAGTCAGTTTTCACCTCCACTCACACAGGACCCCCAACCAACTAGATCCACTGCTCAAACTCCAATCTTCTCCTTCTGTCCCCTCACTGAGGCGGAAGTATCCAAACTTCTCCTCTCCAGCCATCCTACAACATGTCCTCTAGACCCTATCCCCTCACACCTTCTCCAAGCAATCTCTCCCACACTCCTACCAGCACTCACACACATTATCAACACATCTCTCCTCACAGGCATCTTCCCCAGGAGCCAGCAGGGGCACTGGAGGACGCTGACGAGGAGCAGGCACGGGAGGACGCCGGCGAGGAGCAGGCACCGGAGAGTCTGAAGCCCCCTCAGGGCTGGACGGGACCAGCGGGGACGACGGAGAGAGGAGAGGGGGCATCTCGTACTCCAGCTCAGTTTCCCAGTCAATTAAATCCCCCTCCATGTCCAGCAGTCCCAGATGTATTATCAGCTCCACCTCCACCGCGGTGCAGGGGGCTCCACTCCACTCCGCACTCACACCGTCCACGGCGGGCTCCCTCGTGGTGGGCAATGTCGCCGGCTCTCGCACCTGATCTGACGTGTTGGGCTCTACTTCCGGGATGATCATCCGCTCAGTCGCTCGGCTTCGCGCTGGCTCGCAGATCGCAGCGGGTAATGGCTCTCCGTCATCGGTGGGCTCGGGCTGATGCTCCGTACCGCGGGGAGATGGTGGGCTGGGCTCTGGGTCTGGAGTGGTTCTGGTGAGATCATCCTCTTGGGAGACTGTGAGGGGCGATCCGTTTCTCGCTAGAGTCCACTCCACGAAGGCGACGAAATCCTTTCGAGGACCATCTTCGGACGACAGCGCTCTGCATGTGGTGTTCAGGCTTGCATCATAAAATGAGCAGAGCGCGTCGTCCGGATAGCTGGTGGTGTTAGCTAAAAACTGGAACAGTCTTGTATGGTCCTCGAGAGATCGGTCCTCCTGCTCCAGCAGGAGGAGGAGGAATTCGGGCCGGAGGAGGGGATCCATATTGACACAACGGAAAGAAAGACACTGGATAAACTGATAAACAAAACGGAGGGAAAACGCAGAGGTAAATTTTTTTTCTTTAAGGTTGGTCCTTCTGTCACGAAACACACGGAGCACAGGAACACGGAACGAGGAGACGAGGAATTCACAAATAGAGTTTTTATTATGACAAACCGTAGACAGGGATCACAGGCAGGGAAGACATTCAAGGACCAACAAACACTCACCGAAAGGACTGGGGCTTTTAAAGACAGGGTAACGAGGGAACTAAGGAGACACACCTGGGATCAAATTAAACAATCAGACATGAGGGAGAAACTGGGTCACAGAACAGGTGGAGCAAACACACAAAACAGTCCAGGGGCGTGACACATAGTGTGACAAGTTGCAATTATTTTTGCTATTTGTTGGAAGCGAAATCTATGGAAGCTTATTTCCTCTAATGAATAAAATATAAAAAAATATATTTTTTATCTCACATCTCTCATTCTGATGAATTTTGAAACATTCAAAATTATCCTTTTTATTTGTATTCTGTGGCGGAAACGGGCTTCTATATAAATCAAATTTAGAAGGAATATTATTATTTTATTCAATTTAAGATTTAGCTCAAATGACTTTCTTTTACCTTGCACTGAAAAATGGATGTGGAAAAGTTTTCCCTCAAAAATTGTTAGTAAATTTGACACTTAATTATAAAGAATAACAGTAATAACAGTATAATTTTGTAGAAAGACTACTGAAGTTGTATTTTCTTATAAAACATGCAGTACTCCAATAATTATTAATATATATATATATATATATATATATATATATATATATATATATTTTTATAGTGTGTAGGACATTGTTTTGGTAAATAGAAAAAGAAGCACACTTCATTTATTGAATAAGCACTTGTAGTGTACTTCAAATCTTAAAAGTATATTTTTGAAAACTGTACTAACAGGTAATATAATAATAATGAAATAAAAAGCCACTTAAGTGACTTAAAGAGAGACATTTTCATGATTGCTTCTTAACACACTAAAGCAGAGCTTTGATATTGATTTATTGTGCTTTGAAGAAGTACACTTAGTTTGATGTGTTGACTTACTTAATAAAGCAATGTCAAATAATTGATTAACTGTAGAGTGTTACTTAATATTAGATTAAAGTTAATATATTGAAATGTACTAAATTGCAACTTCATCATTTCAATACATGACATGCAAGTTTCAATAGAAATTACATTGAAGTATATTTTAGTTGATGATAAATTCTTGTCAGTGCATTCAGCAGTAAATTACATATAAAGATGTACCAAACACTCTTACATTCAGCTAATTGCATTTAATATTAATTAAAACTATTCATTATTTTCATTTAATTATAAATAGCATGAAATTAAGTCTCTGAAAACATATTCATTTAAAGTATATTATTTCCATAACTGTTTTTAAAACTATACTAAAGTGTGCTTCTTTTTCACAAGAGGTTTTTGCTCCACAATTCCAGCTTTTATAGCAATTTGTGACTTCAGCATGATGTTTTATGATGTTAGACATAAACCAGTGATGTTAAACTACAGAATTACAGGGATTTTCTCTCATTTGGTTTGTTTTGGGAAAATAATTCAGTCGGTGATCAGAAATGACAATCTTACAATCACAACGATTCACCCCCTTTACACTGCACTACAGTACAGGTGACGTCAATGAACCATGGAAACAAATGATCCCACATCCCGTCGATTCCATTGGAAAATAACAGAGTGTGCCAAACAGAGGAAAAATGGCATGAAAAATGATCACGTATGCAAAAACAGGCCTAGTGTTCACGCTGGACAGGAAGTGGAGCGTCCGAAGGGTGGGCTCACTTCCTGTCAGATTCGCTGTGTGTGTGATGACAAGCGTAAATGATCAAACACACGAGTGTGCACATACACTCTACATGTTAACTTCACATGCGTGAGCTGGGTAGATTACTTACTAATTGTAATCCGTTACTGATTCCAAATTACATGCATTCTGAATCATGCATTCGATTATGACACACACACAAACCAGGATGAAGACGAGGGAGCTGACTTTGAGAGAAAAGCAAGCAATTTGGATGCTAAAAGAAAATAAGTCAATTAGAGCTCTAGAAAAAACAAAGGGCATGGAGAAATCACGAGTTTGGAAACCACCAGCGACACCAGCAACGACCTGATCGGCTGAGAAAACAACAGTAGTTGATGACAGACAACTCATAAAAGAGGTGAAAATGAACCCTAAAAGACATGTCTGTAAAATCACCAACAACGTCCAGAAAGCTGAGGTGATGCTCTGACAATCTACTGTCCTCAGGAGACTCTGACACAGAATTACAGATGTTACAGCGAGATGCAAACCTCTGACCAGCACCAAACATAGAAAGACAAGATTAGAGTTTGCAAAACAGCACAAAGGTGAGCCAGAAGAGTTTTGGAACTGTGTTTATGGACCGATGAGACAAAGATGAACCTTTATCTAAGTGATGGGAAAGGAAAACTGTGGAGAAAAAGGGAACTGCAAAAGATCCCAAGCATGGATCCTCATCTGTAAAGCACGGTGGAGGTGATGTCATGGCATGGTGGAGGTGATGTCATGGCATGGGCATGCATGACTGTCTCTGGAACAACTCTACTGATGACTTCATGTATGATAAGGACGTCTCGTGGGAGAGCTCGTGGGTGATTCCCGTTTATATCATGAAGCAGAGGTTCAAAATCCGGTTCGAACACCACTGGCCACGAGCTTTGGGCTCTCCTCTCACGGAAAATATTGTTTTATACAACATTTTATTTTAGATAAACTAGAAACAATGTTTAATATATAAAGTGTTATCTTGAAATGTAAGTCAATAACAATTGGCTGAACCCAGAGCCAATGGTGAAAGTCTTTGTGCGAAGAGACCACGCCTCATTTTGGAGGTTCTGCCTACTTTTGGAGTTCACGCCCCATTTTGGAGTTTCTGCCCACTTTTGGAGTTCACGCCCCATTTTGGAGGTTCTGCCCACTTTTGGAGTTCACGCCCCATTTTGGAGGTTCTACCCACTTTTGGAGTTCACGCCCCATTTTGGAGATCTTCGGTCTGCAGTTATACCTACTTGCCAAAATGCCCTGTATTTGAGTATGTTGCTTTAATGCAAATGAGCTGGTGCTCCCGGAGAAGAGGGCGGAGCTTCAATAGCTCAGCTCCAGCATTAGCAGTGCTAACCTTTACAAATAAACATTCCACGATTAGTACAAGCCTGTTATCTTGACAGAAAACATACTCTGTTTAAAAGTCAGTCATCTGATTGTACTGTGCATAGTACATTTGCGTTTATGAATTACACAGACAGGGAGCACAGTGCGATAAAAATAACAACATAGCTGGTCTCATGCTATCACAAACTTTATGAGCTCAACAAACTGAAGCGATCGACTCACATTGCTTTCATATGCAGCTTTTAACAAACACGTTCCTATTCACGATTATTCATGAAGACCGCACCAGTGAAAACAGACAGAGACATCGGTAGTTTTAGCATCATTAGCCTTACAGAGTGCCTAGAAGCTCTTTCAGAAGGACAATTTGTAAAACAAACGCGTGACATTTACTTTGTCTGGAGCTCACGTTTGCGCACAAAGCGTTGGTATTTATTTCTACACGTATTGGGGACTTTACCGATTTTTTCCAGGACATTTTCCTCAGACAATGAAACTTAACCACAGTGTCATCAGCGGCTCAGATGGAGGGAGTCTATGGAGACTCCTATGTTCATTAGTGCATCCCAAAACACAACACTTGAAAAGCCTCTTTGGCGCTGACACTGTATATCTCCAGCAGCTACAGCAAGTAATCAGTAATGGAGGCATACGCAGCTTCTCATCCAGGGCTGTGTCTATAGGGCATCGTCACAAATGAGCAGGACTTTTTCTCCTCAGTGATGTAAACAGAGGGAGAATCTGAAACAGCTCGTTCTGAGAGACTGTTTATGATTTTTTTAGATTATAAAAAAATGAGTGGGTGGATTTTTACCATTATAGGCTGGTTGTTTTCACACACTGCGGCCACACAACAGTGTTCAAACACCATAAACGTGATTTTTGCATAATAGGTCACTTTTCATTTTCCTTGTCAGTTATAAAAGTAAAGTGGTCCAAAAAGTGCAATAACAGTATCACTACAGGCTATAAATGTTTTTATATTTTTTATTTATGTACTGTTTTTTTTCTACGCATTTAAGACAACAATTAAACATAAGATTTCAGTTTTAGTGGGTTGACACTTTTCTAATGCATGACAAAGACTAAGGATTGTTTACATGTTTGTGGTTTGTTCAGTTGTGGATTCCTGA
>CM049833.1:27960413-27965413 GCA_027422435.1 Schizopygopsis pylzovi | reverse complement strand
CCAGGAGGTTCCTCGTCTGCTGCACGGAGTCTCTCAGGAGGAGGAGGAGGAGGAGGAAGACTGCATTGGTAATTCAGTCAGTGCTGATGTGAATAATCTGATGTTTGTGTGCAGATTGGGTATCTTTGCGTGTTTGTGGTTATATTCCAGCGGTGCTGGAGCTGCGGCTCTCCTCTGTGCGCTCGGCCAGTGAGGAGGCCATGACGGTCCTGGAGGAGGTCCTGATGTTCACCTTCCAGCAATGTGTCTACTATCTCACCAAGGTCAGGCCTTCTGCATGCTTAAACAGAGGTTTCATCCAAAAATGATCATTCTGTCATCAGTTATTCAAACGCTGTGTGACTGTATTTCTTCTGTGGAACAGATTTCTTTCAGTTTTAGCTATTTTAGTGCATCAGTTTAACAATTTAATTCAATCTTAGTTAAAGTTTTGGGGATTTTTTGTGTGTTTTTGACATAGTTTTTACTAATCTTTATTATTTTTATTACTTTTTCAGTTATTTTAATATATAAATTAAACAATTGATACATTTATACATAAGCAGAACTTGTCAGTAGTATTTTAGTATTACTGTGATACTTTTCTTCTTAATTTTAGTGAAAGTTATAGAGTTTTTGTTGTATGTATTTTGAATTTTTTTAAATGTCTATAGAATTTTTTAATTTTTTAATTCTGGTTTTAGTTATTTTAGTACATCAATTTAACACAAAGAACCAGAAAAAATATACATTAGTTGTACTTGTTACCAGTTTTATTGTAGTATGATTGATTGAGATACTATTACAATTATGATTAATATTTTAATTTAGTAATTTTATTTATTATTTTAATAACTTTGTTGTGTTTTTTGTCCTTTTTAATATGTATATAATTTATATTTTTATTTCAGTTTTAGTTATTTTGGTTATCAGTTTAACACAAATAACACAAAATAAGACACATACTTGAGTTGAGACCAGTGTTATTTTAGTATAATTGAGATAATATTTTTCATTCATATTTGGAATTTAATTTTTTATATTTTCTGTTTTCATTTGAACTTTAGTTAGTCATTATGATTTTATGCATACTTTATATATAATATAATATAAATAGTCTGTATAATTTGTGTTCATTGTCATTTCAGTTTTAATTATTAGTTACTACATCTGTTTAACACAAAAGACATTTAGAATAATTATCAGACGTATATTAAATATTGAAGTGCAGACAGAGACTGGTTAAAGTCACAACAGAAGGAAATAGCGAAATATAGTTTTCTTCCGTATTGTGACACATGCGAGTGTAATGGTTTATCAAATAAGAAAAATGCAGGGACTTCTAATTTGCATCGGATTATTGATTGGATGTTGGGATGTGGGCGTGGCTCTCAAGCATTATGCAGATGAGGAGTGAGCTTGCGGGGGTGGAGCTTAAGAGCACTGTATACTTGGAGAAATCCTGCATTTGTTCCTAGAGAGAAGACTGCTCAAAATTACAAAGAAACATATGCACGGATAAACCGTTCACAGTTAGATCTATAATACGCATTTAGAAAATAGATTTATCTACAATATCCATAGATGTATGTGCTGAAATATGGCACAATGTCAATGCAGTGAAATGGGGTCAAAATCTCTCTTTACACCACAAAACCATACATGTTACATATACTCAACTTGATGGAAAAGCAGATTGTGCTGGAGAAAGGTAATGGGACTCTAGCTTTAGCTCGTGAGCCGGTTTGAATGATGAATAACACCCAGAGAAATCTCAAGTGCTTCCAGATGTGTTCGCTGCATCTGCCCTTGATGGACCTCTTTGGCTCGTGGACATGAATGAATGAATCTAGTGTATCATACAGTACAGTACGTGACCTTCATATCATGTTCATATCACCGGATGTGCTTTTCTTACTTTTGCAGATGTTTTTTGTTAATATTTATAGTTTATTTAAATTTTAGTTACATTTTTTGTCATGTGCTTTGGTTATTTGTATTATTTTATTTGTATCTCTTTTTTAATATGCTTATATTGTTTTTATTACATTTTCTTTCAGTTTGAGTTATTTTAGTATACTAATTATACCAAGTCAAATAAAAATGAGATATGTAACCCAGTCAACTAGTAATTAATTAGGCCTACTTAATTAAAATAAAAGGTTTGTTTTTATGTTTTGTTTCAATTAAAGTTTAAAATCTTAAGATCTTATTTTTTATTTTACTAATAGTTTTTTCTTTTGACCAAGATTTGATATTGTTTTTAAAACAAACAGATGAATAAAAGGCCAATCCTGTCAGGATGGGCTGGTTTTGGTGAAATGCACTGATACGAGTCTCAGCAGAGTTTCTCTTCTCTTTAGCGCAGAGTAGAGGTCTGCTACCCGAAATAATTTCGGGTTTCGGGTCGGGTTTCGGGTTAATGTTTAATGGATAGCCTCGGGCTCGGGTCGGGTTCGGGTTCGTAGATAAACCAAAACTATACGCAGAGGCTTTGCTGCTTTCATAGACGCACGCACACACATTGCACACACATATCAGAGATCGCGCACAAACAGCACGGAAACTTTTATTAGTAAAATAGCTTCGACAGGCTACTGACTCGCACGTCACAACATTATATTTATCTGCAGTGAGGCGGCAAAATCGCTGTTTTTGAAGTGACTAAGCCTCATTGCTTGTAGAGAGAGACGCGCAGACGCAGGTTCACATGCACGCGCAACATTCATCTCTCTCTCTCTCTCTCTCTCTCTCTCTCTCTCTCTCTCTCTCTCTCTCTCTCTCTCGCTCTCTCTCTCTCTCTCTCTCTCTCTCTCTCTCTCTCGCGCTCTCTCTCTCTCTCTCTCTCTCTCTCTCTCTCGCTAATTCAAATAAATGATTAATTCATTCAAATAAATACAATCATATTTAAGATCTTATGTCTGATTTAAAGTAGACAGAATGCTAACGAGCCTTAACTGACAAAAAATGACCATAATTTGCACGGTGGAAAATTATCTTCTTGTTCATACAAAATTCATAAACTCGGCAGAATGTATGCGACCGCTGCACCTGATGTTCACAAACTTTCATAACTGGTAAATGTTTGTGAAATGGCAGAGCCTTGATTAATCTGTTTCTTTGCATGCAATCGTGAAATGCAGCCTTTTTCCTTTTTTTGTTGTTATTCGCTGTGGGGCGGGGGGGGGGGGGGGGGGGGGTCGGGCTCTAAATTTAACTGTGCCGCTCGGGTCGGGTCGGGTTCGGGCTTCAGTTTTGAGCCCGTGCAGACCTCTAGCGCAGAGTAAAGCACGTGGTTTGCTGTTTGCTGTCGAGTGACTGAAGACGATTATAGAGAGATCAGTCTTTCTGCTGCTGAACAGGTCTGAGCTCTGATTTATGATCTGAGAGCATAACCTTTATTTCATTCGGTTTGGTTTGACGTGCTTTTTATTGTTCAGTCTGCTCAAACTCACCCTTTAAAAAAACTACATTAGTTTACAACAGAAAATGTAAAAAAATTAACTTCAAAATATGAATGAAAAATATTATCTCAATTATACTAAAATAACACTGGTCTCAAGTATGTATCTTCTTTTGTGTTCTTTGTGTTAAACTGATAACCAAAATAACTAAAACTGAACAAATAAAAATAAACATAAAATGATATACATATTAAAAAGGACAAAAAACACAACACAATTATTACAACTTTAACTAAAAGTAAAATAAAAAAAGAAAATATCAAAAATACCTAAATTAAAATATGAATCATAATTGTAATAGTATCTCAATCAATCATACTACAATAAAACTGGTTACAAGTACAACTAATGTATCTTCTTTCTGGTTGTTTGTGTTAAATTGATGTACTAAAATAACTCAAACTAAACTAAAACTTCTATAGACATTTAGAAAAATCCAAAATACATACAACAAAAACTCTATAACTTTCACTAAAATCAAGAAGAAAAACGAATTCGTGTAAAGACCAAATGTATATTTATCTCTTTATATTTTTTGATGTCTTAAGTATTAAGAAATGAACACTTTTACTCATCAAGGATGAATCCCAGACGTTTGATTCACTTTAAGTGCAATACTTTGACTTATTATAGGTGTAATATTATGGATCACCTCCTTTCCTCTTGCTTTTAAACCGGGACCCGAGTCCTAATTTCATATCATAACATGAAAATGTGATCTGGTATGACAATAAAGTTCCTTGAATCCTAAAGACATGTTACAAAATTAAAGATTAGACAAAATTAGACTAATGTTACAAAAGATTTCTATTTTAAATAAATGCTGTTCTCTTGAACTTTCTATTCATCTGTGAATCCGGAAAAATAAAATGAATGACATTTTCCACAAAAATAACTGTATTCAGCATTGATAATAATCAGAAATGTTTCTTGAGCAGCATATTATTATGATTTGACTGAAGTCTGGAGTAATGATGCTGAAAATACACAATAATAAATGACATATTCACACATATAGAAAAGAGTTATTTAAATAAATGCAGTCTTGGTGAGCAGAAAGACTTCTTTTAACCTCATTTCCTCGTGATATTTCAGAAGCGGTTCGTTCCTCACAGACTTTAATTCAGGGTTCAGACGTGGTCGCTTGGCAAAGCCGGGATTTGGGATTGATTTGTGTTCTGCATGGGAAAATCCTCCAATGTTCGCCCTTTGGGATATTATAATTCATCTTTGTTCTTTCGCCGTGGAAAGAGAGGCTGTTTATAGGGTGTGATTTGATTTAGTGCAATAAAACGTCTTTTTTCCACTTTTCTGTGGAAAAAGGCAACGGTTTGTTGGAATGTGAAGTGAATTCAATCTGGATCATCATGCAAACAAATGCATTCTGTGATGTTTAATGAGTTTGTGTTTGAATATATAGAGAGACATATGAATTAAGGCCAGACCACACAGGAAAACGATCATTTATTTAGTCAATTAACCTTATACAGATAATCAATTCAAGCGTGCAAGTCAATTCAAAAGTGAGTCGTGGGAAATTTCCTTGAGAGGTTTTTC
>CM049833.1:27837913-27957913 GCA_027422435.1 Schizopygopsis pylzovi | reverse complement strand
AAGGTGATTTATGAGGACATTTTCAGTGTCCCCATAATTTAAAATGCTTATAAATCATACAGAGTAAGTTTTTTTGAGGGAAAATATAAATGCACCGTCTCCTGTGAGGGCTAAGTTTAGGTGTAGGGTAGGTGTAGGGCAATAGCACATACAGTTTGTACAGTATAAAAACCATTACGCCTATGGAGAGTCCCCGTAAACCATAAAAACCAACATGTGTGTGTGTGTGTGTGTGTGTGTGTGTGTGTGTGTGTGTGTGTGTGTGTGTGTGTGTGTGTGTGTGTGTGTGTCTCTCTGTGTGTGTGTGTGTGTGTGTGTGTCTGTGTGACTATCAGTGCAAGTTAATTACTCTAGTGTTTGGAAGTTTAGGTCATGTGCACAAGAATGTGATTAAAGGACTGCATTTGGGTGGATTGCGAAAAAAGCAAGCAAAAAAACTTGCAAAATTTTGTTCAGTTTCAGCTATTATTGGGAGTATGCAAATATGGAAACGGAGATGTTTTGTCTATCCTTGAGTGTTGAATGTCGTTCATTTAAGGACTTGTGAATGTATGTTAGCCATGTGTACCTGTCATTCTGCAAACTTACTTCCCTAAGTATTTGGATTCTGTTTTTGTTGCTTGCCTTGTGGATCCAAATAAAAGAAGAATATGTGTGTGTGTGTCTTTGGTCAGATGCTGTACCCGCTTCTCCCCGGCGTTCTGGACAGTCATGCGTTCTCTGACAGCGGGCAGCTGCAGGTGTCGTCACAGGTCAGACGCGTGCTGGACGTCTGCAGTCAGAGTCTGCATCTGCTCCGAGCGTTCGACGTGCATCCGGACATCAGCGCACAGCTCTTCTCTTACCTCTTCTTCTTCATCAACGCTCTGCTCTTCAACATGCTGATGGAGAGAGGTGAGTGAGTTCAGGTGTTCAGGTGTTTCATGTCGTCCGCTCATCTGACCGCTGCTCTCGTGTGAAGGGTCCGGAGGAGCGTTTTACTGCTGGTCCCGTGGAGTCCAGGTCAGGGCCAATCTGGATCTGCTGATGGACTGGGCTCACGGAGCCGGACTCGCGGATCTGGCTCACACTTACCTGCTCAAGCTCTCCTCAGCCGTCAATCTGCTGGCCACACCGAAGGAAAACCTTCTGCAGGTCCTGCTTCTGTTCCCTCAGACCAGTCTCATCCAAAGTATTCATGCACAAAAATTCATTTATTTCACTGATTCAACTAGATTACATCAATAAAACCAAAATCAAAAATTTAGATAAGGGACGAAGATGAATTACATTGAATTGCACACCATTCATAATATATACAATTATACATATGAATTATTTTAAATATAGTATGTATGTATACAGTGTATGTATGTGTGTATATATACACAGTATATATTATTTATAATTGTACAATAATAAAAATCTAACATAATTATACATATATAAATATTACATGTATAAATATTTGTTTGTGTGTGTATGTATACACTGTATGTATACACATATTAATTTATGTTTTATTAAAAGTATGTATATGCACACAATATACTTAATATATAATAGTGCAACATTAATACAAGCCCTTTTTATTTACTAAATATTATGTAAGTTTATATAATAGATACATATATGAATATACATATCACTTTTTTATTATATATATATATATATATTTCTAAATTAAAAAACATATATATAACCAAATGTATTATTTAAGATTTTAAATATATTTAGTTTTTATATACATTCACTTAGAAAATATTTAGTTTCACTGAAGAACTTCTTAAGATAACAATTGCATTAACCCCTTAAATATATTTACATATTTAAAATAATTTGATATATATATATATATATGAAACATTAAATGCTAATTAGATAAAAAAAAACATTGTTTTAAATTTTTCCGTAGGCAGTAAGTGTAGATGTAGTGAAAGAGAGGACATTCATTGTTAAAGCATAGCTGTTTGTCCGCAGCATTCGGATCGTTCCTGTTTTATTACACATGCATTCCTCTCTCATCACAATCTCTTCAGACATCACAAATAATTAACAGGAAGTATTACTCATTAAAGGATAGCGCTTCATGAACACAGACTTGTTCATGGTCATAGATAAAGATGCTGGATAAGCCACGTCTGTAAATGACATCTGACAAATGATCCCGACGGGACGTCCCGCTAAAGCAGAGGTTCTCAATTCCAGTCCTCGCGCCCCCACGCTCTGCATATTTTGCATGTCTCTCTTTGTTAGCACACCTGATTCAGATAATCAGCTCGCTAGAAGTGTGCTCCGTGCATGAACTGTGTTCCGATTGACATGCTCCCTACACAGTGTCCATTGCTCCCTACACAGGGTCCATTGCTCCCTACACAGGGTCCATTGCTCCCTACACAGTGTCCATTGCTCCCCACACAGTGTCCATTGCTCCCTGCACAGGGTCCATTGCTCCCTACACAGGGTCCATTGCTCCCTACACAGGGTCCATTGCTCCCTACACAGTGTCCATTGCTCCCTACACAGGGTCCCTACACAGGGTCCATTGCTCCCTACACAGGGTCCATTGCTCCCTGCACAGGGTACATTGCTCCCTACACAGGGTCCATTGCTCCCTACACAGGGTCCATTGCTCCCTACACAGGGTCCATTGCTCCCTACACAGTGTCCATTGCTCCCTACACAGGGTCCCTACACAGTGTCCATTGCTCCCTACACAGGGTCCATTGCTCCCTACACAGGGTCCATTGCTCCCTGCACAGGGTCCATTGCTCCCTGCACAGGGTCCATTGCTCCCTACACAGGGTCCATTGCTCCCTACACAGGGTCCATTGCTCCCTACACAGGGTCCATGTGTCCATTGCTCCCTACACAGGGTCCATTGCTCCCTACACAGGGTCCATCGCTCCCTACACAGTGTCCATCGCTCCCTACACAGGGTCCATCGCTCCCTACACAGTGTCCATCGCTCCCTACACAGGGTCCATTGCTCCCTACACAGGGTCTATCGCTCCCTACACAGTGTCCATCGCTCCCTACACAGTGTCCATTGCTCCCTACACAGGGTCCATTGCTCCCTACACAGTGTCCATCGCTCCCTACACAGGGTCTATCGCTCCCTACACAGTGTCCATCGCTCCCTACACAGTGTCCATCGCTCCCTACACAGGGTCCATTGCTCCCTACACAGGGTCCATTGCTCCCTACACAGGGTCTATCGCTCCCTACACAGTGTCCATCGCTCCCTACACAGTGTCCATTGCTCCCTACACAGGGTCCATTGCTCCCTACACAGGGTCCATTGCTCCCTACACAGGGTCCATTGCTCCCTGCACATATATGCACTTTGAATGGAATATGTACGTTCGCTTCGAACTGGAATCATGGAGGAATATCCTGTGATGTCCACTTCGCAGGGCACTTGCGTTCGAATAGAACAAACATCTGAAGCGATAAGAGTAACATGCGAAATATGCAGAGCGGGGGGGCGCGAGGACTGGAATTGAGAACCGCTGGGTTAAAGACACTCTAACTAGTCCGAGACGCTTGAAGCCTCCTCGGCTCTTTTCAGAAATCAGGTTTATTCCACCTCAGTTATCATCAGATGGAACCTATGTTATGATATTTCAATATTGTTAGTATTAAAATACTGTTTTTATTTTTTGATGACACTACAAAAAACAAATCTACATGTTTTACAGTCATTATTTAGAGGATTTTTTTAGCATAAAAAGTGTTATTTGATATTTAACTATGATATATCAAGTTTTATTTGTGATAAAGTGGGTAAAATGGGTAAAAAAAAAAAAAAGTATATAATACTTTTAACAAGCAAAATATATATTTTTTATTATTATAATTTTTTTATTATGACACTGTTTCAAAAAAATGAAAACATTTACAGTAATTAATTGGAATAAACTTGTCACTGACCCACAATAAGTTCATAAAATCCTTTGTATTATTTAATACTAATATTTGTGATGAAGTAAGCCATTATATGCGTAATATCATGCTTTTCTGTAACTTCCTATCTTAATTATCACAAAAGAATGATAAGAGATGCAATAGTAAAAAGCACTGTATTATGTAGCTGTGTGTACTGCGTGAGATCAGATGATGTGTAGTATAATTCAGGTGGAGAACTGTTACTGTGTGTGTGTGTGTGTGTGTGTGTGTGTGTGTGTGTGTGTGTGTGTGTGTGTGTGTGTGTGTGTGTGTGTGTGTGTGTGTGTCTGTCTGTGTATGTGATGATGATGATGGGGTGTTTGTGTGTACTGCGTGAGATCAGATGATGTGTAGTATAATTCAGGTGGAGAACTGTTACTGTGTGTGTGTGTGTGTGTGTGTGTGTGTGTATGTGTGTGTGTGTGTGTGTGTGTGTGTGTGTGTGTGTGTGTGTGTGTGTGTGATGATGGGGTGTTTGTGTGTACTGCGTGAGATCAGATGATGTGTAGTATAATTCAGGTGGAGAACTTTTACCTGTATGTGTGATGATGAGGTGTGTGTATGTGTGTGTGTGTGTGTGTGTGTGTGTGTGTGTGTGTGTGTGTGTGTATGTGTGTGTGTGTGTGTGTGTGTGTGTGTGTGTGTGTGTGTGTGTGTGTGTGTGTGTGTGTGTGTGTGTGTGTGTGTGTGTGTGTAGGCATGTTTATGTGGTTTATGAGGACACAAATTTGTATAATGACATGGGTATGACATAGGTATTACAAGGAGAAGGTGATTTATGAGGACATTTTCAGTGTCCCCATAATTTAAAATGCTTATAAATCATACAGAGTGAGTTTTTTTGAGGGAAAATAGAAATGCACCGTCTCCTGTGAGGGCTAAGTTTAGGTGTAGGGTAGGTGTAGGGCAATAGCACATACAGTTTGTACAGTATAAAAACCATTACGCCTATGGAAAGTCCCCGTAAACCATAAAAAACAACATGTGTGTGTCTGTTACTGTATGTGTGATGATGAGGTGTTTGTGTGTAGATGTCGTGGAAGGCTCTGCGGATGGAGTTCCCGTCTCTGAACGCGGCTCAGCTCCATCACATACTGAGAGAGTACGAGCCGCAGCGCTCCTGTCCCGCAGCGTGGACGCCGTCCGGCGACGAGACCAGCGCCGCGCACGCAACCGGTACATATCCACATCATCAGACTTCTGTAATGACACACATAAGGTATTTCTGTGGAGGAGTGAACACGAACACTGATGTTTCTGGCGTCTACAGCTGATATCCTGGAGAGCTTCGATCAGCATCCTCCTCTCATCCTCCCCGCCGACGGATTCATAATCCAGCTGAAAACAGCAATCAGTGAGACGCAGCTCATTAAACAGCTGGACCGCTTTCAGAGATCTCTCACAGACCCACACTCCCCACAACCACCGGTTTTACCTCTATTTTATTACATTTCAAATATTATTTTAACTACTAATATTTTGATTCTGTTACATGACAAAATATTCATAGTTATTATTTTTGACCAATTAATGGCTCATTTAAAGCGGTTATTTTAGCATCACTGAGATACTATTATAGTTTTTATTAATATTAGGAAGTTTTGTTTTTACTAAATTTATCTAATTTAATAAATATATATATATATATTTCTACAAATTTACAAAAACTCAAACAGAAGTACTAAACTAAAATTTAAATAAACAGGGAAAATATAAAATAACATTTAATTCTAAATATTAATTTATAAATATTTAATTTCCAGTTTAGTTTTAGTTATTTTAGTATTTTTAAGATGCTATTATACTTTTGTATTAATATTTTAAAAGATTTTTTCCTAGATTTGTATCAATATTTTTTTCTGTTTTTATTTGAATTTAATTTAGTTGTTTTTAGTTGGGATTTTTTGTCATTTTTTTTAAATAGTTTATAGTTTTTATTCTATATATTTATTTTTTCAGTTTTAATTTTAGTTATTTTAGCATAATTGAGATGTTATAGTTTTTATTTTTCTATTTTCATTTTCTGTTTTCATTTAAGTTTCATTTGTGATTTGTCGTGTTTTTGTCGTTTGTATTAGTTAAAAATGTATAAGAATATGTCGAGTTTTTATAAAAAATAAATTCAGTTTTAGATTTAGTTATTTTAGTGCATGAAATTAAACTAAATGAAATGTTACTTGTGTTAAAATAATATAAATTAGTTTTAATATTTTAAATATTTTTTTCATTTTCTAATAAATTTTTTTTTTTATAGTGGATGTAATATATTTACATGTAATGAATTATTATTATAATAATATGAATATTTTCTATCATTGTTTTTGCTGATATTACAGCTGGTCTCTGCAGTGCCGATGGAGGCCAAGCTTCACCCTAAAGCTCATCTGGAGGCGGGTCACGCTGGAGCGAGTGACCTGGGCTCATGTGAAGCTCTTTTAACCAAAAAGCTTCAGACTCTTGAGCTTCAGAATAAAGATGCGGCTCGTCCGGCGCTGGACCCGTCGTGTTTACTGACCCCGCCGAACACGCCACAGAACCTGGAGCTGACGGACTCCGCCACAGTCAGACCGGAGGAAGGTGACGGGACGCTCTGTGCTTTCTGTGTCCATCGGTGCGGTGCATGTCAGCTTTATGAACCGTGTGTGTGTGTGTTTGTAGGTGAGCGAGAGGAGAGTGAGATTGAAGACGATGTGTTTGTGCTGGAGCTGCAGAGAACAGCGTGTGGTTTGGGTCTGATGCTGGTGGACGGAGAGGTGAGCGAATCTCGGAGATATTAGGAGCTGTCAGAAATATTACAAATCTGATTTGCCTAAAAATGAACATTTGCTGTCAATTTACTCACCCTCAGACCATCCAAGAAGTTTCTTCAGAAGAACAGTAAAGAAGCTGAAAGCGTGATCTTTAGTGATTCATCAAATGCAAGTCCGTCACAAAAAGCATATACAGGCGACACTAAATTAATACCCATGGTTCCTGATGATCTATTAAAGTCTTATGAAGTGAAACGATCGGTCTGTGCAAGAAACTGAACATTATTATCTCTAATCCAGAGCCTGACGTCTGGTTCATGAACGAATCATTCTTCTGAACGCTCTTCTAGTTGAACCAGTTCAACACATTGGACTGAATGTGAAACAGTTCTCGAGCAGCACAGCAAGCGGTGTATCGGTTCCTGTGATGAATGAACTGATTCGGGTCGCTGATATGAGCATGTGTGAGGGAATGAAAGAGCCAAATGAACCGTTTTATGGGTTCTCATTATTTATGTACAAAAGGGGAGCTGATGAAGATGAGTTTATTCACTTTATATACTTTAGACATGTAAAACATCCACATTTCACGTCATTATTTGGTGCTTTAATAAAATAATTGTGTATACATTACATGATTACGTAAACGAACTAGTGAACTGAACCAGTTCGTTGAAACAAACGGTCCAAAAGAACCGGTTCACAGAAACGCAACGGATTTCCTCGTTTCCTGAGATTACAGGTAATAATGTTCAGATTCATGCACAGACCAGTCGTTTCGCTGTAGGTTCAAGGTTCTTTATTATTTGTCACATACACAATCATACAGGGTATAATCAGTAGTGAAATGTAAGTCAGGACAGGTCCGCTCAATGGAAAGTGCAAAAAAATACAAGAAAAATAACATAAAAAGCAATAAAACAATGAAACATAACACAAGAGAATATATATAAATATAGGTGAGAATGAAAATAGGAACAAATAATAAAATAAAATAAGGAGTAAGATGTGCAATGAGATAAAATGTGCAATACAGTATACTATGGATTAATAAATATTAATAATAAACACGGATGTGCAAGAGAATGTGCAAATAGGTTGTACCGGGTATGTAAACATAGCAGCAGTGTGGATGATGGAGAATAATGGATGTGTTTACAGTTTATTAAATTGAGTCCTGTGGATGTGTAGATGTTATGATGTTATGAGTTTGTGTTTAGGAGCCTGATGGAAGAAACTCCTCCTCAGTCTCTCAGTTTTTGCCATCATGCTCCTGAAGCGCTTGCCAGATGGCAGTAAAATGAAGAGACGGTTATCGAGGTGATTCGAGTCCTTGATGATTTTAGCAGCTCTGCTTTTGCAGCGTTTGAGGTAGATGTCCTGCAGAGAGGGGAGAGCAGACCCTGAGATGCGCTCAGCTACTGTATCCACAATATCATCAGAAGCTAGGGGTTTTCTTTTTGGTAGCCCGTATATGCTTTTGAACTCTTGAAGTTACGGACGCAGTGACTTGCATTTGATGAATCACCTTCTGAAGAAAGTCTCCTTCATCTCGGCTGGCCTGGGACTGAGTAATTAACAGCAAATCTTCATTTTCAATTCAATTCGGACTTCTTTTTTATATTGCAATTTTGAGTTTTTAATCTCATAGTTCTAAGTTTATATCTCACATTGTTTTATTTTTCATCTGAAATACAGAAAAAAAGCTGGTAATTTATATATAACTCATGGCAGAAATGGTCTTTCATAGATTAAATTAAAAATTGCAATAGAAAGTTTATATGCTTGTTTATATACTTGCAATAGAAAGTTAATGTGAAATTCTATAAGCAGTCAATTTAGTGTGAATATTAAAAATAAATCCTTTTTTAAGTTGGACTGTGTTTAACCTGACGCAGCATTTTAAAAATGCAATAACAATATATTGCCTTAATAGGCCACTCATAATTGCATTCAGTCCTCTGCAAAAACTCCTCTCTTTAAGTGATCTTCATTTGGGGACGTTTCCGAGCAAATAATGATTTATGCAATTAATGTTGCACAGTTGCTTCAATAACAGCCATACTCATGCAAATCATTTCCACAAAGCATATGCTTAATGAAGGTTAATTTGAGCCCAATAGCATCTCCATGTGGTCTAAAATTGAATATTTCTTAGATTGTATAAGAAACAAAGACGCTGTGAATACAGAATAGTTTGGATCAATATTTCTGTGTTCTCCACAGGAAAGCCCATCTACTGTGAGTGGGATTTACATCCAATCAGTGCTTCCAGACTGTCCTGCTGCTTCGTCCCGGAGGCTGAGAGCCGGCGACCGCATTCTAGCAGTGAATGGACTGAGTCTGGCAGGAGTCGACTATCAGACGTGAGGAGATGAGAAGCGTCCTGCAGCTCCTTAAACATGAGCAGAGGGACTATACACGCTGTTTCACTGAAGCAAACTGTGTCATTTCTTGTTCTTCGTTTACCTTGCAGTGGCCGGGATCTCATTCAGATGTCAGGAGAAAGGCCTCGGCTGCTGGTTGCCAGATCTCACAATGCTACGAAAGAAACCAGCACAAAACCTTCTGCATAAACTGAGTGCGATGGACAAAAAATGCTTTTTAATATCTGGTTTTATATGTACAGGTTGCTTTTTGCCCTTTGTTTTTGTGTGATCTTTGCATTTTATGATTAAAACATATGGAAATTATTAGAATAATTCATGTGTATATATTATGTGCTGTCAGAACGGACTGCATAGTTTTAGTTTGACTAACTAAAACATTTTAAAAGCTATGCCATTGATTTCTCATGATAAATCAGAGATAGTTTCATACAGCCCTTGTATTATACAAGGTGTCAAGATGGCGCCGAGGATGGCAGCCGTGTTGCGAGCTCCGGGAAAACTTTGCAGTTTTTCGTATGTTTTATTTGTTTTTTTGTTGTTTTACGTGTTAGATGTTGTTAGTATAACTGTCTACGATAGAGACACGCTTTTGAACATTGGTTCCTCCGTCGCGCAACGCAAACCGGACTTTGAGTTTTTGAATGCCGGTGGACTGTTCACAGACACGGCATCTGAACCCTTTGTGTGGGTTGCGAAAGCGAGGAGACGCCGCCGACGCCGAAAACGAGGAAAACGAGCTGGCGTTCTCGTCAGACTGAGACGCCGTGCTTTCCGACCTCCTCTCCCAACCATTTTACTGGCCAACGTTCAGTCACTGGATAACAAACTCTGTGAACTGCGGGCGCGCATCTCATACCAACGAGAAACAAGGGACTGCTGTGTTATTTGCCTCACAGAAACCTGGATGTCTGCTATTGTTCCAGACTCAGCCATCGAGCTCACGGGCTTCTCCGTGCACCGCTCGGATAGAACAAAGGAGCTCACAGGGAAAAGCAGAGGCGGGGGTGTTTGCTTCTACATCAACAACTCATGGTGTAATGAAAGGAACATACACTCTATTAAATCCTTCTGCTCCCCTGATCTGGAATTTCATACGCTTCTGTGCCGACCGTTCTGGCTACCGAGGGAATTTACAGCGATCATAATCACGGCTGTTTATATCCCCCCCCAAGCCAACACAGACCAGGCACTCAAGGAACTGTACAGGAATATAAGTGAGCAGGAATCAGCGCACCCAGATGCAGCTTTTATTATCACAGGGGACTTTAATAAAGCCAACTTCAAAACAATAGCTCCAAAATACATTTAAGAATTTCACTCACCAAGGCACTTGTGCTGTGGTGATGTGACAATAAAAGTGATTTGATTTATACATGCATAAAACAGTCCACATATAAAACATGCAGTATATGCTTGCAGCACCGTTGGAAACATAAGTTTATATTTTTGAAAGAAGTCTCTTCTGCTCACCTCGGCTGCATTTATTTGGTCAAAAATAAAGTAAACGTTATGAAATATTACAATTTTCAGCATCATTACTCCCGTGTCACATGATCCTTCAGAAATCGTTATAATATGCTGTCTGTGACTAAACTGACTGGACATTGTGAATAGGGTTGAAAAGAGGCGGAAACTCTCCATGGGAACTTCGTCTGGGGAACTTTGGAAATATTGCAAGTTTGAAACTTACCAGGAATTTATGGGAATTAATTGGACATTTTGAGAAATGTATAAACTTGTATCACATACAAGCATGAATATAAACATTTAGTTTGATCATAGGCTCACATGCATGCAAACTAATACACATTTTTCTTTAAATGGGGGGGGGGGGCTGTGATGCTTTTTTCAAGATTTTTGATGAATGAAAACTTATGAACAGTGTTTATTTAAAATATAAATCTTCTAACAATATAAATCTTTGCTACTACTTTGTATTAATTTAACACATCCTTGTTGAATAAAAGTATTAATTTATTTCAAAAAAGAGAAACTGTCCCCAAACTTTTGAATGGTAGTGTATTGTTAAAAAAACGATTCCTACTTATTTATTTATTTAATTTTTTTACTATTTATTCATCAAACAATCCTAAAAAAATAATAGCTGCACAACTGTTTCCAAAATTGATAATAAATCGCATATTAGATTGATTTCTGAGGATCATGTGACTAAATATTGGAGTTATGATATATATAATGCATCATTATATAAATGCATCATTCATTCATTCAACAGAAAACGTCTCAGGTTACTCGCGTAACCCTTGTTCTCTGAATAGGGAACGAGACGCTGCGTGAGCCTTCGCGCTTTGGGAACGCCTCTGGGCGTGCCAATTGTCTGAAGCCCTATAGAATCACGCCAATTAATTGGCTGATGGCGCGCCGCCGCCCCTGAATGCGCCATCTACTCCTCAGATTTCTCTGCCGAAAAGATCCTTGTCGGCAGCGTGAGGAGTTGGCAGCAAACGCAGCGTCTCGCTCCCTATTCAGAGAGCAAGGGTTACGCGAGTAACCCGAGACGTTCTCTATCATAGGTTCACTTACGCTGCGTGAGCTTTCACGCTTTGGGAATGATATACCAAACACGGCAAGCTAAAAACACTGCCCTACCTGGTCCAATAACGAACCAACAACATACGGCTAGTTCAAGCAGATAAGGCCTGAGAACCTGGAACCGTATCAATGTCGAGGTTATAAAACCTGACAAAAGTGTGCGGAGAGGACCATCCTGCCGCCACACAAATATCCTCCAGGGGTACCCCTCTAAAAAGAGTTTGAGAGGAAGCTACGCCTCTAGTAGAATGCGCCCGAAGACTGAGAGGTGAAGGGAGTTCCCGCGCCTCATAAGCCAGCGAAATGGCGTCTCTCACCCAGTGAGAAATTCTCTGTTTTGATGTGGCAAGCCCGTGGCGGACAGCACCAAAACAGACCAGCAATTGGGAGGATTTTCTCCAAACTGGAGCGATCCACATACAGCTTCAATGCCCGTACCGGGCAGAGCATGTGAAGCTTCTCATCCTCACTCGAAGCAAAGGGAGGAGGATGGAAAAAGTGAAGCGTGTCCACCTGAGAGTGAAACGACGTGGACAAGACCTTGGGAATGTAACCAGGCCTAGGCCGCAGGGTCACTTTGACTAGACCCGGGGCAAAGTCCATACACAACTCACTAACAGAGAGGGCCTGCAAATCTCCAACTCTTTTTAATGACGTAAGCGCCAGCAAAAGAGTAACCTTAAGAGTCAATATCCGATCCGAAGCTGACTCTAAGGGCTCAAAAGGGGCCGTCACTAGTCCTTCGAGGACGACTGACAAGTCCCAAGAAGGAACTGCCATCGGGCGAGTCGGCCTAAGCCGTCTGATGCCACGCATAAAGGCGGAGACCATCCGATGTCTCCCCAAGGGGACCTCATCAAGCTCTCTCCGAGCTGCAATGGCCGCGACGTAAACCCTTAGGGTGGTAGCGGGCGCCCCTGTTGACAGTCTCTCCTGCAAAAACTCCAGCTCTGGACCATCAGGGCAGTTAACTGGGTCTATCGCACGAGCCAAACACCAGGACTCAAAGCCACCCCACTTGGAAGAGTACAGCTTCCTAGTAGCGGGGGCTCTGGCACTGGCGATGGTCTCCTGAACCTCGACAGGTAGATTAATCATCAAGGCCCTTGGCCCTGTATGGGCCATACCCACAACTTCCAGAGCTCCGGCTGAGGATGCCAGATCTTGCCCTGAAGCTGGGACAGTAAGTCCCGCCTGATCGGAATCTCCCAAGGGGGCCGATACAGGAGGGGAGTTAGCTCTGAGAACCAAGTCTGGGAGGGCCAGAATGGGGCTATGAGAAGGAGACGGGCACCGCTCACCTTTACTCTGCATAGGACTGCCGGAATTTCTTTAATTTATTTATATAGCACTGTATAAATACAACTAAGTTACCCGAAGTGCTTTACAAAATAGACAGACAATAGTACCTCAACATAATGATAGTACAAACATTAAAACTAATTCATTCGTAAAACGTCCTCCATTTTAACATGCCACGGAAAGTAAATGATTTTTTATGTGTCCAGTACTGTACTTCAGTATGATAACAGAAAACTGGCTTGCAGAAAGAGCATCACAGCTGAGCTATATAGCACACACCTCATGAACTGTCTAGCTACTGTATGAACACGTTTAGGTATTTACTAGTTAAACTTCAATCCCACAGATCAAATATATTCAGATGTGGTCTTTGGGTTCAAATGCAGCAAGTGTGCTTCAGAGAGAATGGAGGGGAATCCCTCTCTTAGGTGACTAGAGGGGTTGTGTGTGTGTGTGTGTGTGTGTGTGTGTGTGTGTGTGTGTGTGTGTGTGTGTGTGTGTGTGTGTGTGTGTGTGTGTGTGTGTGTGTGTGTGTGTGTGTGTGGGGGGGGGGGGGTCGTTTATAGACTTTTGTTGTATTACTATCTCACCTAAATGTTTGTTCAGTCAGTGTATTTGTACTTACTATGGTATATCCTAATTTAGTTGCACAGTATATTACACACACCACAAGGAAGGTTCAATTTTTTTATATTCATGTAATATACATGAATACTTACCAAGATGGACATGTTGATATTTGTGTGCATGATTTAAGAAATGATCTGTGCATGTTGGGGGGGGTGGCCTCAATAGCCCTGCAGTAAACAGTGTGCTGTGTGTATGTGATTGAGCAATGTGTAGGGTAGAAATTAATCTGAACTTGCATTAAATCTAGTGGTTTTTGACCAAGATTATGCTGCAAAATATTGTTCTCAGCTACATTTAAGTTCCCAGTCACGGTAATTTTTTCAAGTTTATTAACATTCATTCCCATGGAGAGTTTCCAGTCTTGAAAATTCCCATAATTTTGCAACCCTAATTGTGAATAATGTTCTATATTAAATAGAAGAGTTTTGCAGCAAACAGCTAAGAAAACAGCCTTGTGCACTACATGACCTTATTGCACAACAAGTTGCTACAAATGAATATGACATTCATTTGATTCCTTATCAGCTTGACACACTGTTGCGAAAGAGCCGTTTATGACTGTGTGATTGCACACGAAGGTCCAGTTTGACTGATTTCTCACGCAGTGACTTTAGTTTGTGGCGTGCTTCAGAACATGACGGAGGCTGAGCTGTACTCGGTGCATAAAAGTGTATACGTGCCGACACATTTACACCCTCCAGAAAGCCTGAAATACTGCGAGGAGTTCACTTTCCGTCCAGAAGACATCCTGATCGTCACTTACCCCAAATCCGGTGAGTAACAGCTTTATACATCCAGGGATGCAGATTATTGTCAAAATTTCACTATTGGACCACTTCATGAATTGCAATTAAATCTTAAATTCAACAAATCACATTTAATATAAATTTAAACTAGGCTATAATACATTTTTATTTATTATTGGTTAATAACATGCATTTAAGTGTCTGAAAATATTACATTTAGTTACAGTGTGTTCTTTTAAAATATATTTCCATAATAATATGCTTTATACATAGTACTGTTTTTTAAGTTTTGCTAGAGTTTCATACTTCTGAGTTTTACTTTCAAGATTTTTAAGTTAAATATAGTATTTTGTTAGGCCTACTGTTGTGTGGAGCTATGTCACAACAGTCAACATTTTTTTTTGTATCTAGTCTTTAATGCATGTGAACCACTGCATTAAAGGTTCAGGTTTTGAACCACTTTTAAGCCCTATTTCTCTGTCTCTAGCTTGACCTGCGAGCTGTGCTTTGCTCCACAGGCACAACATGGATGCAGGAGGTGGTTCCTCTGATCGTGAGCGAGGGGGATTTGACTCCGGTGCTGACGGTGCCAAACTGGGACCGAGTGCCGTGGCTGGAGGAGCACCGGGCGATGCTGCTCAATCTGGAGCAGAGACCTTCTCCACGCGTCTTTGCAACTCACTTCCATCACCACATGATGAACGAGTCTTACTTCAAAACCAAGCCCAGGGTAAAAGCCCACGGAAGAAGTCACACACTGTGCGCTGTTTAATGAAACACATTCAGATTATTGTGCACTTCACTCTGTGCTTCAGGTTCTTTATGTCATGCGTAACCCGAAAGACGTGTTCACATCCTCGTATCACTATTATGGGATGGCCTCATATCTGGTGAACCCAGGAACCCAAGACCAGTTCATGAAGAAGTTCCTGGATGGAAGAAGTATGGATTTCAGATTTAATTTACATTATATTAGAGCGAACGTAGACCGAAGTACAAAAGTGAGGTGTGCAACATTATCTGTTCCCTTTCATGGGAACTTCGAACTGCGTCCCCTAGGGGTCGCTATGGGGAACGCCTTCAACGTGACTCGTGTCTGAAGCATACATATAAAAACACCACTTGTTGGCCGGCGACAGCCCATGACATCACTACCGGCGCGACCGCAATATAAGGGCCGCCGGGAGGACACATCATCCTCTTCTTCGTCTTCACTGACTGGTTTGTTTGAAGCGTGCATTCTGGTAAGAGTACAGTTTTCTCTCTGTCATGGCGAGCACTAGCAAGGCGTTTAAGAAGTGTGTGGATCCATGTCCTCGTTATTTGACACCCGATGATACACACAATCTTTGCGTCTTTTGTTTGGGCAAGGAGCACGCACGCGATGTCCTTGAGGGGAAAATCTGCATGCACTGTGAGCTTTTTCTATGAAAAAGCTCCGCTCTCGTCTGTCCCTCTTTTCAAGGAGAGAGGGGCAGCCGTCTGCTTCCCGCGATTCGGGACCCACCGCCGCCGAGGCACGGAGGCGAATTAAATCGTGGGGTTCGCAGTTGGATGTGGCCGATGAGTTAGAGAGGGACCGCCCCTGTTCGTGCGCGTCGACCGAGAACGAGAGTGAGCTGCTGGATTTTGATTTTGCGATCTTTCTGACAACATCATATTCAGCGGCTAGTGCTCTGCTGGGTTATGCCCAGGAAGAGCAGGAGATGTTTGAGGGCGAGGAAGTTGAGACTGAACCCTCTCAATCCTCCTGCACTGCATATGAACGAGTTATTGGAGATTATGGATCAGAAAAATAAATCTTTCTGGCCATAAATCCCCAGCTCAAGCGAGCCTTCCTTTCTTCAAAATCTCGATGTGGAGGTTGAGAAGGAGTGGAAAAAGCAAATTTTTTTTTCTTCTCGTATTCATAGGTTTCAGCATACTAGTTATGCTGACATTGAGGGGATGCGTGAAAATGGCTATGAGGGGATGCCCCCTGTGCAAGAGATGATAGCCAGCTTATCTCTCTGTGGGCGAGACATCCTCTCTCAAGGCTCCCTCCTTGCCATCTAAGCCCCTGAATCTTGCTTAAATGGCAGGGCATATGCAGCAGCAGGTCAGACCGTCGCTTCGTTGCACACTATGGCGTACCAGACTGATCTGCTGAAAAGACCTGGATAAGGTCCAGGTCTGAGCCCGAACAACCAGGGGTCCTAGCCCATCTCGGTCTGAGGGTCAGAGATGGGCTCAGAAGGCTAGTCTCGCGACTCATGCCCCTCCCCCTCCTGCGGCTAGGGTGAGAGAGAGGCGCGGGTCAGAGAGAGGCAAGCCCTCTCATTCCTTTATAATTCCCCTGTAACCACCGTAAACTCCACCTGACCGAGGTTAGGTGGAAATTTCCTGATCAAGCCAGGACAAATTTTTTTTATAAAAAAAGGTGAGTTTCCTCTCATTCTGAGGAATGAGTCCTCCGCTTCCCAGAGCTCGCTGTCGGTAAAGCTAGCATTGCTCCCCTCACCTAGAGGGTCACCTATGAGCATGCCGCTCCCTTCTGAACTCCTTATCGGTCGAGCTAGCATTGCTCCCCTCACCTTAGAGGGTCACCTATGAGCATGCCGCTCCCTTCTGAGCGCTTGAGTTTTCTCTCCTTCTAAGCTCCTCATTGGTAGAGCTAGCATTGCTCCCCTCACCTAGAGGGTCACCTATGAGCATGCCGCTCCCTTCTGAGCGCTTGAGTTTTCTCTCCTTCTAAGCTCCTCATTGGTAGAGCTAGCACTGCTCCCCTCACCAAGAGGGTCACCTATGAGCATGCCGCTCCCTTCGGGGCGTCTGAGTTCCCTCTCATGTGAAGGATGAGTTTCTCCGCTCCCCAGAGCTCGCTGTCGGTAGAGCTAACATTGCTCCCCTCACCTAGAGGGTCATCTATGAGCATGCCGCTCCCTTCTGGGCTCTGTCATAGGTCTCTCTTCGGCCAGAAGATATATAAGTGCAAAATAACTCTGGGCACTTCCAAAAATCCACTCAGTGGTAAGTTCGCACATCAAGTGTTTTGAGTTCTTTCTAAAAATCCATGTTATGGTAAATGCACACGCTAGACTTTTGGCATTTTCTAAAAATCCACCCAGTGGTAAGATCGCACATCAAATGTTCTGTGTTCTTTCTAAAAACCCGTAGGGTAGGGTTACGCACGCAGCTTCATGCCCTTATTTGAGCTGGTCAGGCCCCGGTTTGTGCCTTGGGCCCCGCTCCTGAGCGTCTGAGTTCCCTCTCATTCTGAGGAATGAGTTCTCCCCTCCCCAGATCTCGCTATTGGTAGAGCTAGCATTGCTCCCCTCACCTAGAGGGTCACCTATGAGCATGCCGCTCCCTTTGGAGCCAGATCTCGCTATTGGTAGAGCTAGCATTGCTCCCCTCACCTAGAGCGTCACCTATGAGCATGCCGCTCCCTTTGGAGCCAGATCTCGTTATTGGTAGAGCTAGCATTGCTCCGCTCACCTAGAGGGTCACCTATGAGCATGCCGCTCCCTTTGGAGCCAGATCTCGCTATTGGTAGAGCTAGCATTGCTCCCCTCACCTAGAGGGTCACCTATGAGCATGCCACTCCTTTCTGAGCGTCTGAGTTCCCTCTCACTCCGAGGAATGAGTAGTTCTCCACTCCCGAACCATAGAACGTAATACCAAATATATATAAGTGCACACGCTAAAGCGCTGGGCACTTTCTAAAAATCCACTCAGTGGTAAGTTCGCACATCAGGTGTTTTGCGTTCTTTCTAAAATCCACGTTATGGTAAGTGCACATGCTAGACATAAAACGTGGGTACAACGTTCCCCATAGCGACCCCTAGGGGATGCAGTTCGAAGTTCCCATCAAAGGGTATGTCTCAGGTTACATATGTAACCATGGTTCCCTGAATAGGACGCAAGCTTCAGACGAAGAAGCGAATGATGTGTCCTCCCTTATATTGCGGTCGCGCCGGTAGTGATGTC
Organism: Schizopygopsis pylzovi; assembly: GCA_027422435.1. Lineage (NCBI taxonomy): Eukaryota > Metazoa > Chordata > Actinopteri > Cypriniformes > Cyprinidae > Schizopygopsis > Schizopygopsis pylzovi. The sequence goes on along the minus strand of CM049833.1, from coordinate 27,939,646 downwards.
ATGGGCTGTCGCCGGCCAACAAGTTGTGTTTTTATATTGTATGCTTCAGGCACGAGTCATGCTGAAGGCGTTCCCCATAGCGACCCCTAGGGGACGCAGTTACTGCACATATTGCACATATCTTGGTTTTGTAAATGAAAGATTTGAGCGTTTAAGCATGATGTCTTTCTTCCACAGTCATGTTCGGTTCCTGGTTCGATCATGTGAAAGGCTGGATTAATGCTGAAGAAAAGGAGTCCATACTCTATATTTTCTACGAGGAGATGATCGCTGTAAGCTTTATTATCACTTTATTTTTACTAGTTTATGGGTTTCTGTAATCTTGAGATAACTGCAGGGTAAATTGCTTTGGCTTTACTCTTTAAAGAAATTACATAAAAAAATAATACTTACTACTTTGGTCAGAAGATTCCTCTGTGAAATGTCCTTAAACACCAAAAATCTAAGTCTCAGAATGCAGCTTTTGCAATCAGGAACATTTCTTTTATAAGCTTTATTTTATATTAAGTTACAAATGTAAAAGCAAATTAAACTTGACCATTGAAGTATAAAGGTTTCAGTCAGCAGCTCTTCTAGAAACAACCAATCACTCATGAGTGTGTCACTCGGCTGATCAGCGTCAGCTTATCTCATGTTGTAATTTTGCCAAGTAGTCCAGGGCCCTTTTCAAGGTCTCTCTGGTGTAATGACCGCCTGCTCGTGTCCTTGTATCTTTAGTTGTACTTGGAGAGGTCCAAAGTCCTCTTAAATTCTCCTGCAGAACTTATTTTTCTCATTTCTCAAAGAGCACATCAAATAAACAAACAATACGCTTCACATAAACGATAAACGGTCAAACCAAGGTGGATTTGAGATCATTAGTTATAAAATATTGAAACCCATGTAAAGTGCTTCATGGCTTCTAACATGTGATCATACGAATCTTTGGCAGGATCTGAAAGCATCTGTGGAGAAAATGGCCAAGTTTCTTGGTAAATCTCTGAGTCCAGACGTGACGGAGAAGATCGCTGACCAATGCGTCTTCAAGAACATGAAACAAAACAAAATGTCCAATCTTTCTCTGGTTCCAAATGAATTCATGGACCAGAAGAAATCTGAGTTCTTGAGGAAAGGTAAAGTCACATTATTCTGCTTAAAAGGGAAAATCTGACGTCGTGTACTCACTTACATACAGTGAATGTGGACTGAGGCTTCATGCTTAAATAGTCTTAAAAATAATCCATACCATGGACCAGTAGACCAATAACCATACGATAACTCTGTTTGAGGAACGGATAATTCTAGATGAACTTCAGAGAATACTTTCACTTGAATATCATTTGACTGTATTCAGTCGTGCCACGTTCACAAAGTTACTGCATGTTCTCTTGTCTGGTTTTATTCTGTCAGGAATTGCTGGAGACTGGAAGAATCATTTCACTGAAGCCCAAGAGCAGCGATTTAATGCCGTATACAAAGACAAGATGAAAGATGTGACGTTCAAGTTTATGTGGGACTAAAAAAAACATCTATTGAATCATACTTGCTTGGTGCACATTCACCACAAAAGACAGGTCTAGAAGAGATAATTGTAATTTTTTGACAATGGCTTTTAAAGACCTTTTAAATAAAAGACAATTAAATTATTAAGTATTAAATTAATAATCATTGCTATTATTGATATCTTGACATTTTATTTGAATATTTGATTAAAAATGTCACCAATACCTGTGCCTTCAGAATGGATTGTGTTTTTATTACAGTTTTTGCCCATTGCTTACACACTAAAACCGAATGCTTAGACCAAAGCCTCAATACCTAAACGTCTTGAAGCATACCTTAAACACAGTGTAACCATAGCTTAAACGCATTATCAACTTTGCACTTTGTTTGCAATTCTATAACACACTTATTGTGAAACACAACACACGTTTTCTTACATTAGACACTTTGTTCAAAAACGAAATCACCTGTTATCATTGAGAAAACACTCAAAATGCAAAACTCATCTGGCAGTTGTAGGCACTTACATACACACCTGAAAACAGTTGCACAGAAAACAGAACACCAATCGGTCTGAGCCGTAGCACTACAAATAGGCCTCAGGCAAGCCGTTCTGAGAACTTTGCAAGCATGGAGGCAATGAGAGTCAGAGTAAGAGGAGGACAAAGAGAGAGAGGAGTCGGATGTGGAAGAGGACGAGGACAAAGACGAGGACCAGTGCGGAGACGTGTATCAGATGACATCAGGGCTACTCTGGTGGATCATGTGATAAATCATGGCCTGTCCATGAGGGAGGCTGGGCAAAGAGTCCACCCTAACCTCAGTCGCTACACACTAGCATCGATAATAAAGACATTCCGACTGGAGAGTTACTGTATGTGTTTTCAGTAACACTATTCAATATTTTCTGTTACAGACAGTTCTGGAATTTGATGCCAGAGTTCATCTATGTGAATGAGGCAGGCTTCAATCTGGCCAATACCGGCGTCGGGGCCGTAACGTAGTTGGACAAAGGGCTGTTGTAAATGTCCCTGGGCAGCGTGGGAGAAATATCACCGTGTGTGCTGTAATTAGTGTCCAAGGAGTCCTGCATCACCATGCCACTCTAGGTCCCTACAATACAGGACACATCATTGCATTTCTAGATGCACTGCATGCAGTTGTGCAGGACAGACCACAGCAGCCCAGGTTTGTTGTCATCTGGGATAATGTTAGTTTCCACCGGGCTGCTCTGGTCCGAGATTGGTTCAACAACCATAACCCTTTCACACTTTCATACCTGCCTCCTTACAGACCCTTTCTAAATGCAATCGAGGCATTATTTTCAGCGTGGCAGTGAAAAGTATATGATCAGCAACCACACGCCCGCATGACTCATCTAAAAGCAATGGAAGAGGCACGCGGAGACATTGAGGTGGGATCAATCCAAGGGTGGATTCGGCACACATGGTGACATTTTCCCTATGCCTAGCCTGCGAGGACTGTGTTGACGAGGTCTTGTGGCCAGATCCGAACAGAAGGCGGGATTCATAAGCCCCCCAGCCCCCCCACCACACACACGCACGCACACACACACACACACACACACACACGCACACACACATGCACACACGCGCACACACACACACACACACACACACACACACACACACACACACACACAAGTATGTTTTTTTCACCCAATACCAATTTATCCAGTAATTGTTTAGTTTTTGTTACATTTGTTTTGTTGCTAAATTTGATGATTTGTGATTCAATTTTTCTTTATTTCTGTAAGAATGTTTGTTTTTAGTAAAAACTCCTGTGTGATTACTGCAGAAATTCTACTTTTGAGTTTTATAGAAGAATGAGTCTGAGAAAATGACAATAAAAATAGAAACACAAAGACTGCAGTGTTTTATATAAAGCCCATCAGTGTGTTGCTGGTGATATGAGAGAGTAATTCAAATGATGCTTGTGTGTATGGTTCTGTTGCAATAGTTTCATTTTTAGAAAGGAGTGTTAAGTTTTGATTGCAGTGTTTCATTTTGGCATAGATGTGAGTAGTTAATCTCCAAGTGCTATGTCTGATTGGCTTGTGTGTAGAGTTTTGACATAATGAGCCAAATTCTGCAAAAAGTGTGTAAGCAATAGGCAAAAACTGTATTATTGCATAATGTATGGAATAAATGGTTGTCTAGAATAAATCGTCTCAGGTTACGCATGCAACCATGGTTCCCTGAGAATAGGGAACGAGACGCTGCGTCCTCTAGAGGGCGCTAGGGGAACGCCTACAGCGTGTCCGGTGTCTGGAGCATGAATGAAATACTACAATGAACTTGACATTGGCAGGCGGAAGCCCATGACGTAAGCTGATGAGCGACTGCGGGTATAAAATACGTCATCCTCTTTTTGTCTGAGGAGAGACAGGAATGCCCGAAGCATGGACCCGAGACGCAGCGTCTCGTTCCCTATTCTCAGGGAACCATGGTTACATGCGTAACCTGAGACGTTCCCTATCGAAAGGGAACTCTACACTGCGTCCTCTAGAGGGCGCTAGGGGAACGACATACCAACGCAGCCATGCTGAGGGATGAGTGCCCAAATAACTGGATTCCTTAAGTCAAGGACTCAAAGGAACACCATCCCTGCCCCAGCAGATCGCTGTTACCACAGCCAAAGCCTTCTAAAGGCTAGCTTATAGCCCGTCAACGTCATAGACTAGCTCACCCACCAACGCAAGGAGCATCGCATGCAAATACTGACCAGCTGAGATGCAGTATAAAATACGGTGTACGCGACAATTACGTTGGAATCTGATACTGAACACCGCTTAAGGCTGGAATACACTACATAACTTTTACAATCTGAACAGATTTTTAAAACACTAGGCATCATACACTTACCGACTTTATAAATGGTGACTAAGGAAAACTGGGCATCATACACTACATGTCTGAAGATCATAAACTGCCCGGTCTGAAGACAAAATGGCGGCCGAGCGCTCCCGAGAGAAGCGAGCACGCATTTCCAACGCTTTTAGTCAAAGCACACTCCCAGATACGTTATAGACTGACTCGGGGTGAGAATGCTCTTACGCATATTCACACATAGCCTCAAGAACTCCAAGTGACGAAGCAGTTTGTCTTTATGGCTGGCTGGCGTGTCCCGTGACTGAGCTAAGATCAGCCAGTCATTCAAATAATTGAGAACGCACATTCCGCTCGCTCTGAGGGGGGGGAGAGAGCTGCGTCCATGCACTTTGAGAAAGTGTGTGGGGCCAAAGCCAGCTCAAACAGGAGAACAGGAGGTACTGGTACGCTGTGCCCTCGAGAGCAAACCTCAGAAAGCGCCTGTGATGCGGTGCTATCTGAATGTGAAAGTACATATCTTTTAAATCCTCAGACGCAACCTGTCTCCGGGGCGAATCTGTGCCAAGATCTGTTCCAGCGATATCATCCCGAACGGACGCTTACAGAGCGCTCTGTTGATGGGCCTGAGATCTACGCCACGCCGTTGAAACAGGGTGGTCTGAATTGAAGGGCGTACTCACGCTCTATTATGCCGAGTAACCAGCATGAAATTCTTGGAATAGTTTTCCACGCGCTCAGGAACCGACATAGCGGCTTGGTCATTGGATGCGCCAGCGAGTGCTGCGTGGCTATAACCCGTGTGGCAGCGGCTCCGTACCGCTCTGAGGCGGGGTCGAGCGGCGTTGTATTGGCTGAGTGAGGAGGAAAGAGCTCTTTTGTGCAAATGTATGAATTTTAATGAACATACAATTTCACATAAATTTGAACCATTTTGAGACAGCTTGCGGGCTTCCCCGCTGACTGTAGTGCCTCTTCCCGGGTCTCTTTACACTTTTCCCCACATATCCGGCTCCTGGCAGCAGCGGTCGTGGGCCCGGTGTCCCTACACTGCGATGAGCCGTGCACCAAAGAAGACCTCGATCTCGCGGTCTGCTGCTTTTTTACCGGTGCGGGTGGCGGCTCTGAGGTGGGGTGAGTGGTGCCCGATCCTTGTGCAGATCTTCAGCAGCATCTGCACCTGGCTGTCACTACAGACTGACTATGCTATACGACCTAGATGAACACCACTTTGTAGGGTGTCATCAGGTGACTCCTAGCCTTCGCGCGCTTTTCCACGCAGGGGCATCAGGTGACTCCTAGCCTTCGCGCGCTTTTCCACGCAGGGGCATCAGGTGACTCCTAGCCTTCGCGCGCTTTTCTACGCAGGGGCATCAGGTGACTCCTAGCCTTCGCGCGCTTTTCCACGCAGGGGCATCAGGTGACTCTTCGCCTTTAAACACTTTTCCACGCAGGGGCATCAGTGACTCCTCGCCTTCACACGCTTTTCCGTGCAGGGGCATCAGGTGACTCCTCGCCTTCACACGCTTTTCCGTGCAGGGGCATCAGGTGACTCTTCGCCTTTGCACGCTTTTCCACGCAGGGGCATCAGGAGACTCCTCGCCTTTGCACGCTTTTCTGCGCAGGGGCATCGGGTGACTCCTGTCCTGCAGGTTCGATGGGTGAGAGGAATGCGGACATTTAGTCGGCATGAGCTCATCTCCAGAGTCCTTAAGGTCCACCACTGATTGAGGGCAGACAGACTCATCTGTTTTAAGAAAATGTCATACTCACCTGATCGCTGTAGAGGAGCGGCCATCCAGGCACCGCCCTCGAATGAGTGAACTCAACTGTGAGCTGTAATAGTTTATAAGCCATAATCTAGGTTGTTCAGCAAAGTGAAGGAAAAGATTCTCACGTAATTGTTGCGTACACCGCATTTTATACTGCCTCTCAGCTTGTCAGTATTTGCATGCGATTTGCATACTTCACGACAATTGGCCAGTCATTTGGACTTGCATTTGGACTGCAAGTTTTTGCATCTTAATTTTGCGTATGCAAATTAGTGTAATCTGTCCGTGCTGACGTCCAAACTCAGGCCATAGTCTTACTGTTTCCATATAGCACAATAATACATTTTAATTAGTAATCTATTTGATATATCTGCTTACCTTCTTACTGATACAGTGGAATATATTTAATCTGAACACATCCAAAAGTTATTGTTTTCACAAGCACCAGATAAATAAATCGATCAATCATTCAAAATAGCTCAGTTATAAATTGGGGAGATGAATGACATATGAAAGCAATGGATCCAAACCTATGAGGAAATTATTACTGACAAAACTCGAGGAGTTTAACCATTTGTCATAAAAAAGCTGAAATATTAAATTTAAAGAGTTCCTCCAGTTTCCAAGTTGATGGTAAGCTAACTACTTTAAGTGATAACTCCTCTACGCTGACAAGTTTTCTCACAGTGAAGTGAGGTATAAGTGATACACCAAGACTTGATACTAACACAGGAACATGTTCCTGTGGCTCAGTGGTAGAGCATTGCGTTAGCAGCGCAAAAGGTTGTGGGTTCGATTCCCAGGGAACACATGTACTGATAAAAAATGTATAACCTGAATGCACTGTAAGTCGCTTTGGATAAAAGTGTCTGCTAAATGTATCAAAAAGTCAATGCTTGTCAAGGAACTAACTGATTTAAAGCAACAAGCACATTGACACTAACCTGTATTTCAGTTTAAATGGGCCTATTCCTTCAATAGACCCCTTCAATGTTTGTAAACATCGAAAGCCTAGGTTGGGTGCGCGCGCAGCTTGGGGTCAGAAAAATGGCGCGGCTAATAGACCGGCATAGTGTCAAGGAGAAACAGACAAGCCTTATAGATAGATAAGATACTTTTTTATTATTATTTGTACCTTTCCATTTTTGTCTTAGGTGTCTGGCTTTGTTTTGTGTACACAAACAAGGAGGGCACAAATTCAGGACTACTGGAGTCAAGTGATGCCTCTCCTACAAAAAAGAATTGCACACATTGATTACAACACGATCTACTGTTGTCATAGTGAAAACGCTAATGTAAAGCTAGTCTGCTATCTGCCAAGTCTGTAGCATGCCACAGGTCACAATTTATACCAGATATCAAACATCACCTAACTATTAAATCAGTCTACAGTTTACAGAAAACATTTGTTTACTTATCATGGCTTAACTCTACCGTTGTTGGCACAATGTTGGCGCTAGCCTGCGGCTAACTACTAGCAGCTGGCTACGTCTGTAGCATGACACAGGTCCATGACATTTACAACACTATTCACTTGCATAGCTTAACGTACAGAAAACTGTTCATGCAATCCAGGCTTTCGAGTTTAAGCAAACAGAAAGGGATGATAAAGGATGACTTTAACGTTTCCTGATATGAAGTGAGCGCTACCAACACGAGCCTCTTTGATCGTAGTATTGTCCCAGTCTGCCCGTTTAATAGCTTGCAGTCACAGATGTCGTCTATTTTTTTTAAACGGATGAGATCCTGCAGGAATCCTGAAAAACTTGACTCCAGAACTGGTGCGATTTTCACAGTCCACGACGCAACAAGTAGGCATTTTGTCTAGGGCTGTAATGGTGGCCGTGACAACCGCGCCACCGGCAGTAGTGCACGTGACGTCACACACCGGGTGTATTTAACTTTCTCATTTAAGGCTACTTTCCTATTTAACTGTATTAAGTATTTGATATTTATTTTAGTGTTTTGCAGGCTGAGTGTTGACTGACGTAAGTGCTAAAATAAACACGTATGTTTGTTAATAGATGATTGAGCCTCATTTATTTATTTTTGCGTTTCAGAATTATATATATATATATCACAACACCGCGCCACCTGTAGTAGTTGGTCCATTACCACCGCGGTGGTAAAAATCTGCCACCGTCACAGCCCTAAGTTTTGTCTTGACGAGAAATTCTCTGGTTAACACAATGGGATGGAATGAACGTTCTGACCCCGACATGCGCACTGCGAACTTCAAATTTTCCTGTGACGTATACCGTGAAGGGGTCTATTGGGCCTTTAGAACATCATTGTAGGTTATTTGTTTAGATTTTAACAATAAAGTTATTTCAATAGATGGCAAACTTTTACATTTCCTCAACAAAAAAAAAAAACATTTGAAGTTAAGAAACGTGGTTGCTGGACAAACCGAGTCAATTTTTATTTTAGAATTAGAACATTGTGGAAGTAACAAAACCAAGCTTGCCATTTCAGCTGGATTCTACTGGGCCAGAACGGGTGGACATTGATCAATGGCTAAATAGGCTTCTAATATATTTTCCCTTTCAACACTGCTGTGAGATATAAACTGGTTATGTTATGGAATGCATTGCTTATTTCTGATCATCAGGTTTTGCAGTGTGCCCAGTGCCAGTTTAGCAGACTGTCCATCAATTAATTAATTAAGTTTACATGTTTGGGTCTGTTAACTGGCTTAGTAGTTTATTGAATGAAGGAAAAAAATTAAATTAATCAGTCTCCATGAAAATGTTCATGTGTGCATAGGATTCTGATTAGTACACAACATTTATGGTTCATTGTATATTTATTTTAATGTAGGTTTATGTTTTGCACACCACACGCAAGGATTTTTTAAGCACACGTAAATACAACAACAGCAAGACATAACATCATTAAAAAAATAAAAATACATTTGCATAAATTAATAAGTATAAGACCGTATAAAACAGAATAGCCAAAGCCTTAAGCATCACATTGAAATCGGTAATATAAGCGGAACTAAATTTCAAGTTGAAAAACCTCTTCTTTAAACTATTTTCACGTTTCGGATTAAGGACGACATTTTGAACCATTTGACCTGCCGTACATCCACTTGCGCTTCTTGCGCACGCTAGTTCTGCTCGTACGTATGGTAACTAGGCATCTACGCAATATTTGTAGTCAAGGGCGTAACCATGGTATAGATATTGGGGGGGTCCAAATGTGAGCCCTCCCCCAGATATTTTTTTTAAGGTTAGTCGCGGATCAGATCGTAAAAACAAACAGGCCAAGCCATCAACGAATGAATAGAGGCTTATCAATGGAGTGGGAAGTGCAGGAACTCCTTGGTCTGTGACTCCAGCAGTTCATTATTCAGCCTATTTTCAGGGTATCATGCTAGCTGCCTAGCTATAATACTGAGCCATTTAAACGTTAAATTTGTTCACATTTATTCAAAAATTGCCGCGGTATTTTTGACCATGGCACTACATTTTAGGTGTCTACTTGCTTACCGTCTGAAAAAAAGGCGACTGTCCGCATGTTCGTCCTGCTTCTTTCTTTTAGCTCCTACCTTCATTTCATTTAAGCACCAGTGACAGTTGGACTGAGCGGTTTTTTTAAACGATGCCACAAGCCGGCGTTTACGGGCTCAACCAAGTGTACAATCGAGGGGGGGTGGTCACACAGTTTTGTTTCCCTTGTTTTTCCTAAATTGAAAGTAAATCGGAAATAACAACAGATCCACTAGGCTACAACCAGGGTTCATAAAAGGAGGGCATATCATATGTCACATATTACAATATAATAGGCCTATTATTGGGGGGGACAGATTGGTATTTTTCCAACATTGGGGGGGACACGTCCCCCCCAAAGTATATGGTGGTTACGCCCATGTTTGTAGTATATTTGCATTCCGCGGGGAAGAGGGTCGCATTCCTGTAATTCTCGCGGAGTCGGGATCTAGTCGAGTTTAGTTTGTGGCGCTTCAGAACATGACGGAGGCTGAGCTGTACTCGGTGTATAAAAGTGTGTACGTGCCGACACATTTACACCCTCCAGAAAGCCTGAAATACTGCGATGAGTTCACTTTCCGTCCAGAAGACATCTTGATCGTCACTTACCCCAAATCCGGTGAGTAACAGCTTTATACATCCAGTGATGCAGATTATTACAAGAGTACGTTACCTCAGGAGCCTAAACCGGCGATATAATATAATATACTGCATTAACCAGTGAACTGCTGATGAGAAACAATGCATTTCTTACAGTAACTGTTGTATGACAATCAGTACAAAAAGTCCGCTAAAGTTACTTTTAAACAAATTCAATATTTATATTTTTGGTGTACAATTTTTTTTTAATTGTAATTATATTACAGCCAAACTAATTTATCTATTATAGAAACAAAGGCTTACAAAGGTAATCAAATAAAAGCCAAAGTGGGTGAAGATAAAAATATTTGTCATCTTATCTTTGTTATTAAAAAATGAGAGCAAAGATACTTTACAAATACACGTAATAAATCAAATAAACAGTGTTTTATTTTCAGTCAGGCTGTAGGTGTATTTAGCAAAGCATTTAAGAAACTGAATGAACAAATATAAAAATAAAACACTATATATTTATTCCTATTAAAGAAACGGTATTAACGTGTTTCAGGCTAGTGAGGGATTTTTCTCTTAGTGTTTGGTGTTTTATTAACATTAAATGAATACTTCTCCCAAAAATTAAAATCGTGTTTTATTTGTATACCTTCATTTATTCACTCAACATTAGTTTCAACCCTGAATGAGCTTCATAAACACTATTTTGAGGAAGATGGAAAACCAAACCGTTGCTGGTCAGTTTTTTCTCTTCTGTTAAAGTCAATGTGGACCAGCAACTGTTTGGTTTTCCACCTTCTTCAACATATCTTTTGTGTTCAACACAAGAAAGAAATTAATACAGGTTTGGGACAACATGAGTGAATAAATAATAACAGAAATTACACTTTAGGCATGTTTAGTACTGTCCCTTTAGGCAAGGCAAGGCAAGGCAAGTTTATTTATATAGCACATTTCATACACAGTGGTAATTCAAAGTGCTTTACATAAAAAGTGAAATAATCATTCACAGCAATAAAAAAAAGGAGTTAAAAATAATAAAACAAGGAATTTTAAAATGATATAGAAATTGATTTAAAATGAAATTTAAAACAGTTAAATAGAACAGGATTATACATAAAATAATGCAGTCAGTTCGGACGTAGCACAGTGCTCATTCAACAAATGCACAGCTAAATAGATGAGTTTTGAGACTGGATTTAAATGTGGCTAATGTTTTAGCACATCTGATCTCTTCTGGAAGCTGGTTCCAGCTGCGGGCGGCATAATAGCTAAAAGCGGACTCTCCTTGTTTTGTGTGAACCCTTGGTATTTCTAACTGACTCGATCCTAATGATCTGAGTGGTCTGTTAGGTTTATATTCAGTGAGCATATCTGCCATATATTTAGGTCCTATACCATTGAGTGACTTATAAACGAGTAAAAGTACTTTAAAATTGATCCTAAATGTAACTGAAGCCAGTGTAAGGACCTGAGGACTGGTGTGATATGCTCAGATTTTCTGGTTCTAGACAGAATCCTGGCAGCAGTGTTCTGGATGAGCTCCAGCTGTCTAATGGTCTTCTTTGTGAGGAGACCATTACAATAATCCACCCTGCTGGTGATAAAGGCATGAACAAGTTTCTCCAAGTCTTGACTGGAAACAAAACATCTAATTCTTGCAATGTTTTTGAGATGATAGTATGCTGATTTAGTTACTGCTTTGACATGACTACTAAAGCTAAGGTCTGTCTCTAGAATCACCCCAAGATTTCTGACTTGATTTTTAGTTGTTTGACCCCTAGAGTCAAGGTATGCATTCACCTTGAGAACTTCATCTTTGTTTCCAAATGCAATGACTTCAGTTTTCTCCTTGTTTAACTGAAGAAAGTTTTGGCACATCCAACTGTTAATTTCATCAATGCATTGGCAGAGGGAGTCAATGGGGCTATAATCATTTGGAGATAAGGCTAGGTAGATCTGGGTATCATCAGCATAGCTGTGATAGGCAATTTGGTTCTTCCTCATTATCTGACTTAGTGGGAGCATATACAGGCTAAACAAGAGCGGTGCAAGTATTGAGCCTTGTGGGACTCCACATGTCATGGACGTCCACTTAGACTTATGCTCTCCTATACTCACATAATAACCTCTCCCTTCTAAGTATGACCTGAACCATTTGAGTGCCATCCCAGAAAGCCCGACCCAGTTTTCCAGTCTCTCTAGAAGTATGTTATGATCGACAGTGTCAAACGCAGCACTAAGATCTAGTAGTACCAGCACTGATATTTTGCCAGAATCAGAATTAAAGCGAATATCATTTATTATCTTAATGAGTGCTGTCTCTGTGCTGTGATGCACGCGGAAACCAGATTGAAAATTATCCAGGTATCCATTTGAGTTTAAGTAGTTGTTCAGCTGATTAAAAACTACCTTTTCAATAATCTTACCTATGAAAGGAAGATTTGATATTGGTCTATAGTTGCTCAACATGGTGTTATCAAGATTGCGCTTTTTCAGAAGGGGCTTAACAACTGCAGTTTTCAGGGAGTTTGGAAAGGTCCCAGAAAGAAGTGAAGTGTTCACCACTTCTAAGAGATCTGCTTCTAAACAGTTAAGCACACTTTTGAAAAAAGATGTGGGAAGTGTATCAAGATAGCAGGTTGACGATTTAAGATGCTGTACTATTTCTTCCAAACTTTTGCTATCAATTGTTTTAAAAACAGACATAGTCACTTCTTTTTGAGATTACTGTTGAATCTGTGTGACCTCTGTATTACAGGAAGATGTGCCAATCTCCTTTCTGATATTACTGATCTTCTCTGAAAAGAAGGAAGCAAATTCATTGCATTTGCTGTCAGAGAGCATTTCACTGGGAATCTGACTTGGGGGGTTTGTCAGTCTCTCAACAGTAGCAAAAAGAGTGTGAGTGTTGTTTAAGTTACTGTTTATAAGGTTTGAGAAGAAGGTCTGTCTAGCTGTGGCTAGTTCCAAATTGAAAGCATGAAGGCTGTCTTTATAGGTGCTATAGTGTATTTCTAGTTTCGTCTTCCGCCACATCCGCTCAGCTTTTCTGCATTGTCTTTTCATACTCTGAACTGCTGTTGATTTTCTCCAAAATGATTTTTGTCTGCCATTCTTCTTGCTGACCTTTATCGGTGCAATATCATCAATAACATTCTTAACTTTTGAGTCAAATGAATCCAGGAGAAGATCAACAGAGTCTGCAGAAATGCTCGGTGTTAAAGATATTGCCTTCATAAATAGCACACTAGTGTTCTCATTAATGCATCTCTTTCTGACAGAGACAGATCTAGATTCAGTGGTGACAGAGATCAATATATCAAAGAAAATACAGAAGTGATCAGACAGAGCTACATCCTTAATGACAATGGATGAAATGTTTAGACCTCTACTTATGAGTAAATCTAGAGTGTGTCCACGATTGTGTGTGGGTCCGTGCACATGCTGAATCAGGTCAAAAGTGTTTAAAACTGTTACAATTTCTTTTGTAGTTTTGATTTCAGCATTGTCTATGTGAATATTAAAATCCCCTGCAATAGCAAAACAGTCAAACTCTGAGGAAATCATTGATAACAGTTCTGTGAACTCTTCAACAAAGGCTGGAGAGTATTTTGGGGGCCTGTAAATGATAATAAACAGAATGCGTGGGGCACCTTTCAGCACAATACCTAGATATTCAAAAGACAAGTACTGACCAAATGACACTTGCTTGCATTGATAAACATCTTTAAACAGAGCAGCTACACCTCCACCTCTCCTAACAGTCCTGCAGACACTTATAAAATTAAAGTTAGGAGGGGCTGTTTCAGTGAGGACTGTTGCACTGCAGTTGTCTTCTAGCCATGTTTCAATTAGAAACATAAAATCCAGGTTGTTTGTGGTTATTAAATCATTGATCACTAATGATTAATTTTTTAGTGAGCGAGTGTTTAAAAATGCTAACTTGATGGAATTACATTTTGTCTCTACAGCAATCTTAGACTGATGCATTACAGGCCGCAGATTAGATGGGTCAGCCGTGCGGCTTGAGAAGGCCTTAGACCGTCTATCACGTGATAAAACAGAGATAGAGAAGGCTACAGCCACACTGGGTTCCCGCTTGTTTTGTAAACGTTTGGGAATGTTGCTGCTAATATAGCGGGGACCCGACACATATCACTGAGAGCTGTTATCAGTTGTTTTTGGTTCACCTACAGCAGATGGAGGAGGGTTTGGGCCCTTGCGTTGTGGCAGCGGTCGGAGAGCTCTCACAGGAGGAGGCAGTAAAAAAACCCCGTAAACCATAAAAACCAACGTGTGTGTGTGTGTGTGTGTGATGATGATTGGGTGTGTGTTGTGTGTGTGTGTGTGTGTGTGTGTGTGTGTGTGTGTGTGTGTGGGGGGGGGGGGGGGGGGGGGGGGTCGTTTATAGACTTTTGTTTTATTATTATCTCTTCAAAATGTTTTGTTTGTTCAGTCAGTGTATTTGTTTTAACAGTGGTATAGTCTAATTTAGTTTCACAGTATATTAGACACAGCACAAGGAAGTTTTAATATTTTTTTTTGTAATATTCATGTAATTTACATGAATACTTACCAAGATGGACATGTGTGCAGGATTTAAGAAATGATCTGTGCATGTTAAAGGAAAGCACAGTGCACGCAGGGGGTGTGGCCTCAATAGTCCTGCAGTAAACAGTGTGCTGTCTGTGTGCATGTGATGAGCAATGTGTAGGGTAGAAATTAAACTCAAATTGCATTTAATATGGTTGTTTTAACCAATATTATGCTGCAAGATTTTGTTCTCAACTACATTTAAGTTCCCAGTTCCTGCAATTTTGCACATTTCCAGTTTATTCCCATTAATTCCCATGGAAAGTTTCCAGTCTTGAAAATTCCCGTACTTTTGCAACCCTAATCGGGAATAATGTTCTATATTAAATAGAAGAGTTTTGCAGCAAACAGCTAAGAAAACAGCCGTGTGCACTACATGACCTTATTGCACATAATCATTCGTCTTTGTTACAAATTATTATGACATTCATTTGATTCCTTTACAGCTTGACACACTGTTGCGAAAGAGCCATTTATAACTGTGTGATTGCACACGAAGGTCCAGTTTGACTGATTTCTCGCGCAGTGACTTTAGTTTGTGGCGCTTCAGAACATGACGGAGGCTGAGCTGTACTCGGTGTATAAAAGTGTGTACGTGCCGACACATTTACACCCTCCAGAAAGCCTGAAATACTGCGATGAGTTCACTTTCCGTCCAGAAGACATCCTGATCGTCACTTACCCCAAATCCGGTGAGTAACAGCTTTATACATCCAGTGATGCAGAGTATTGTCAAAATTTCACTATTGGACCTCTTCATGAATTGCAATTCAATCTTAAATTCAACAAATCACATTTAATATAAATTTAAACTAGGCTATAATACATTTTTATTTATTATATGTTAATAACATGCATTTAAGTGTCTGAAAATATTACATTTAGTTACAGTGTTCTTTTAAAATATATTTCTATAATAATATGCTTTATACATAGTACTGTTTTTTAAGTTTTGATAGAGTTTCATACTTCTGAGTTTTACTTTCAAGATTTTAAATCTAAATATAGTATTTTGTTAGGTCTACTGTTGTGTGGAGCTATGTCACAACAGTCAACATTTTTTTTTAATCTAGTCTTTAATGCATGTGAACCACTGCATTAAAGGTTCAGGTTTTGAACCACTTTTAAGCCCCATTTCTCTGTCTCTAGCTTGATCTGTGAGCTGTGCTTTGCTCCACAGGCACAACATGGATGCAGGAGGTGGTTCCTCTGATCGTGAGCGAGGGTGATTTGACTCCGGTGCTGACGGTGCCAAACTGGGACCGAGTGCCATGGCTGGAGGAGCACCGGGCGATGCTGCTCAATCTGGAGCAGAGACCTTCTCCACGCGTCTTTGCAACTCACTTCCATCACCACATGATGAACGAGTCTTACTTCAAAACCAAGCCCAGGGTAAAACCCCACGGAAGACGTCACACACTGTGCGCTGTTTAATTAAACACATTCAGATTATTGTGCGCTTCACTCTGTGCTTCAGGTTCTTTATGTCATGCGTAACCCGAAAGACGTGTTCACATCCTCGTATCACTATTATGGGATGGCCTCATATCTGGTGAACCCAGGAACCCAAGACCAGTTCATGGAGAAGTTCCTGGATGGAAGAAGTATGGATTTCAGATTTCATTTACATTATATTACAGCGAACGTAGACCGAAGTACAAAAGTGTGCAACATTATCTCTCCTCATGCAGATGTTAGCAAGCAAGATATCATCAGCTGGAATATGAAACCTTTTGCTAGATTACTGCACATATCTTGGTTTTGTAAATGAAAGATTTGAGCGTTTAAGCATGATGTCTTTCTTCCACAGTCATGTTCGGTTCCTGGTTCGATCATGTGAAAGGCTGGATTAATGCTGAAGAAAAGGAGTCCATACTCTATATTTTCTACGAGGAGATGATCGCTGTAAGCTTCAGTTTATCACTTTATTTTCACTAGTTTATGGGTGTCTGTAATCTTGAGATAACAGCAGGGTAAATTGCTTTGGCTTTACTCTTTAAAAGAAATAATACTTACTACTTTAGTCAGAAGATTCCTCTGTGAAATGTCCGTAAAACACAAAAAATCAAAATCTCAGAATGCAGCTTTTGCAATCAGGAACATTTATTTTATATTAAGCTACAAATGTGAGAGACTCATGAGTGTGTCACTCGGCTGATCAGCGTCCGGTTATCTCATGTTGTAACTTTGCCAAGTAGTCCAGGGCCCTTTTCAAGGTCTCTCTGGTGCAATGACCGCCTGTGCATGTCCTTGTATCTTTAGTTGTACTTGGAGAGGTCCAAAGTCCTCTTAAATTCTCCTGCAGAACTTCTTTTTCTCATTTCTCAAAGAGCACATCAAATAAACAAACAATACGATTCACATAAACAATAAACGGTCAAACCGAGGTAGATTTGAGATCATTTTTATCGTTTTTGTGTTATAAAATATTGAAACCCATGTAAAGTGCTTCATGGCTTCTAACATGTGAACGAATCTTTGGCAGGATCTGAAAGCATCTGTGGAGAAAATTGGCAAGTTTCTTGGTAAATCTCTGAGTCCAGACGTGACGGAGAAGATCGCTGACCAATGCGTCTTCAAGAACATGAAACAAAACAAAATGTCCAATCTTTCTCTGGTTCCAAATGAATTAATGGACCAGAAGAAATCCGAGTTCATGAGGAAAGGTAAAATCACATTCTTCTGCTTAAAAGGGAAAATCTTGCATACAGTGAATGTGGACTGAGGCTTCATGCTTCAAAAAGTAGCCATAATAGTCTTAAAAATAATCCATACCATGAACCAGTAGACCAATAACCATACGATAACTCTGTTTGAGGAACGGATAATTCTAGATGAACTTCAGAGAATACTTTCACTTGAATATCATTTGACTGTATTCAGTCGTGCCACGTTCACAAAGTTACTGCATGTTCTCTTGTCTGGTTTTATTCTGTCAGGAATTGCTGGAGACTGGAAGAATCATTTCACTGAAGCCCAAGAGCAGCGATTTAATGCCGTATACAAAGACAAGATGAAAGATGTGACGTTCAAGTTTATGTGGGACTAAAAAAAACATCTATTGAATCATACTTGCTTGGTGCACATTCACCACAAAAGACAGGTCTAGAAGAGATAATTGTAATTTTTTGACAATGGCTTTTAAAGACCTTTTAAATAAAAGACAATGAAATTATTAAGTATTAAATTAATAATCATTACTATTATTGATATCTTGACATTTTATTTGAATATTTGATTAAAAATGTCACCAATACCTGTGCCTTCAGAATGGATTGTGTTTTTTTATTACAGTTTTTGCCCATTGCTTACACACTAAAACCGAATGCTTAGACCAAAGCCTCAATACCTAAACGTCTTGAAGCATACCTTAAACACAGTGTAACTATAGCTTAAACGCATTGTCAACTTTGCACTTTGTTTGCAATTCTATAACACACTTATTGTGAAACACTACACACGTTTTCTTACATTAGACACTTTGTTCAAAAACGAAATCACCTGTTATCATTGAGAAAACACTCAAAATGCAAAACTCATCTGGAAGTTGTAGGCACTTACATACACACCTGAAAACAGTTGCACAGAAAACAGAACACCAATCGGTCTGAGCCGTAGCACTACAAATAGGCCTCAGGTAAGCCGTTCTGAGAACTTTGCAAGCATGGAGGCAATGAGAGTCAGAGTAAGAGGAGGACAAAGAGAGAGAGGAGTCGGATGTGGAAGAGGACGAAGACGAGGACCAGTGCGGAGACGTGTATCAGATGACATCAGGGCTACTCTGGTGGATCATGTGATAAATCATGGCCTGTCCATGAGGGAGGCTGGGCAAAGAGTCCACCCTAACCTCAGTCGCTACACACTAGCATCGATAATAAGGACATTCCGACTGGAGAGTTACTGTATGTGTTTTACATTTACATTTATGCATTTTGCAGACGCTTTTATCCAAAGCGACTTACAGTGCATTCAGGTTATACATTTTTTTTTTGTCAGTACATGTGTTCCCTGGAAATCGAACCCACAACCTTTGCGCTGCTAACGCAATGCTCTAACCACTGAGCCACAGGAACATAAGTAACACTATTCAATATTTTCTGTTACAGACAGTTCTGGATTTTGATGCCAGAGTTCATCTATGTGAATGAGGCAGGCTTCAATCTGGCCAATACCGGCGTCGGGGCCGTAACGTAGTTGGACAAAGGGCTGTTGTAAATGTCCCTGGGCAGCGTGGGGGAAATATCACCGTGTGTGCTGTAATTAGTGTCCAAGGAGTCCTGCATCACCATGCCACTCTAGGTCCCTACAATACAGGACACATCATTGCATTTCTAGATGCACTGCATGCAGTTGTGCAGGACAGAC
Source organism: Schizopygopsis pylzovi (assembly GCA_027422435.1). Taxonomy (NCBI): domain Eukaryota; kingdom Metazoa; phylum Chordata; class Actinopteri; order Cypriniformes; family Cyprinidae; genus Schizopygopsis; species Schizopygopsis pylzovi. The sequence goes on along the minus strand of CM049833.1, from coordinate 27,920,497 downwards.
CACAGCAGCCCAGGTTTGTTGTCATCTGGGATAATGTTAGTTTCCACCGGGCTGCTCTGGTCCGAGATTGGTTCAACAACCATAACCCTTTCACACTTTCATACCTGCCTCCTTACAGACCTTTTCTAAATGCAATCGAGGAATTATTTTCAGCGTGGCAGTGGAAAGTATATGATCGGCAACCACACGCCCGCATGACTCATCTAAAAGCAATGGAAGAGGCACGCGGAGACATTGAGGTGGGATCAATCCAAGGGTGGATTCGGCACACATGGTGACATTTTCCCTATGCCTAGCCTGCGAGGACTGTGTTGACGAGGTCTTGTGGCCAGATCCGAACAGAAGGCAGGATTCATAAGCCCCCCAACCCCCACCACACACACGCACTTACGCACGCACGCACGCACGCACACACACACACACACACACACACACAAAACAATTATTATTATTTTTTTTCAATACCAATTTATCCAGTAATTGTTTAGTTTTTGTTACATTTGTTTTGTTGCTAAATTTGATGATTTGTGATTCAATTTTTCTTTATTTCTGTAAGAATGTTTGTTTTTAGTAAAAACTCCTGTGTGATTACTGCAGAAATTCTACTTTTGGGTTTTACAGAAGAATGAGTCTGAGAAAATGACAAATAAAAATAGAAACACAAAGACTGCAGTGTTTTATATAAAGCCCATCAGTGTGTTGCTGGTGATATGAGAGAGTAATTAAAATGATGCTTGTGTGTATGGTTCTGTTGCAATAGTTTCATTTTTAGAAAGGAGTGTTAAGTTTTGATTGCAGTGTTTCATTTTGCCATAGATGTGAGCAGGGCTGGACTGGGACAAAATTTCGGCCCTGGCATTTTCTTGGTCCAGGCGGCCCACCACCACTTCGAACTATATATATATATATATTCAAGAAGAACATGTACCGGCCCGATAGTGCGTCGGCCCACTGGGAAAATGCCCGGTATGCCAGATTACCAGTCCAGCCCTGGATGTGGGTAGTTAATCTCCAAGTGCTATGTCTGATTGGCTTGTGTGTAGAGTTTTGACATAATGAGCCAAATTCTGCAAAAAGTGTGTAAGCAATAGGCAAAAACTGTATTATTGCATAATGTATGGAATAAATGGTTGTCTAGAATAAATCGTCTCAGGTTACGCATGTAACCATGGTTCCCTGAGAATAGGGAACGAGACGCTGCATCCTCTAGAGGGCGCTAGGGGAACGCCTACAGCGTGTCCGGTGTCTGGAGCATGAATACAAACACCCAATGCACTTGACATTGGCAGGCGGAAGCCCATGACGTAAGCTGATGAGCGACTGCGGGTATAAAAGGAGCACCTGTGAGATACGTCATCCTCTTTTTGTCTGAGGAGAGACAGGAATGCCCGAAGCATGGACCCGAGACGCAGCGTCTCGTTCCCTATTCTCAGGGAACCATGGTTACATGCGTAACCCCCCCCCCCCCCCCCCCCCCCCCCCCCCCCCCCCCCCCCCCCCCCCCCCCCCCCCCCCCCCCCCCCCCCCCCCCCCCCCCCCCCCCCCCCCCCCCCCCCCCCCCCCCCCCCCCCCCCCCCCCCCCCCCCCGCACACACACACGCACGCACGACACACACACACACACGCACACACAATGCACACACGCACACACACACACACACACACAAGTATGTTTTTTCCCCACAATACCAATTTATCCAGTAATTGTTTAGTTTTTGTTACATTTGTTTTGTTGCTAAATTTGTTTATTTGTGATTCTATTTTTCTTTATTTCTGTAAGAATGTTTGTTTTTAGTAAAAACTCTTGTTTGATTACTGCAGAAATTCTACTTTTGGGTTTTACAGAAGAATGAGTCTGAGAAAATGACAATAAAAATAGAAACACAAAGACTGCAGTGTTTTATATAAAGCCCATCAGTGTGTTGCTGGTGATATGAGAGAGTAATTCAAATGATGAGTAACCTGAATGCACTGTAAGTTGCTTTGGATAAAAGCATCTGATAAATGTATCAAAAAGTCAATGCTGGTCAAAGAACTAACTGATTTAAAGCAACTAGCACATTGACACTAACCTGTTTTCCAATTTCAGTTTAAATGGGCCTATTCCTTCAATTGGGCCTTTAGAACCTCATTGTAGGTTATTTGTTTAGATTTTAACAATAAAGTTATTTCAATAATAAAAAAAAACATTTAAATTTAAGAAAGTTTAAGTTTTTGTTGCTGGACAAACCGAGCCAATTTTTATTTCAGAATTAGAACATTGTGGAAGCAACAAAACCAAGCTTGCCATTTCAGCTGGATTCTACTGGGCCAGAACGGGTGGACATTGATCAATGGATAAATAGGCTTCTAATATATTTTCCTTTTCAACACTGCTGTGAGACATAAACTGGTTATGTTATGGAATGCATTGCTTATTTCTGAGCATCAGGTTTTGCAGACTGTCCATCAAGCAGGAGCCCAAGTACATCCTATTATGAGTATGTACAGTTTTGCGATTGGGAAGTCATGAGGTCACAATATGTAAATCTATTAATGTTGCTATTTTAATTTTAAGGAGGAAACGCCTCTGGAACTGCTGGGCATGCATTTAGTGGAGCAAGTCACCAGGGCCAACAATGGAAATGAGTACATTTGTGTCCTGGTTGACTATTAGACAAAATAGCCTATACTACTCTGAATAAATCTGAAGCAGCTGCATTCAATGCATTCATTTCTTTTGGGTCACCAAAGATAATTCCTACCAATCAAGGCACAGAGGCTGATAACCAGCTTAGTAGTTTATTGAATGAAGAAAATAAATAAAATAAATAAAAAATAAAAATAAAACAAATCAGTATCCATGTGTTCATGTGTGCATAGGATTAGTGCACCACATTTATGGTTCATTGTATATTTATTTTAATATAGACCTATGTTTTGCACACACAAGGATTTGTTAAGCTTTCAGTGCACACGTAAATACAACAACAGCAAGACATAGACTATCTATCATAACAAATAATAAATACATTTGCATAAATTATTAAGTATAAGACAGTATAAAACAGAATAGCCAAAGCCTTAAGCATCACATTAAAATCGGTAATACATTTGATTGGAAAAATAAGCGGAGAATAAGTTGAAAACTTACCTCTTATTTAAACAATTTTCAAGTTTCGGATTAAAGACGACATTTTGAACCATTTGACCTGCCGTACATCCACTTGCGCTTCTTGCGCACGCTAGTTCTGCTCGTACGTATGGTAACTAGGCATCTACGCAATACTTGTAATATATTTGCATTCCGCGGGGAACTGGGTCGCATTCCTGTAATTCTCGCGGTGTCGGGATCTAGTCGAGTTTAGTTTGTGGCGCTTCAGAACATGACGGAGGCTGAGCTGTACTCGGTGCATAAAAGTGTGTACGTGCCGACACATTTACACCCCCCAGAAAGCCTGAAATACTGCGAGGAGTTCACTTTCCGTCCAGAAGACATCCTGATCGTCACTTACCCCAAATCCGGTGAGTAACAGCTTTATACATCCATAGATGCAGATTATTGTCAAAGAGTAACATTACGTTACCTCAGCAGATAGTAGCCTAAACCGGCAATATAATATAATATACTGCATTAACCAGTTAACTGCTGGTGATAAACAATGCATTTGTTACAGTCAGAATAAAAAGTTTAAAACGTACAAAAAGTCCGTTAGCATCGCATGCAACCAGCTGAGAGGCAGTATAAAATACGGTGTACGCGACAATTACGTTGGAATCTGATACTGAACACCGCTTAAGGCTGGAATACACTACATAACTTTTACAATCTGAACAGATTTTTAAAACACTAGGCATCATACACTTACCGACTTTATAAATGGTGACTAAGGAAAACTGGGCATCATACACTACATGTCTGAAGATCATAAACTGCCCGGTCTGAAGACAAAATGGCGGCCGAGCGCTCCCGAGAGAAGCGAGCACGCATTTCCAACGCTTTTAGTCAAAGCACACTCCCAGATACGTTATAGACTGACTCGGGGTGAGAATGCTCTTACGCATATTCACACATAGCCTCAAGAACTCCAAGTGACGAAGCAGTTTGTCTATATGGCTGGCTGGCGTGTCCCGTGACTGAGCTAAGATCAGCCAGTCATTCAAATAATTGAGAACGTACATCCCGCTCGCTCTAAGGGGGGGAGAGAGCTGCGTCCATGCACTTTGAGAAAGTGTGTGGGGCCAAAGCCAGCTCAAACAGGAGAACAGGAGGTACTGGTACGCTGTGCCCTCGAGAGCAAACCTCAGAAAGCGCCTGTGATGCGGTGCTATCTGAATGTGAAAGTACATATCCTTTAAATCCTCAGATGCAACCTGTCTCCGGGGCGAATCTGTGCCAGGATCTGTTCCAACGATATCATCCCGAACGGACATTGCAGAGCGCTCTGTTGATGGGCCTGAGATCTACGCCACGCCGTTGAAACAGGGTGGTCTGCGTCTGAATTGAAGGGCGTACTCACGCTCTATTATGCCGAGTAACCAGCATGAGATTCTTGGAATAGTTTTCCACGCGCTCAGGAACTGACATAGCGGCTTGGTCATTGGATGCGCCGGCGAGTGCTGCGTGGCTATAACCCGTGTGGCAGCGGCTCCGTACCGCTCTGAGGCGGGGTCGAGCGGCGTTGTATTGGCTGACGAATTTGTAAGCTTTAGACCTCTAATTACCTTTCGTGGGTCCCTCTCTTCGGTTACACTTTTCCCCGCATATCCGGCTCCTGGCAGCCCCCCCCCCCCCCCCCCCCCCCCCCCCCCCCCCCCCCCCCCCCCCCCCCCCCCCCCCCCCCCCCCCCCCCCCCCCCCCCCCCCCCCCCCCCCCCCCCCCCCCCCCCCCCCCCCCCCCCCCCCCCCCCCCCCCCCCCCCCCCCCCCCCCCCCCCCCCCCCCCCCCCCCCCCCCCCCCCCCCCCCCCCCCCCCCCCCCCCCCCCCCCCCCCCCCCCCCCCCCCCCCCCCCCCCCCCCCCCCCCCCCCGGGGGGGGGGGGGGGGGGGGGGGGGGGGGGGGGGGGGGGGGGGGGGGGGGGGGGGGGGGGGGGGGGGGGGGGGGGGGGGGGGGGGGGGGGGGGGGGGGGGGGGGGGGGGGGGGGGGGGGGGGGGGGGGGGGGGGGGGGGGGGGGGGGGGGGGGGGGGGGGGGGGGGGGGGGGGGGGGGGGGGGGGGGGGGGGGGGGGGGGGGGGGGGGGGGGGGGGGGGGGGGGGGGGGGGGTCCATCAAGCAGGAGCCCAAGTACATCCTATTATGAGTATGTACAGTTTTGCGATTGGGAAGTCATGAGGTCACAAATGTAAATCTATTAATGTTGCTATTTTAATTTTAAGGAGGAAACGCCTCTGGAACTGCTGGGCATGCATTTAGTGGAGCAAGTCACCAGGGCCAACAATGGAAATGAGTACATTTGTGTCCTGGTTGACTATTAGACAAAATAGCCTATACTACTCTGAATAAATCTGAAGCAGCTGCATTCAATGCATTCATTTCTTTTGGGTCACCAAAGATAATTCCTACCAATAATCACAAGGCACAGAGGCTGATAACCAGCTTAGTAGTTTATTGAATGAAGAAAATAAATAAAAAAATAAAAAATAAAAATAAAACAAATCAGTATCCATGTGTTCATGTGTGCATAGGATTAGTGCACCACATTTATGGTTCATTGTATATTTATTTTAATATAGACCTATGTTTTGCACACACAAGGATTTGTTAAGCTTTCAGTGCACACGTAAATACAACAACAGCAAGACATAGACTATCTATCATAACAAATAATAAATACATTTGCATAAATTATTAAGTATAAGACAGTATAAAACAGAATAGCCAAAGCCTTAAGCATCACATTAAAATCGGTAATACATTTGATTGGAAAAATAAGCGGAGAATTAAGTTGAAAACTTACCTCTTATTTAAACAATTTTCAAGTTTCGGATTAAAGACGACATTTTGAACCATTTGACCTGCCGTACATCCACTTGCGCTTCTTGCGCACGCTAGTTCTGCTCGTACGTATGGTAACTAGGCATCTACGCAATACTTGTAATATATTTGCATTCCGCGGGGAACTGGGTCGCATTCCTGTAATTCTCGCGGTGTCGGGATCTAGTCGAGTTTAGTTTGTGGCGCTTCAGAACATGACGGAGGCTGAGCTGTACTCGGTGCATAAAAGTGTGTACGTGCCGACACATTTACACCCCAGAAAGCCTGAAATACTGCGAGGAGTTCACTTTCCGTCCAGAAGACATCCTGATCGTCACTTACCCAAATCGGTGAGTAACAGCTTTATACATCCATAGATGCAGATTATTGTCAAAGAGTAACATTACGTTACCTCAGCAGATAGTAGCCTAAACCGGCAATATAATATAATATACTGCATTAACCAGTTAACTGCTGGTGATAAACAATGCATTTGTTACAGTCAGAATAAAAAGTTTAAAACGTACAAAAAGTCCGTTAACGTTACATGCAGGTAAACAAATTAATATTTATATCGTTGGTGTTCAAATAATTTTTATTTTAATTATTTAAATGTGTGTATATATATATTTGAGAGTTCAAATTTTTGTATTTTAAAATAATGTATTTTTATTTCACATTTGTATGATTGATATTATGATTGGCTTTTTATCCCTTTAAACCCACTGCGGTTTGGGAAAGCTGGTTGGGGGAGAGAGGGGTGTATGGGTGTGGTCCCCCTCGGCTAGGGGTGGGCGATATGGCAAAAATATCCCTTTTCTTTTTGAAATATCACGATTTTATCACAATTCTTTGTCTAGTTGGTTTTACTATTTTGCAAGTTGTTTGAGCATCACAGCCAAACTAATTTCCATATTATAAAAACAAAGGCTTACAAAAGTAACAAAAAGTATGGCGGATATTTCGGCCAAAGTGGGTGAAGATAATAATCTTTGTCATTATTTTATCGTTGTTATTAAAAAATGAGAGCAAAGATACACATTACAAATACACTTAATATACAAATAAAATAAACAGTTCAACCCTCTACAATGCGGCTAAATTTCACTCTGGGTGACTAAATTATGTTTAATATTAGCCAATGGCTAATTCTCAGATTTTATTCGCCAGTATGTGAGTGGGAGGCTAAGTTTAGCACAGATAAATTCACTCGCGGAACACTGACTGAGCGCTTGAGAGAGAGAGTGAGTGAGAGAGAGAGTGAGTGAGTGAGTGTGAGTGAGAGAGAGAGTGAGTGAGTGAGTGAGTGTGAGTGAGAGAGTGAGTGAGTGTGAGAGAGAAAGCGAGAGCTGAGTGAGTGTGAGAGACAGTGAGTGTGAGAGAGAGTGAGTGAGTGAGTGTGAGTGAGTGAGTGAGTGTGAGTGAGAGAGTGAGTGAGTGTGAGAGAGAAAGCGAGAGTGAGTGAGTGTGAGAGAGAGTGAGTGTGAGAGAGTGTGAGAGAGAGTGAGGTGAGTGAGTGAGTGAGATGTGAGTGAGAGAGTGAGTGAGTGAGTGTGAGAGAGAAAGCGAGAGTGAGTGAGTGTGAGAGAGGTGAGTGAGTGAGGGTGAGTCGAGTGAGTGAGTGTGAGTGGAGAGATGAGTGAGTGTGAGAGAGAAAGCGAGAGTGAGTGAGTGTGAGGGAGAGTGAGTGTGAGAGAGAGTGAGTGTGAGAGAGAGTGAGTGAGTGAGTGTGAGCTAGAGAGTGAGTGAGTGAGTGTGAGAGAGAAAGCGAGAGTGAGTGAGTTGTCGAGAGAGGTAGTGAGTGAGTGTGAGTGAGTGAGTGAGTGTGAGCGAGAGAGTGAGTGAGTGTGAGAGAGAAAGCGAGAGAGAGTGAGTGTGAGAGTGAGTGAGTGTGAGAGAGAGTGAGTGTGAGAGAGAGTGAGTGTGAGAGAGAGTGAGTGAGTGAGTGAGTGAGAGAGTGAGTGAGTGAGTGTGAGAGAGAAAGCGAGAGTGAGTGAGTGTGAGAGAGAGTGAGTGTGAGAGTGAGTGAGTGAGTGTGAGTGAGAGAGTGAGTGAGTGTGAGAGAGAAAGCGAGAGTGAGTGAGTGTGAGAGAGAGTGAGTGAGAGAGTGAGTGTGAGAGAGAGTGAGTGTGAGAGAGAGAGTGAGTGTGAGAGTGAGTCAGAGAGTGAATCAGAGAGTGAGTGAGAGTGAGAGAGTGAGTGAGTGAGGGTGAGAGTGAATGAGGGTGAGAGAGTGAGTCAGAGAGAGAGAGTGAGTCAGAGAGAGTGAGTGAGTGAGAGTGGGTGAGAGTGAATGAGGGTGAGAGAGTGAGTGAGTGAGAGTGAGTGAGTCAGAGAGAGTGTGAGTGTGAGAGTGAGTGAGTGAGTGAGAGAGAGTGTGAGAGTGAGTGAGTGAGTGAGTGAGGGTGAGAGTGAATGAGGGTGAGAGAGTGAGTCAGAGAGAGTGTGAGTGAGAGAGTGTGAGAGTGAGTGAGTGAGAGTGAGTGAGTGAGAGTGAGATTCAATCTGGCACGAAGGACTCTTTCTAAAACTACTGGAAAGCGGGATTGGAGGGAAAACTTTCGATTTAATCAGTACCATGTATAAAAACAATACATGTGCTGTAAAAATAGGGAACAAACGAACAGAATTTTTCTCTCAACGACGAGGAGTTAGACAAGGTTGCCCATTGAGCCCCACTCTGTTTAACATTTATATCAATGAATTAGCCAAAGAATTAAACAATTCGACTGCCCCCGGCCCAACCCTAACTGAATCAGAAATTAAATGTCTCCTCTTTGCAGATGATTTAGTCATTCTGTCAAAAACAAAAGAGAGACTACAACAGCTCCTCGACATCATAAAGACATTCAGTCAAACATGGGCTCTTAAAATGAATCTAACAAAAACTAAAATAATGATTTTTCAAAGAGACCCAGCTGTAAGGAAAATAAGCACACTTTCAGAGCAGGACAGCAGGTCCTTCAACACACCCATGAATACACCTATCTGGGACTAAAAATCAGCTCAACGGGAAACTTCAACCTGGCTGTGAATGCACTGAAAGCAAAGGCCCTGAGAGTCTTCTACATGATCAAAAATACAATTCGGTACCAAATTCCTATTCAAACCTGGCTAAAAATCCTAAAAGCAATAATCGAACCAATTGCTCTATATGGCAGCGAGATATGGGGACCTCTAAAAACTCAAGATTTCTCCAAATGGGAAAAAGAAGAAATTGAAATTATGCACACCCAAATTTGTAAAAACATCTTAAAAGTTAACAGAGCAACCCCAAACAACTCGTGCAGAGCTGAATTAGGACAATACCCACTATTAATTAATATTCAAAAGAGAGCAGTTAAATTCCACCAGCACCTGAAATGCAGTGATCCGAGCTCTTACCAGGCTGAAGCCCTGCAGTGGCAGGAGCAGAACCTGCAGAAGAGCGCACTTTTACAGCTGGTACTCACACTACACCCAAACCAGCACAGCACCATCCGGCCCAACCAAATCACACATCTACAAAAACAACACTACATCGCCTATTGGAAAGATGCCACTAAAATACAAAAGAAGATGGAGCTGTATTTACAGCTGAAAAGAGACTACAAACCAGCTGAATACCTGAGCTGTGTGAAAGATCACAAATTAAGAAAGACACTAACAAAGTACAGACTGAGTGATCACTGTCTGGCTATAGAGAGAGGACGGCACAGACAAAGATGGCAGCCACGAGAACAGAGACTGTGTTCACTGTGCTCGCAGAAAGAGCTGGAAACAGAGGAACATTTCCTACTGCACTGTGATTACTATCACCACATCAGAGCTGCGTATTTACCCAAATTCAAGCTAATTCAAACTAATTTTATGCCGGGCCTTTCCTTTTCCCCACATAGGGCTCCTCGCCTTCGGGCCCGGTTTTCCCACCGCAGGGGCACCAAAGGGACCTCCTCGCCTTCCTGCTTTTTTCCGTGCGGGGGCCTCAGGTGGGGATTCCCGCCTTTCAATCTTTTCCGTTGCAGGGGCATCAGGTGACTTGCCTTACGCCTTTTCCCACGAGGGGCATCAGGTGACTCCTACCTTCGCCGTTTTTCCAACCGGCAGGGGCATTAGGTGACTCCTGCCTTCCGGCTTTTCCCGCAGGGGCATCAGGTGACTCCTGCCTTCGCGTTTTTCCTACCAGGGGCATCAGGTGACTCCTGCCTTCGCCGTTTTTCCATGCAGGGGCATAAGGTGACTCCTCGCCTTCACGCGCTTTTCCACGCAGGGGCATTAGGTGACTCCTCGACTTCACGTGCTTTTCCACGCAGGGGCATCAGGTGACTCCTCGCCTTCACACGCTTTTCCGTGCAGGGGCATCAGTGACCCCTTGCCTTCACGCGCTTTTCCGTGCAGGGGCATCAGGTGACTCCTCGCCTTCACCCGCTTTTCCGTGCAGGGGCATCAGGTGACTCCTCGCCTTTGCACGCTTTTCTGCGCAGGGGCATCGGGTGACTCCTGTCCTGCAGGTTCGATGGGTGAGAGGAATGCGGACATCTAGTCGGCATGAGCTCATCTCCAGAGTCCTTAAGGTCCACCACTGATCGAGGGGAGACAGACTCATCTGTTTTAAGAAAATGTCATACTCACCTGATCGCTGTAGAGGAGCGGCCATCCAGGCACCGCCCTCGAATGAGCGAACTCAACTGTGAGCTGTAATAGTTTATAAGCCATAATCTAGGTTGTTCAGCAAAGTGAAGGAAAAGATACTCTCTTAATTGTCGCATACACCACATTTTATACTGCCTCTCAGCTTGTCAGTATTTGCATGCGATTTGCATACTTCACGACAATTGGCCAGTCATTTGGACTTGCATTTGGACTGCAAGTTTTTGCATCTTAATTTTGCCTATGCAAATTAGTGTAATCTGTCCGTGCTGACGTCCAAACTCAGGCCATAGTCTTACTGTTTCCATATAGCGCAATAATACATTTTAATTAGTAATCTATTTGATATATCTGCTTACCTTCTTACTGATACAGTGGAATATATTTAATCTGAACACATCCAAAAGTTATTGTTTTCACAAGCACCAGATAAATAAATCGATCAATCATTCAAAATAGCTCAGTTATAAATTGGGGAGATGAATGACATATGAAAGCAATGGATCCAAACCTATGAGGAAATTATTACTGACAAAACTCGAGGAGTTTAACCATTTGTCATAAAAAAGCTGAAATATTAAATTTAAAGAGTTCCTCCAGTTTCCAAGTTGATGGTAAGCTAACTACTTTAAGTGATAACTCCTCTACGCTGACAAGTTTTCTCACAGTGAAGTGAGGTATAAGCGATACACCAAGACTTGATACTAACACAGTGGTAGAGCATTGCGTCAGCAGCGCAAAAGGTTGTGGGTTCGATTCCCAGGGAACACATGTACTGATAAAAAATGAATAGCCTGAAAGTTGCTTTGGATAAAAGTGTCTGATAAATGTATCAAAAAGTCAATGCTGGTCAAGGAACTAACTGATTTAAAGCAACAAGCACATTGACACTAACCTGTGTTTCAGTTTAAATGGCCCTATTCCTTCAATTGGGCCGTTAGAACCTCATTGTAGGTTATTTGTTTAGATTTTAACAATAAAGTTATTTCAATAGATGGCAAACTTTTACATTTCCTCAACAAAAAAAAAAAACATTTGAAGTTAAGAAACGTGGTTGCTGGACAAACCGAGTCAATTTTTATTTTAGAATTAGAACATTGTGGAAGCAACAAAACCAAGCTTGCCATTTCAGCTGGATTCTACTGGGCCAGAACGGGTGGACATTGATCAATGGCTAAATAGGCTTCTAATATATTTTCCTTTTCATCACTGCTGTGAGATATAAACTGGTTATGTTATGGAATGCATTGCTTATTTCTGAGCATCAGGTTTTGCAGACTGTCCATCAAGCAGGAGCCCAAGTACATCCTATTATGAGTATGTACAGTTTTGCGATTGGGAAGTCATGAGGTCACAACATGTAAATCTATTAATGTTGCTATTTTAATTTTAAGGAGGAAACGCCTCTGGAACTGCTGGGCATGCATTTAGTGGAGCAAGTCACCAGGACCAACAATGGAAATGAGTACATTTGTGTCCTGGTTGACTATTAGACAAAATAGCCTATACTACTTTGAATAAATCTGAAGCAGCTGCATTCAATGCATTCATTTCTTTTGGGTCACCAAAGATAATTCCTACCAATTAATAATTCCTACCAATCAAGGCACAGAGTCTGATAACCAGCTTAGTAGTTTATTGAATGAAGGAAAAAAATAAAACAAATCAGTATCCATGTGTTCATGTGTGCATAGGATTACTGCACCACATTTATGGTTCATTGTATATTTATTTTAATGTAGACCTATGTTTTGCACACACAAGGATTTGTTAAGCTTTCAGTGCACACGTAAATACAACAACAGCAAGACATAGACTATCTGTCATAAAAAATAATAAATACATTTGAATAAATGGATAAGTATAAGACAGTATAAAACAGAATAGCCAAAGCCTTAAGCATCATATTAAAATCGGTAATACATTTGATTGGAAAAATAAGCGGAACTAAATTTCAAGTTGAAAAACCTCTTTAAACAATTTTCAAGTTTCGGATTAAAGACGGCATTTTGAACCATTTGACCTGCCGTACATCCAGACGCTAGTTCTGCTCATACGTATGGTAACTAGGCAATATTTGTAGTATATTTGCATTCCGCGGGGAACAGGGTCGCGTTCCTGTAATTCTCGCGGCGTCGGGATCTAGTCGAGTTTAGTTTGTGGTGCTTCAGAACATGACGGAGGCTGAGCTGTACTCGGTGTATAAAAGTGTGTACGTGCCGACACATTTACACCCTCCAGAAAGCCTGAAATACTGCGAGGAGTTCACTTTCCGTCCAGAAGACATCCTGATCGTCACTTACCCCAAATCCGGTGAGTAACAGCTTTATACATCCAGTGATGCAGATTATTACAAGAGTGCGTTACCTCAGGAGCCTAAACCGGCGATATAATATAATATACTGCATTAACCAGTGAACTGCTGATGAGAAACAATGCATTTCTTACAGTAACTGTTATATGACAATCAGTACAAAAAGTCCGCTAAAGTTACTTTTAAACAAATTCAATATTTATATTTTTGTTCAATTTTTTTTTTTTTGTAATTATATTACAGCCAAACTAATTTATCTATTATAGAAACAAAGGCTTACAAAGGTAATCAAATAAAAGCCAAAGTGGGTGAAGATAAAAATATTTGTCATCTTATCTTTGTTATTAAAAAATGAGAGCAAAGATACTTTACAAATACAGGTAATAAATAAAATAAACAGTGTTTTATTTTCAGTCAGGCTGTAGGTGTATTTAGCAAAGCATTTAAGAAACTGAATGAACAAATATAAAAATAAAACATTATATATTTATTCCTATTAAATAAACTGTATTAACGTGTTTCAGGCTTGTGAGGGATTTTTCTCTTAGTGTTTGGTGTTTTATTAACATTAAATGAATACTTCTCCCAAAAATTAAAATCGTGTTTTATTTTTATACCTTCATTTATTCACTCAACATTAGTTTCAACCCTGAATGAGCTTCATAAACACTATTTTGAGGAAGATGGAAAACCAAACAGTTGCTGGTCAGTTTTTTCTCTTCTGTTAAAGTCAATGTGGACCAGCAACTGTTTGGTTTTCCACCTTCTTCAACATATCTTTTGTGTTCAACACAAGAAAGAAATGAATACAGGTTTGGGACAACATGAGTGAATAAATAATAACATAAATTACACTTTAGGCATGTTTAGTACTGTCCCTTTAAGACCGTTTCTCTCTCAAAAGTTTACTTATATTTTAATAATCGCACTATGTGCTCAGAAAAGGCGCTCGTCAGAACAGCACACGAAAGAAAGAGTTATTATGTTATTATTATGTGGTGTTATGTATTATTATATTATGTTATTATGTGGATAGCGTTGTAATGTTGCATGCCAACGATATTTTGTCCAAAGCAACAAGAAAAACCTTCAGTTGACACTAGACGTCGATGGAATAAACACAGACCAGATTCGACCAAAGGCACTTTAGCGTTCATATCAAAATACCTTCTTATATCGCCACCCCTATGTGACTCATGAGGGCTAGATACCAGACACGATGGATCATGTACTGTCATCATAGGGCACTTTAGCCTAATAATCTACCCCCCCCCTGTAAATTAGTCTTTTACTGAGGTCCTAGATTACATCTACTAACTACACTTTGCATCATGTAGTCTGTGATCAGTAACGGACTACAATTAGTAGCCTAAGTAATCTACCCAGCAGCAGGCCAGCACTGTAAATTAAGTCTTTCTACTACAAAATGTTATGTTTAATTAAATGTGCTACTTGCCATTTCTTTGTAGTTATTTGTGAAATTAATTATTTTCTTAGTGAAAATTGTAACTACGCCTGCATGTAACTACGCCTGCATGTAACTACGCCTGCATGTAACTACGCCTGCATGTAACTACGCCTGCATGTAACTACGCCTGCATGTAACTACGCCTGTATGTAACTACGCATGCATGTAACTACGCCTGCATGTAACTACGCCTGCATGTAACTACGCTTGCATGTAACTACGCCTGCATGTAACTACGCATGCATGTAACTACGCCTGCATGTAACTACGCTTGCATGTAACTACGCCTGCATGTAACTACGCATGCATGTAATTACGCCTGCATGTAACTACGCCTGCATGTAACTACGTCTGCATGTAACTACGCCTGCATGTAACTACGCCTGCATGTAACTACGCCTGCATGTAACTACGCCTGCATGTAACTACGCCTGCATGTAACTACGCCTGCATGTAACTACGCCTGCATGTAACTACGCCTGCACGTAACTACGCCTGCATGTAACTACGCATGCATGTAAGACACGGCTGAAATGAATGCTTCATGCTTTAGAAGTATTCCTTGTTAACTAATATTAACTAATGGCACCTTATTTTTAAAGTGTTACCAAATACCCTTCTAGATTTGAGTGAAAAATACAACGGTATTCTGGAAGAAATTATAATTACCACTACAATTAATTACCACTAATACGCTCAATAACTGAAAGTTACTCTAATAAATCTATTGCTTGCTGAAAATGGGTTTTACGTGTAAGCTAAAATAAATGCAGAAAGACAATCTTTATTCTCCAGAATGCTGTCTAGGTAGGCAGCTCACTACATAGTCTGTTTGCTCTTCCACACACCCTTGTTTCCAGCTTTGGAGTGGAATGCTTGTAATGTAGAAACATGGCTGTGCATGTTATTATCTGTTTAAATGAGTGCAGAGTATTGTTATCTGGGCAGAAGATCATTTCATCATGTGGGTCAGTGTCATATGAGAGTCAAAAACATCTTTAGACTTACAAATGCATGTGCCAGGTTCTCCAAAAAATGGTTTTGAACCACTTTTAAGCCCTATTTCTCTGTCTCTAGCTTGACCTGCGAGCTGTGCTTTGCTCCACAGGCACAACATGGATGCAGGAGGTGGTTCCTCTGATCGTGAGCGAGGGTGATTTGACTCCGGTGCTGACGGTGCCAAACTGGGACCGAGTGCCATGGCTGGAGGAGCACCGGGCGATGCTGCTCAATCTGGAGCAGAGACCTTCTCCACGCGTCTTTGCCACTCACTTCCATCACCACATGATGAACGAGTCTTACTTCAAAACCAAGCCCAGGGTAAAACCCACGGAAGACGTCACACACTGTGCGCTGTTTAATTAAACACATTCAGATTATTGTGCGCTTCACTCTGTGCTTCAGGTTCTTTATGTCATGCGTAACCCGAAAGACGTGTTCACATCCTCGTATCACTATTATGGGATGGCCTCATATCTGGTGAACCCAGGAACCCAAGACCAGTTCATGGAGAAGTTCCTGGATGGAAGAAGTATGGATTTCAGCTCTCTTTTACATTATATTAGAGCGAACGTAGACCGAAGTACAAAAGTGTGCAACATTATCTCTCCTCATGCAGATGTTAGCAAGCAAGATATCATCAGCTGGAATATGAAACCTTTTGCTAGATTACTGCACATATCTTGGTTTTGTAAATGAAAGATTTGAGCGTTTAAGCATGATGTCTTTCTTCCACAGTCATGTTCGGTTCCTGGTTCGATCATGTGAAAGGCTGGATTAATGCTGAAGAAAAGGAGTCCATACTCTATATTTTCTACGAGGAGATGATCGCTGTAAGCTTTATTTTTGCTACATCTGCAGCAGAGTAGGTTTCTATAACCGTGAATAATGTAGGTAAACCACTTGGACTTGCTCATGAATGAAACAGGGCAATGTTTTTCATCCTGAAATTCCCTTGTACTTGTAAGCCCGGGCCCGGTAGCCAAAATCTGCCCCTTCTTTCCTTAGAGAGGAACTGTGGGCTTGGTGTCAGTAATCAACGGGAGCTTAAAGCTCTTGCATATAGCAGCAACATCCAGGACGCAGCACACTGGGGGCTATTCACACCCGGTGCTGACGGGTCCGCACGACGGACCGGCTGCAGTACCATTCTCCCCCCTCCCCTCATCACCTAAAATCCATGCAATGTAAAATGCGTAGTGCAAAAAGTGAATTGATACATGTGTTGATATCTGTATTGAAATGTCTCAGTGCGTCTGTACAAGGTCTCATTCGTCCCAGATTGTAATGAAAAGCTAAAGGAAGTTCTAAAATATGAGAAGCATAGTGCACAGCGCATAGGATGTGCCCTCCCCTGGTCTTCTATTCAAACACCTACCTGTATGTAAATAATGCATTCCCTGCCACAGGATATCAGGAGGCATTTAAGTGTTTCCAAATTCTGAAGTCTAATTAGTAATAACAAGAACACCATTTGTGAGTTTATTGCACTTATCTGGGTACTTCATGATATTAAAGGACACAATTAAGATTCTGGGCGTCAGTAAGTCGATTTCACGCAAAAGATAACTTGATATGTAGTTCTCATTTACACAGGTATGGTCAGGCGTCAGTAAGTCTATTGCCCACATTATATCACTTGTGTCTAGTTTCATCTTCCAGGAGTCTGATAGACTTTCTGTCATCCCACAAACAATAGCTGTGTGTAGTTTTCATTTGCCAGGTAGTATTGTAACTGATGATTCTATTCTTGTAACATTGGACGTTTTGAATTATTGCTTAAGATTACCTGGTTAATAAATTGTAACGTTTGATCTATTCTGACTGACATCTAAAGATTGCTTTCATCGGCTATCTAGAGTATGCGGATTCGTATATTTCCGCAAGCCTGCGTCAGTTTAGCGACGGCTAATACCCGGCGTCTTTTAAGTGTACTTCGGATGCAGGGGCGGGTTAATTCCGTTTAGGGACGGCGAACGCCGTCTGGTCAAACTGAATTCGGGTACGCCCATACCTCTGACTTTTGATTTAATGTTACTTTAAACAAGGATTTGACCAATCCAAAGTTATTACGAGTGTTGTACATTGACCTACTAACATATCTGATAATGGCCAAAAACCTTTACTGAAGTAAACTAACGAACTAAAAGTTCTGAGGGGGCTCCAAGGGGTTATCCATGTCTCTGATTGTGTACGTGTGCATTAACGGCAAATCTTAGATACATAACCATAATTACCTCTGATTGACGACCGGGCCTGACGAGATTGTGTCCGTGAGACCTGTGAAAAACAGGACCTCTGAGCGATATAGTTTCCCTACATCTGAGCGGGTAAAGTATTAAACAGAGCTGAAAAGAATAATCAATCATTCGTTTTCATATTTTAATGATGCACAGATATCATTAAAACCTTTTCATTTATGGAGTCAGATGAAATAACGAGATAAAATATATAAGAAGAAGTGTTCCATTTTAATGTTCTTGTTGTGTCGTGAAAAGGAAAGACCGTAACACGCAAAGCCCTTCACCCGCGGAACGACTGCCGTCATTGGATCGTTCCAGCCGGGCCCTCTTACATACTGTACTTGCATATAAGAAAATATGCATCCCTTCTTTCCTTAATACATTTCTGACTTAAAGCCTTTATGTATAATGCAGTGTTAAAGCGCTATTAAAAGGGTGAAATGCATTATAATTGTATTTCATAACCGATTGTAAAATGCGTAGTGCAGCAATGAATTGATAAGTGTTATATTGTATTAATTTTGGTTACAATTATTCGTGAGATTGTATAATGCATTATAAGATGCATTTCAAGGCATAATTGATGCATTGAAACTACTTTTATAATGCATTATACATAAAGGCTTTAAGTGTTTCCATATTTATTTTAGTTACATAATTTTATTATTGCACTTATTTTGTACTTTCCATGATATTAAAACTCAATTAAGATTGATAACTTTTACAGTGCAAAATATAACTTGATATGAATTCTCATTTACACACTTTATTTGTTTATTTTACATTATATCGTTTTCTAGTTTCTCTCCACTAATGATAGACTTTCTGTCATCCCACAAACCAAACGCTATCGTTCTGGAGAAATAGCCTTTGTCTGACGTTTTTATGTTAAGATTTTGTATTTGACGTTGAGCTAGACGACATGTAAAGTGCTTCATGGCTTCTAACATGTGATCATACGAATCTTTGGCAGGATCTGAAAGCATCTGTGGAGAAAATGGCCAAGTTTCTTGGTAAATCTCTGAGTCCAGACGTGACGGAGAAGATCGCTGACCAATGCGTCTTCAAGAACATGAAACAAAACAAAATGTCCAACTTTTCTTTGGTTCCAGAAGAATACATGGACCAGAAGAAATCTGAGTTCTTGAGGAAAGGTAAAGTATACAGTTAATGCAGAGGTTCTCAATTCCAGTCCTCGTGCCCCCCCGCTCAGCATATTTTGCATGTCTCTCTTTGTTAACACACCTGATTCAGATAATCAGCTTGTTAGAAGTGCGCTCCGTGCATGAACTGTGTTCCGATTGACATGCTCCCTACACAGGTGTCCATTGCTCCCTACACAGTGTCCATTGCTCCCTACACAGTGTCCATTGCTCCCTACACAGTGTCCATTGCTCCCTACACAGTGTCCATCGCTCCCTACACAGTGTCCATTGCTCCCTACACAGGGTCCATTGCTCCCTACACAGGGTCCATATGCTCCCTACACAGGGTCCATTGCTCCCTACACAGGGTCCATTGCTCCCTACACAGTGTCCATTGCTCCCTACACAGGGTCCATTGCTCCCTACTCCCTGAGCAGGGAAATCCGCTGAAGTGTACTTATTTCCTGAACATTCATTCATGGATTTGCGCTGCGCAACAGGTCCTTCACGCACGGACGAGTGTGACATCATATACCTCTGTAAAGTCATACAATCCTTAATTCACGGTCCTTGCACACTTCAATGCACTTTGAATGGACATATATACGTTCTCTTCGAACTGGAATCATGGAGGAATATCTGTGATGTCCACTTCTGCAGGGCACTTAAGCTTCGAATAGAACAAACATTCTTTGAAGCGGAATAAGGAGTAACATACTGAAATATGCAGAGCTGGGGGCGAGGACTTGGTCAATTGAGAACAACGCTGAGGTTAATGTAAAGTGAAGATTTCACGCCTCACAAGTAATAGTATTATAGAAGTAGTCTATATGTGTCAAATGGTTCTCAAATATCGTATGGACTACTTTTATAATCTAGTCAACTTGAGAGGGAGTAAAATGAGGTTTCACTATTGTTTCAATTGAATATCAGTTGATTGTATTCAGATGTGCCGAACTGACTCAAGGTTACTTGTCTGGTTTTATTCTGTCAGGAGTTTCTGGAGACTGGAAGAATCTGTTCAGCGAGGTCCAAGAGCAGCGATTTAACGCCGTATACAAAGACAAGATGAAAGACGTGACGTTCAAGTTTATATGGGACTGAAAACATAATCATACTTGCTTTTAATAAGCACATTAACACAGAACATTTGACCTGTTCAGTGTGTGATGCTAATTTATATAACTGTATCACTGCTTTTAATAACAAAACATGTTTATGCATTATAATTACTAATGTAATACTGAGGAGTAAATACTACCTTATACAATATAATATATAATAATCAATTTTATGATATCATTTATATTCATTTTTAAGCTTTTGTTGCATGCATTTATATTTGTAAGTCTAATAAAATAATAGTTTATACACAGTGTTGTTCTCTAGTGTTTTTAATCACATTTAAATACTATATCAACCTTGAGTTGAGCAATACAAGGATAGATAATTCGTTAAAATAATTATAGCTATAAAAATACTTAAATTATTCTTGAACTGGCTAAAGGTATTTAAAGGGGAAAAAAACATTAATTGTAACATTAGATCCACTATTGTTTGATTATAGTATTGTTCTATAGTCTATATTTAATGCAATTCATCAGAAGTAACTAGTTAAATTACAGAGAGTAATATCTTACGTTACTTTTTCAAGGGAAAAGCAATTAAATCACAGTATTTAATTACTTTGTAATGCATTGCACCCAACACTATTTACACATACATATGAGGGGACATGTATTATCAGCTTTCATATTTTTGACAAGCTAGTTAATGTAAATATGATTCTTCTCCACAACACTAGATGGCGGCGGCGCTCTGTTAATGCGAAACTACAACTGCGTGGAACCAAAGAAGAAGACGTTTAGAAACAGCTCGCGCTGTGCGGCTCTGAGGGAAAACAATCAGACTCCTTCACATGTTTTACTAGAGAACAGATTATAGCTACTATTTTACGTGATATATTATTTTATATATATTTTAACATAACACGGGTGCGATGTTTCTTAAGGTACCTATTTTAGCTGCAAAAGTACATTTTTAAGCTACCGTTACATAACGTTAACGTTACCCGCATTGTGTTGTGTTTTTAGAAAGCTGTAACTTTAAGTAGTCACCATTGATTCGATGTACTTTCCCCTCTGACAGAAATGTAAAGCCACAATTAAATGATTTAAAATATCGCTTTACATTGAATCAGGTTCAGTGTCACGAAACCTTTCTATTAGAGACTCGGATCAACAAATGATAAATCCGCATTAGATTCGTTTTTAAATCAGAGATGTCAGGCAACTGCAAAACAACTGAAATGTTTTGTTTAAACTCTCAGTGAATTTTATACCTGGAGAATATCATGTTTTAAATGAGAAGAAGACGATGGCAAGTAAACCGGAAGTGAGCAGCGGCCCTCGGAGACATCAAGGGCCCCTGGAGTGCTCAAGGGACCCGGATGAAGCACGACCCTCCACATCTGGAACAGACCAAAGTATTGTGCATTTCATTTCTCATTCTACATACAGGTTATATGCAGTTTTTATAGCACTAGTTTGTGGCGGGAACACATTCATTTGACATGAGAAATATTTAAAATAATAATAATGTTGTGTGCCAGAATATACACCAGGGCCCACACAGTCATGGCAAACCTGGAAATATCAGAACATTAAAAGGGATTATTTTCTTCATGGAAATGAAATCGCACATTTTCCCAGTTTTGCCAATTACTATTGAATCTTGCTTTATCAGGCCCCTCGTTGCAAACACTGAAAGAGGAGGTTGTGAACTTAATACAGAGCTTTCCAGACGGGATCGTAGTGTCCAGGTTAATCTTTATGTACAAGAGGATCTACGGCAAGAGGTTTGGACCATTAAACAGTTATGGCTTGGAAGGCCTTCAGGAGCTCTTTGAAGAGATCAGTGACCAAGTGCGTGTGGAAAGGATTTATGATAAAAACATAATCAAATCTATAAAGCCCGTTCACAGGACTCTACAGCTTCCCATGTTTCAAGGTATGAACTTAAAGCGTTGCCTTAATGTCCTTGATTGTTTAGATGGGGAGTCTAGTGATATGGACCCCTGTGGGAAAATGAATGAACCAAAACCATTCAACACAAGATAAGGAGGATACGTTTACAGTAACAATTATTATTTTCAGTCAATATTTAAAGACAGTTCTCCCCAAAATGAAAATGTATTTAAGATACAAAACGAAGCTTTGCTCCACTGACCGCCAGCTATTTTTACGCAGATTGCCTCAAGTAGTAAAGTGCAGATATTACAAGGCGAGATTAAGTGGACACTTTATTTATGATGTATATTTTGTACAGGCAAGAGGATGAAGCCAGAATATAAACACAACGTGTAAAGGCGTCCCATAGAAAACCATTAGAAGGAAAACACTGAACCGTTAAGTGCACTGTGTTCATGTTCCCAGCCTAATCTGCTTGCCTGTGTGAACTATGCATCATTAATGTGGTGATTACTGAATTTGATATTTTAATATATTTTAAATATACACATTTTCTGTCCCCATATCTTGCATTTTGTGATCATTCTGAATGTTTTAAAAACTGAATCATGAAGTGAAAGAACGCATTCACAATAGATATCATGTAATGAATGCGTGCTCTCTGCAGGGGTGTTTTGAATGGTTTTGGCAAAACACTCGATAATGTCAAATCGCACATCGTTAAAACAACAATTACGATATTATCGCAGACGATATATATACAGGGTTCGTACGGTCATGAAAAACCTGGAAAAGTCATGGAATTTTAAAACCGCATTTTCCAGGCCTGGAAAAGTTTTGGAAAAATGAATAAACCCAGAAAGTTTTGGAAAAGTCATGGAAATCTATTTTACAAATCTTTGTATAATACAATTATGTTTATTCGGGTCCTGAATTTCGGTACGGGATTGCGCATGGGCTATATCGCATATTTCTAATCTTTCTCGCAGCTTTCGACTTTAAAATGATGGATATTCACACATTTATTCAATAGCCTATAGCTTGTAGGCTGAAGAGTAAATAGATCCACACAGAATATCAAATCAGTCATTTGAAAACGGATTCATCAGCTGTGTTTTCTCTCTTTGACTTTCTCTTAAAGCACGTAATCAGTGCATCTCGTCTGCACTAAAGAGCTGCACGGTGCGATACAAGTCTTTCTCTGGCATTTTGGTACAGTTGACAGAATTGTCACCTGCCTAATCGGGTCATTGTTGCATTGTCACTAAAATGTAGCCTATTATTTGTTTGCACGTCTTTTTAAGCCGTTCTGTACTCGCGCGCTCCAGAGGAGGTTTCCGCTGCACTCAGTCATGTCCAAATGGCGTCCGTATAAAGCCGCCTTGCGAGTACCAAATTGACTTTGGTACCAAACAAGCTCAGTAGAGTCCTGCACGGGCCTCAAACATACACCCCAGTCCAATCCTTGTTTAGCAGATAATCAGAATTACCTTCCCGAGTCCGACTGGAGCCCATGTCTTTCTTTCTCTCTTCCCCATTACACAGCTGCTGATCTAGCCATTCAAATAGTTCAGTTTCGTTTTTAATGGCAAAGCGTATTTCGTTTCTTTATTAAGTTAATTTAGAAATATTTTTTGAAAATGTATTTGTTTATTAAATTTAAGTTTTTGTTTTTAAAGTATCTTTTGAGCAATCGGCCAGCTGCAGACAGTGAGTTTGGCTATTATGTTTGATCAATTTAGCCTTCTTAAATCACCACTTGACTAAAATTAAATCTATATAAAATACTTAAAAAAGCATATCACAATGTTAGTTTAAACGTTTAACCTAGACAAATGTGTGCTATTAGACAGGTCGAGTTGCTCTTGTCAGTCGCGGTATTGTTTCCACGAGCGGCTAATCCTTTTCATCACCATAATAATTGATGGATTTCTAAAATACAAAAATAAGGAGGAATCCTAAAACAAGCCCGATGCCCGGCCCGCGTCTGATGTGAAAATTGTCCCGAAGCCATAAACTAAAAGTCGAGGCTGAAATATGGGGCTCTAAAAGTGCAGCTTGTTGCGTTTAAGCGGCAAAATTACACACAAGATGACGTTAAAATGGCCATCCTGGTGAGCAGGGTGCGAACTACGGGGGAGCTAGGGGCTCCCCTTAATAATACATGGGCTCCCCTGAAAACGTGATTTGTGGAAAGTAGGCTAATTTATTTTTTGGGGGGGTGGGTCTCAAAAAATATTGACTGTTATTTTGACGTGCAATTTCAGTTTTGTGTACTGTGATCATCGTGGATTATTATGTGTAAAATTGCAACAACAAAAATCATTAATTAATGCTTGACGGCGATTTAAACCTAACTCACTTCAATAAAGATAATTATAGGCCTACATGAGCATCTGCTGTCCTCGATTACGCAGCGCTCTTGTTAGGATGACAAAAAAAGCTTTAAAAGTCTGTTCTGCCTCGGCGGGCAAACAGCGCTCGTCAATGTCAAAGTAATTGAATTCAAATCAAATCAAAGTAGGCGGAGTTTAGCGTTCACAGATGCTGAGCGCGTGACAAAGCGTCAGATTAATGAAAGAGAGCGAGGTAAGATGTTTAGTCAACTGTTTTACGAAAGTAATGTTAAATGACCGACAATTCTATTCAGTGAAGCAAACTACTCGACTTGTTTCTCAAATATGCCCATTTTGAGAGTGACAGAGAAAGAGAAGAAATGTGCATGTTTTAATTATCTGCATCTGTTTGTCCCTACAAACAATGAAACTGTGAATTTAGTTCTACTTCAAAAACACGTCTACTACTACTGTTGAAAAGTAATACAATTTTATTAAGACATAATCACAAAATATTTTATTTTTAATAGTAGGCTAAATCCCCTTTATTTTTCAACATGTAAATGTTTAATTTTCATTCATTAAAATATAAATTAAATCGATGTTTCATGCCTTAATCTGATAACCAGTCAAATTTAAATACACAACACAGAATTTCTGAGGAAAAATAACAATTCATAAGGCTACTGTAAGAGTAAAAAATTTTTTTGTATGCATTCAAATAATCAGATGAGCTCAAACAGAATTTGGCAACAATAAAACATAAGGTAAGAAAAAAATATAACATTTCTTAATATTTTTGTTACACTTTTAATAAATTAAATTGTATAAGTTTCATGATTTTAATTAATTAGACATGCTTTTTGATAAATACATTTTAATTTGATCATTAAAAAGGAGTCTATAAAATGAAAACGGAAAAAAACGGAATCTAGAAAAATTGAAACGGTAAAAAATGAATTTAGAAAAAAATTAAATGGAATTTGGGAAAAATTAAAACGGATTTCATAGGGCCCTATATATATATATATATATATATATATATATATATATATATATTGCAAAACGAAATTCTGGCCCTGCGTTTAACTGAGTTAAATAAATGATAATAGTGATATGTTCTCTGTGTGGAGTAAAGGTCCTTACACGCCGAGTCAGAAATGTTTGTATGCGTTTTTGCATGTGAAATTTCGGACTGCAAGGACCTTCACATCTGGCGCAGTTTAAGCTTGTACTAAAACAAAAAAGCAAACAATAGTATTAATAGTCATTAATTTTAGTTAAAATGCTATGATAATTTGAACAGATTTTTATTCTTATTGTAAAATAATGTGAAATTAGGTCATGGAAATTGTCACAAAAGTCATGGAAAAGTCATGGAAATTTGTTGGTAAAAATGTGTACGAACCCTGTATATAGCACACCAAATCAAATCACTTTTATTGTCACATCACCAATACCGTGCCGTGTTGAGTGAAAAGCTTGGGAGCGTGCTCCAGACAGTGCAGAATAATGGCTCAGTGGTAGAGCATTGCGTTAGCGGCGCAAAGGTTGTGGGTTCGATTCCCAGGAAACACACATACTGATACAAAATGTATAGCCTGAATGCACTGTAAGTCGCTTTGGATAAAAGCGTCTGCTAAATGCGTAAATGTAAATGTTTAGACACTTTACAAATAACTGTATACTTTTATGTGCAGTATATACACTATATAAAGCAATAAAATACTAAATATACAAATGTACACCGAGTGGTTGTAGATGTTGTAGATGGCCGAGTATTATTGTGTTAAAGTGCAGTCCACTCGTCCAAACAGCTTGATTAAGACATCACAATCCACTACAGTCCATCAATTTAAGTCTTAAGCAAAAACCAGCATGTTTGTAAGAAACAAATCCTGGTGTGGTGGGGATTATTGTGATGTTTTATCAGCTGTTTGGACTCTCATTCTGACGGCACCCATTCACTGCAGAGCATCCATTGCTGAGACACTGATGCAATGCTACATTTCTCCAAATCTGATGAAGAAACAAACTCAAAAACATTTTCAATGGCCTGAGGGTGAGAACATTTTAATTTATGGATGAACTACTCCTTTAAATATTCTGAGTGATGTAACATACATAATTTGTGTCTTATTATGGACTCGTATCTAATTTTATGTTTCCAAATTATGTTATATAATCATATAACTCAATATATTGTATCAGCTTTTGTCATTGGCCTCACAAAAACACTGAATGACCACTAACTGCAAGTTGCTGTGAACAAAAGCATCTGTTAAACTACAAAAATAACCATTTAAAACAATATAGGAAATCCATTTTGGAAGTATTTAAATTTTCTCAATAACTGCAAATTGAGTCAGATTAAGCATACAACGTTCTTACTAAGAATGTGTTGTTAGTTCATCAGTATGGGATCAACAGTCTTTTGGTTGTATTTTCCTTCTTACCCCTTTAATTGGCAAGCCAGTTAAGTATCATGTTTCAGGAATGTAACGGCGTCAGTTATCTCAGGCTCCGGCTAGAAGCTGAACTGAAGTCACATGACTTCTCTCAGAACACAAAGAGTATTAGATCATCTGAGAGAGAGAGAGAGAGAGAGCGTATGCAGGAAAACGAAACCTAAGCCTGTGACTCATGCCATCCTCAATCCTTCCACACAAACACATTACACGCTCACTGTGTTGATATGAAGTCTTACAGCATTTAAGCATTTCTAGCGGTCTCTGTTCAAACAGGTAGGATCTTCTTCAGACAGATAATGGTCGCTTTGTTTTCTAGAGATGAGAGTAATACAGAATTAATTTGCATGACTTTCAGTTTTGTTTCTCATGACGCAGTGCATATTTATGATGAAGGGAGAGACTAGTATAAAACGACACACAATAAATTAGTCATTCAGTTTGGACAGTCCTTCACTGAGTACATACACAGGGTAAGACTCATGCTATTATTTAAATAATCATTTTCATATATATATTTCAGTCTGTTTTTATTATTTCCATTGTTTTTTTTAGTATATTCCAAAAGGTTTATATAGTAGCACTTGGCTTTATTTGAGAACTACTAAAACATAACAAACAGCATTTATTAATTTTAATTTCAACATTTACTAATGCATTTTTAAAACCAAACGTTGTGTTAACATTCTTAATAGATTGTAAACTAAAAGAAAACATATTATTAAATCCTTGTTACTTCATGTCATGTTAATGAATGATC
Source organism: Schizopygopsis pylzovi (assembly GCA_027422435.1). NCBI lineage: Eukaryota > Metazoa > Chordata > Actinopteri > Cypriniformes > Cyprinidae > Schizopygopsis > Schizopygopsis pylzovi. The sequence continues at coordinate 27,893,217 of CM049833.1, read as the reverse complement.
TAATATCAACATATAGCTAATGCATTACCTAGTGTGACCTAAATGTAAAGTGTTATCAGTTTTATTTGTACTGAGATATGATGTAGTCTGTATGTAGTTATTTAGTGAATCTGCTTTTGAAAACCCATAGTTTGTCCTGGCTAATTTATGATATTTATAACTTCGATTCTAATATACAATATATTAGGCGTTAATTATCATCCCAAGCCATTCTTTGAATTGAATGCCTTCATTGTCTTTGTATTTTGCATACAACGAAATTAGGAGTACTGTTTCTGACTGGTGTTATAAAAACAAACATATACCCACAGACAATAAATAAGACTGTACAGTACATTTTACAAGTAAATACAGCAAGTATTTAGCTCAGTGGTAGAGCATTGCGTTAGCAGCGCAAAAGGTTGTGGGTTCAATTCCCAGAGAACACACATACTAATGAATATGTATAACCTGAATGCATTGTAAGTCGCTTTGGATAAAAGCGTCTGCTAAATGCATAAATAAATGGAAGTGACTTGGTCATGATATTCACATTGAGCAATCGGAGTAAAGTGACCATTTATAGTATTACACGTTGGCCTTCACATTGATATGCACAGTACGTTTATACAAAATACAATTTAAATGAAACGAGTAACTAGTGTTTTAAGGATTGATTTTCATCGCTTAAGGAAAAGTTTGATGTCAATGATAATTTATCTTTCGAAGATAAAACATTAATTTGATTTATGTTTATTTGAATCATTTCTGACTTTGTCTCTGAAGAACTTGATATTCATAACATCTTGTGAAGATAAATGCCAAATTATCATTTATTTAGGTCAATTCTGAATAATGTTTGTGCTGTGTTTACAGATGTAAATATGGATGACGCTCCTAAGAACACAATTCGTAAGAAAGTTATCAAATTATTTAAAAAGCAACCTCAAGGAATTCCTCTTAATAAATTAGCAGAGGTCTTTGCTCGGAAACATAAACAGGCCCTTTTGTCTGCTGATCTGGGGTTTCCATCAGTGGAAAGCTTTGTGGACTCGCTTAGCAAGGATCTGTTGGTGGAAGATGGCGTGATCTTTCACAAACGCAGCATAGTTCTTACAGGTATTGATTTTACAGTGTGATTTCTAGATTCATTTTTAGTTTTGTAAAAGATTTCTAAAACACAACCCTGTAATAAAAACAGAAGTAGTGGATTCCTGTTAATGAAGGACATTACACAAGGAACGGCATTTTTGAGAAACCGATTAAAAGTAGTCTAATGTTATCCGGAGTAGGATTTAAAGTAGCAAATCACTTGTTATACTGTCAGGAAAGCCTACTTCCAATTCCTTAAATTATCGTGACAATGCTTTTACAGATGAAGACTTTGAAAAACGATGCAGAGATGTTGTGGATTTGGTAAAAAGCCACCAGGAAGGCATTCCTCTTTCAAAAATAGCAGTATTTTATAAAGGCGAATACGGGAGGACTCTGAGAAAGAAAGAACTTGGGTTCTCATCAATAGCAGATTTCATTGACTCTCTCAACCAAGAGCTGTGTGTAGAAAATGGCAAAATCTTCTACAGGATTGCCAAGTCTGAAGCTTCAACCCCTGCAGGTAACGATTTGTTGCTTATGTTGCAATATAATAGTTCTGTCGTTCTCTCTCATGTGGTCCTCTTATGTTTTTTTATGCTTTTCTCAGCACCACCCATGCATGTTGATGGGGTTTTTACAGACGTTGTGGAGCTGGTTAAGGACCATCCCTCAGGCATTCCTATTAGGATGTTGTGTCTGTTTTTCAATCAAAAGTATCGGCGGAACCTCACTGTGTCAGAGTTTGGTTTCAAAACAGTCGCCTCCTTCATTGATTCTCTGAACGATGAGCTATTGGTGGAGAAAGAGATAATCTTCCACAAGAATCATAGAGCAGCACCTGCAGTCCCAACACCTGTAAGCCTACCAAGAGTGAACAATGACTCGCCACCTGCGAACCCAACAAGCCCTGTAGTTAGTTTTGGAGCTGGCTTTGGTCAAAGAGGTAGTGAAATAATTCAAGAGGAACTGATGGATAAAGTTAAAGAGGTTATAAAAAAGTATCCAGCTGCAAGCCATTCCATTATTGAACTGCAGAATGGCTACTTCCTCCTATTTGGGTCAGCACTTCCATTAGATCTCTACATGTCATTGTATGACAATCATACATCTAAACGGCTTTCTTCCTCTTGTCTTGTTGTAAATAATAAACCAGCAGGAGCAAAGTGCCTTGACAGTAAGTGAATATACTTGTTTGAAATTAATACATTATTCCATGTTCTTAAATCTTAAAAAAACAACACCTCATCCACTTTATTCTTGTAGCAGCACAAACGAAGATTGTTGAGGAAGTAAAGAAGGTTCAGCCCATGCCAGTTGTGGTAAATGAACAAGTGGTCCGGTCCAAGGCAGAATCCCCTTTGCTTCGGTTTCAAAGTTTAACCGTCACACCCAGGGCAACCCCTAGTAATCTGTCCACTAGTGACTTCCCAGTTCTTGGTACTAAGCTGTCCAAAGCTGAGGAGAAGAAGCTGAATGAGGGAAGGGGGCTTCTCTTTAATGAGTCCTACTACAGCCAAGTGAGAGAGGTCCATGGTGCTAACATGAGGGCAGCAGAAGCCTTGCTGGAAGATGAAGACAATGTTGGGAGACGGAGAAAGGCCATGAGCTCAAATGATGTGAACTCTTTGGTAGAGGACGTTATGAGATCCCTTGCTGCCGAAGGAGAGCATGTCACCATCCCGAGGGTCTGTGTCTTGTAAAATAACAAACCAGAACAATATTTGCTCATCACAATGTCAAAATGTCTCAATTTTATTTTGTGTTATTATGAAGGTGATCAGCAGAGTTTGTTCACTTCTACAAGTGTCCAACTTGAACGATATGAATATCGACGCTCGTCGAAATCTGCCTGCAGTGCAGGAGCTTCAGCGCAGCATCAAGGAGATCAATATGTATCTTGAGGTACATGGTATTGAACAACCTCCTGGTGTAGGTTTATGATCTGGGGTGCGTTTCCCAAAAGCGTCATTAGCCAACTATGGTCACAAGTTCCATCGTTACCAGCATAGTTCAACAATTCGGTGTTTCTGAAACCATAGTTCAAACGAACGCTCGCAATCAGTGTCACAAACTTATGTGGTTGGAACTGCAGCTCTCGACCTGTGGTTAGAAGCATAGTTTCTGGTTAATAAGATATATGGGCTTAAATAAATATGCTCTTGGGCACAACAATCAAGCTAACATGTAGTACTATCTGTATCTGCATTGTAATTACCTAAGGGAACCCCGGAATATGACGTAAGAGGGAACCTGCGATGAATCAAACATCAAATAGAGCACAATGACGGAACAAAAAATAGTAAATTAGCCAGTAGGTGCCATGTTCAATACAGCAGCATCTTAGAGATCTCTAATCAGTTAAATAGCAGAATTTAGTCCTCCACATGCGTGTAACGTCATTAACAATGACCCTATGTTGCTGAACCAATGTGGTTCAAACGACGGAGATGTGACCGTGTTCGAGAAACAGTCCTGACTAGCTAGTTAGTTTCCAAAACAATGCATCATACTATGGTGTTTAATTAGCGAGTTATGTCGTTGTTCGGGAAACGCACCCCCGATGTTTGAAATGGTTTCTTTACATCACAAATTTGTATTTCTTTCTGCATCAGTCAGTGGAAGCGGTTTCCTCTGTATACACGCTTTACGAATTGGGACAGGCTTTGGCCAACCTGAAGAACAAGAGGCGCTTTGAAGAACTCCATTTGGGCCCTCTCTGCAAGATCCCTCTTATTCATCGTATGTTCAAAATAGATGCAAATACTAAAGATGATGATGTACATCAGATTGTGACAGTGGATATTCTTAGGGTGAGTCTGGTTGGGACTGGCTGCGTATTTGACCATCCTGCAACATACCTGAGAGGAGAAGTACATCCACTTTGACGTGACTCACTCTCACTCATTGAACGTTATGGTTTTCTGCTTGTTTTAGAGTCTCCGAATGTTCAGGAGAAAAAGCAAGACACCTAGAGTTGACCTTGCTGACTTCCTAAAGCACCTTGCAGACCAGTACAGCTGTGAGTCACCGTATGAACTTGGCATCAGAATCCAGAGTCTTGGGTTGCCTATTTCGGTAAGATTTGGTGTTACCACCCCTCTGTCAGAAGTGTATGATTCAGTATTGAAGGTTCAGCTTCAGTCCTCAAAGCACTGAAAATTCACCCTTAAGCAGTTTTCCAAAACTCTGGAAGATGGAGATGTGACCAATGATCTTAAAGTGGTCATTGGTTATCAATGGTCAAGGGTAGCTCGAAGGGCTACAGAGTTTAGCTCCAAATTTAATCAAATACCTGAACCAGCTAATTAAGGTGGATTACTTGAACATTACAGGCAGGTGAGTTGGAGCAGGGTTATATCTGAAGTCTGCAGGAAGGTAGACCTTCAGGAACAGAATTGGCTACCCCTGCTCTAGGGAAAATCACATCACACTGCTCCACACTCTTACCCCTTTTCCACCAACATGGTTCACGTTCTTGTGCCAATCCTGGCTCTCGGCCAGTTCTCAGCTGGGTGAACTGGAGCCTACTGGGAACCGTCCACGTGGTTCAACAGACTTAAGAAGTCCCCAAACCAGGACTCGTACTTGAGTCGCCCGAAGCGCAGTGTCGGTGCACTGCCCACAAGACTAATAGGTGCCAGTTTGCTTGGTTGTCCGATTGAAACCAGCATTATACAATACATTCCATATAACTTTTTTACCGTTCGTGAGCTCTCTAAACAGTGCACGTTTCCTCCAACTGACATTTTGCATGTTTTTACGATGTTCTCCCAAGAGATGTTAGCACAACAGTTAGGAAATCACAAATCATTCACAAATGTGCTGCTTTTCTCTACATACATCACTAGTTCTGGGGTTCCAGTCCCTCAAGTTTTAAGGGCTGAAGTTGAACCGATCTTTATGGCCCAGAACCCTCTTTTCTGCAGTGGAAATGGACACTGGTCAGGAACCAGAACCATGTACATGGAAAAGGGGTATCTGTGCCGCTCACGTACTCAGGTCTGAATTGATGCGAACCGTGATGAGCAAAGTGATCCAAACCATAAAAAGTTCAAGTGCTGTTTAATTAAATGCCATGGAATGAGCAACCAATCAATTTTGAGGACCAGAACTAACTGCTTTATAATTCCATGCATGCTAAATCCAGCAAACAATTAAACAGACTTTACTGCATTGTTTTCTTGTTTTTCACACATTGTGTTCTTAGACGTTGAATAAGGCATCTGCTGCTGAGTTTTGCCACATGGACACAGCCAGAGAAGCCATTCAGAAGGAGATTCAGGAGGAGGTGGATGCCAAAATGTTTAAGATCAAGAAGAGCCTGCTGGATCCAGCCCAAGGACCCGTGATCTTCTCCCAGATTGGCAACTCTGAGCTCAGGAAGAAATATGCAAATTTGACTGCCGCGGATGCAGTCCTGGAAGTCTTCATCAATTCTGAAAGTGTCTTCAATAAGAGTATGACAAAGGTAAGCAACTCAATGTAGGGAGGATCGTATCTAGTCTTTTCAAAACAAGCTCCCCCATTTTAAGAGTTTGCAGACTGGTTTTTCTTGTGGTTTGATGTATCGTAATGGAAACACCTACGTGACTGCTTTTCATGGGTGGCTACTTTCTTATTATGATCAATAGTAATATAAATGTTTTTTTTTGTGTAGCAGTTGCTTGTAAAGGAAACCATCTCTATTACAACTGATCATACTTTGGGTTTCTTCAAACCCCCCTAACAGTGTTGTAGTATTTTAGACTAGAAACCAAACTTGAGTCTGAGTTTGTCAAGACAGGATAAGTCTTAAGGACTAACTGATTCGCAGAGTGTAAATATGCTTTCCTTTGGTGTAATTAAAAACTGGTTTTGCATCAATGTCATGTGAAACTCATGATAGCAATGAGCAGAGTCGAAGTCAAGATAACTAAATGAAAAGACAAAGAACATGAAAGTAGGTTTTGGATTTGAACTCGATACGGACTCGAGATTTAGTCTGGTCTCATGTACTACAACACTGATAACTAATCTGGGCTGCGTTTCTCAAAAGCCTCGTAAGCTAAGTTGATCGTAGAAACCATTGGTGGCAATGGGTCTACGATCTACTTGGGGTTATGATTTTTTTTACAACCCTGAGTAGTAAACATGCAGGTGCAAAGGTAGAAAAATTGCAGCCACCCTAAGATATAGATTTGCATAGACAAGCAGAAAGCTGTTTTGGTGCATTTTGTTTGGAAGAGCTTTAATGTCAGGAGTTTGCTGATGATGCTAAATAATGCTCACTTGCTGGACATGAGCATTTCTCTTTCTAAAACAAGATTGGTTGCCCACTTGTAATTATAGTTCACCCCAAAAGTAAAGTTCTTTCATCATTTAGGCTGTGTGTCCACCAAAGTGTGTTTTAGTGGGGGGGGTCAGTTGTTTAAAATTGGCATCACTGTCCCCTTTTATCCAGCTGTCCAATCACATTAGAAGAAAGGTGGGACAAATACCACACCAACCAACAGTCACTTGTAATACTAATTAACTGCAATGGTGGAGAAGTTAATATTGCTTGGTTCCAATTATTAATGTCTGTACCAGGTTAAATTACCACCAATATTGTTATGAAAAAGAAACATTGCTTTCGCCATGCATCAGTCACATTACTTCCGATATTCGTTATCATAGCGACTTTATCATTCAGCTGGCTGAAGATGCTTTGGTGGAAACACAACCTTGCTCTTTCTCATGTTATAAACCCATATTACATACATTTTACTTCATAACACAAAAGGAGAGTTTTTCACTTGGACTTTACAATTACTGGAACTGGGACTAAAGCTTTCTGTAGCTTTCGAGCTTCAGAAAGTGTGTGAATGATGATAGAATTGACATTTTTGGGTAAACTGTTCCTTTAAATAATGTATCTTATTTCGTGCTACGTTCTTGGTAATTGCAGTTTTAATTCCTTCTAGCTGTTTAAGGATGTAAACGGTAGGGCTGAACGATTGTAGAAAATAAACTAATTGCGAGTTTTTTTTTTTTAACCAATATTGCGATTGCGATTTAATACGCAAATCTTTTTTTCATATTCATTATTAATCAAAGACATACAATAAATAATTGTATAGTATGCAGTGTTGGGCACGTTTCTTAAAAAAAAGCAATTAGTTATATTACTAGTTACTTCTGACAAATACTAACCGAGTTACATTGTTATAAAAGAAACTAATTACCAGGGAAAGTAACTATTGTTACTTAAAAAAAAGTTCAAATATGTCAAATAACTTGGATGCCCCAATATTAAATATGTTAAATGAATGAAATGATCACCAAACAGTATTAATTATTATTATAAAACATTACACTAATCTACACTATTTTAATGTTTCTGTGGGACAATGTGAGAGACGCCTATCAAATTCAATTGATTATTTCAGTCAAACATTATAATATGATATTATGATAATTTAGTATTATATGATGATAGAATTTTATAATAAACATGTATGAATGCATATTTGTCATGTTGTCTGAACTTAGGACTTAAGATATTATTTGTCATTTAGTTTTTCTATAAAAAAAGGGGAAAAAGCCTACTTATAATACTGATAAGATGACAAAACTACCACGAATTCTACTATTAATAACCATATAAAATGCACTAAGGATTATTGAGCTGCTGGGTTCATGAATATTAATCAGGTCGTCTGCATTCGCTCGAATTGATTCGCTGAAATCAAAACAGGAACGATGATAGGTGAGCACCGGCCAATGAGATTGCCGTTTGCGCATTAGCTCCGCCCACGACAGGAGAACCTGGCAGTTCTTAAAAGCTGAAGACTTCCAAACGAACTCCGTTATTTTGACAGGAAAGTACAACAAAGGATATCGTTAACATGTAGTGCGTCAATTCCGCATGTTATGAAAGACCCACGGACACCAAAACAACCCACGGCAAACTGCGTACATGGCAACATAGCAGCGTGCCAACATGATGCTTCCTCAGATGTGTTTTACTTGAAGCAGCGCTGCTAGACCGATCGCTGTGTGGTCATCAAAGTACCGCGAGAGCTATAAGAGAGCAGACGTCTCCTAATGCTTTCTCTCGGAGTACTTGGATGTCATACGATCGTCATATATTACTCTCACGTGACCGTATAATCGCAACCTCTGCGGTTGAGAAATCGCGTTTTTTCATATCGCGATATTATCGCAAATGCAATTAATCGTTCAGCCCTAGTAAACGGGTGACAGATGAGAGTAGGAGAGGGATCATCCGCTCTCTTTATTAATGAGATGTCATGCTCATCACCCAGAAATGTGTCTCCCATCATTAGTCCGTATGATCCACTGTTTTCACTGACCTTTCCTTTATTCACTTTGAGGGATTAGCATGTGATTGGGTCATTTCTGGCGGTGCACGTCCATGAATATAATCATGCCCTTTCTGCTCTGGCTGTTTGATTAATTGAATCCGACTGAGAATATTGAATGAATGTTCGTAATTCATTGGTTTTCAATGGTTCTTTCATAACTGTTCTGGAAGCAACTGATTGTGCTTTTGTGTCCTCAGACTATTCAGACGTTCCTGTTGTGTATAAACAGAGACCGGCTCGCTAGAGCTTTATTCCAGCTTGCTATATGCTGTGGCTCCTTGGACGCCCCTCAGGACCTGGTAGCTAAAGAAAAACCTCAGAAAAAAGCAGAGGCAAAGAAAACTACAGAAGAGAGAACCACAGAGATGCTCCCTACTGAAGGTGTCTTCATTAGTTTTCTGAATCTCCCTTTTAGTTTTAGCACCATCCACAGTATGATGACATTTACAGACAAAAATCACCACTGTCTGGAAAGCCTTTTAAAATATATGAATTAATACAGTATATATATTATAATGTATTAATTTATGTATTTGTATATAATATATACATGAAAGTTTTGTTCTTAATATTTAATAATTTTATTTTATATTTAACATTGCTTTTAGTTAAAGTAATAACTTTCTATGGACCTTTTGTTCTAAAACATACAATTATTAAAAAGAATTTAGAACAAAAGGACCATAGAAAGTTATTTAAACCACAATGTTCTTTTTAACAGAACAAAAACTCCATATAGATATTGAAATACTAGAAAAAAAATGAAATATGAAAATAAATTCAAATAAAAATTATTACATGGAGAGAAGATTTTAACTTGTAAAAGTGTTAAATAGAAAAATAATTATATAGCTGGAGATGAGGACTCGGAGGGCCTGAGGACAGCTAGGGCCAACCTATCCCGCGGCATCAGAGAGGCCAAGAGACAGTATTCCAGGAGGATAGCCCATCGCTTCAGCGACAGCAGAGACACTCGGAGCCTGTGGCAGGGAATACAGACCATTACGGACTACAAGCCCCCACCACAGACCTGTGACAGCACCATCCCCCTGCTGAACGAGCTGAATGCCTTCTTTGCTCGCTTTGAGGCACAAAACAGCACCACTGCACAGAAGACTCCACCTCCTCCCGGCGACCAGGTGATGATGCTGTCCTCGGACAGCGTGAGGAGATCCCTCAGCAGGATCAATGCACGCAAAGCTCCGGGTCCTGACAACATTCCTGGGCGTGTACTAAGAGACTGGGCAGTGGAACTCACTGATGTCTTCACAGACATCTTCAACATCTCACTAAGTCAGGCTGTTGTCCCCACATGCTTCAAAGCTACCACCATTATTCCAGCCCCGAATAAGTCATCTCCATCCTGCTTCAATGACTACCGTCCAGTAGCACTCACTCCTATTCCCATGAAGTGCTTTGAACGGCTAGTCATGCAACACATGACTAGCCGTTCTGTCCTCTGTCCTCCCCCCCTCCCTGGACCCCTTCCAGTTTGCATATAGGTCCAACCGCTCGACCGATGATGCCATCGCCACTGCCCTCCACCCAGCCCTCACACATCTGGACAAAAAAGACTCATAAGTCAGGATGCTGTTCATAGACTTCAGTTCAGCATTCAACACAATCATCCCTCAGCAGCTCACTCACAAATTGGCCCAGCTGGGGCTCAACACCTCTCTGTGCAACTGGTTGTTGGACTTTCTGACCGGAAGACCTCAGGCAGTACGGGTCGGCATTAACACATCCAGCACCATCACACTGAACACAGGGGTCCCCCAAGGATGTGTGCTGAGCCCCCTCCTCTTCACTCTGCTGACCCACGACTGCACACGTCACACAACTCTAACCTTTTCATTAAGTTTGCGGATGACACGACTGTGGTGGGTCTCATTAGCAACCGAGATGAGACAAACTACAGGAGCGAGGTGAGCCGCCTGGCTGGGTGGTGCAGGGTCAATAATCTCTCTCTGAATGTGGAGAAGACGAAGGAGATTGTTGTTGACTTCAGGAGAGTGCACACTCAGCATGCTCCTCTGACCATCAACGGTGCGACTGTGGAGAGAGCGAGCAGCACCAAGTTCCTGGGTGTGCACATCACAGAGGACCTCTCCTGGACTAACAACACTGCAGCACTGGCCAAGAAAGCACAGCAGCGTCTCTACTTCCTCCGCAAACTCAGAAGAGCCAGAGCCCCGGCCCCCATCATGTGCACTTTCTACAGAGGCACCATCGAGAGCATCCTGACTAGCTGCATCACTGTGTGGTATGGCGCCTGCAACGCGTCCTGCCGCAAGTCCCTTCAACGGATAGTGAGAGCAGCTGAGAAGATCGTTGGTGTCTCTCTCCCCTCCCTCCAGGACATCTACAGCACCCGTCTCACCCGCAAAGCCCTCAGCATTGCAGGTGATCCCACCCACCCGACACACAGCTTCTTCAGTCTGCTGCCATCAGGGAGGAGACTGCGGAGTCTCCAGGCGAGGACCAGCAGACTGAAGGACAGCTTCATCCATCAGGCTGTCAGCAAGCTGAACTCCCTCCCGTCCTTGCCCCCCCTCCCCTCCTTTACCCCACGCAACACTGATCTCTGACACTACGACCCCCCCCCCCCCAATGTCCACACCCCCAGGTCCTCCCCCCCTTACAACTGTGACCCGCACCAGTCACTTTGTGCAGCACTGGAATGATCTCTACCTCATCCAGCATTGTCTGTAATCTACCTCTTCTGACAGTCTGAGAAAAGACTGTTCTTTTTCTTGCACTACTCACATCTGCACAGTTTTGTTTTATTTAACTGGTTTGCACTCTATCTGCCATGTGCCTTATGCCACTTTACTTTATCTATCTCTTGTTTATTTTTTTTTTATTTTTTTTTTCTACAATGTCCTCATTTGTATTTCTGTATAGTTTGTAGGTACATATGGTTAAACTGTATTTATCTGTATTTGAACGTCTACTGTCAGTGTTTAATGTTAACTGTATGCACCAGGGGCCTGATTTCAGTCAAACATTATAATATGATATTATGATAATTTAGTATTATATGATGATAGAATTTTATAATAAACATGTATGAATGCATATTTGTCATGTTGTCTGAACTTAGGACTTAAGATATTATTTGTCATTTAGTTTTTCTATAAAAAAAGGGGAAAAAGCCTACTTATAATACTGATAAGATGACAAAACTACCACGAATTCTACTATTAATAGCCATATAAAACGCACTTAGGATTATTGAGCTGCTGGGTTCATGAATATTAATCAGGTCGTCTGCATTCGCTCGAATTGATTCGCTGAAATCAAAACAGGGACGATGATAGGTGAGCACCGGCCAATGAGATTGCCGTTTGCGCATTAGCTCCGCCCACGACAGGAGAACCCGGCAGTTCTTAAAAGCTGAAGACTTCCAAACGAACTCCGTTATTTTGACAGGAAAATACAACAAAGGATATCGTTAACATGTAGTGCGTCAATTCCGCATGTTATGAAAGACCCACGGACACCAAAACAACCCGCGGCAAACTGCGTACATGGCAACATAGCAGCGTGCCAACATGATGCTTCCTTAGATGTGTTGGACTTGAAGCAGCGCTGCTAGACCGATCGCTGTGTGTCATCAAAGTACCGCGAGCGCTATAAGAGAGCAGACGTCTCCTAATGCTTTCTCTCGCCGTACTTGGATGTCATACGATCGTCATATATTACTCTCACGTGTCACGTGACCGTATAATCGCAGCCTCTGCGGTTGAGAAATCGCGTTTTTTCATATTGCGATATTATCGCAAATGCAATTAATCGTTCAGTAGGAGAGGGATCATCCGCTCTCTTTATTAATGAGATGTCATGCTCATCATCTGCTAATCCCACCCAGAAATGTGTCTCCCATCATTAGTCCCTATGATCCATGTTTTCACTGACCTTTCCTTTATTCACTTTGAGGGATTAGCATGTGATTGGGTCATTTCTGGCGGTGCACGTCCATGAATATAATCATGCCCTTTCTGCTCTGGCTGTTTGATTAATTGAATCCGACTGAGAATATTGAATGAATGTTTGTAATTCAATGGTTCTTTCATAACTGTTCTGGAAGCAACTGATTGTGCTTTTGTGTCCTCAGACTATTCAGACGTTCCTGTTGTGTATAAACAGAGACCGGCTCGCTAGAGCTTTATTCCAGCTTGCTATATGCTGTGGCTCCTTGGACGCCCCTCAGGACCTGGTAGCTAAAGAAAAACCTCAGAAAAAAGCAGAGGCAAAGAAAACTACAGAAGAGAGATCCACAGAGATGCTCCCTACTGAAGGTGTCTTCATTAGTTTTCTGAATCTCCCCTTTTAGTTTTAGCACCATCCACAGTATGATGACATTTACAGACAAAAATCACCACTGTCTGGAAAGATATATGAATTAAAATATATGAATTAATACAGTATATATATTATAATGTATTCATTTATGTATTTTAATATAATATATACATTAACGTTTTGTTCTAACATTTTTTTTATTATTTTATTTTTATTTATTTTATATTTAACATTGCTTTTAGTTAAAGTAACAACTTTCTATGGACATTTTGTTCTAATATATACAATTATTAAAAAGAATTTATAACAAAAGGACCATAGAAAGTTATTTAAACCACAATGTTCTTTTTAACATTATAAAATAATTTTTTTAAGAACAAAAACTCCATATAGATATTGAAATACTAGAAAAAAAAATTAATATGAAAATAAATTCAAATAAAAATTATTACATGGAGAGAAGATTTTAACTTGTAAAAGTGTTAAATAGAAAAATAATTATATAAAGTGAAAACTATTAAAATTAGATTTTTTTTAATAAACAAAATATCCATATAGAGATATTGTTTTAACTAGGGCTATCAGTGTAACGTTTTAATTTTTTTTATTTGGAATTAATTTAAATGTAATTAAATTTTTTATTTATTAATCTGTACATTTTATTTTTTTAAATGTGTTAAATGAATGCATTTAATCTGTCACATGAATATACATTTTTGTACTAATACTGAATAGAATACATGAATATACATTTTTGTAATATTACTTTTTGGTAATAATGTAGAATTGTTGACGTTTTTATTGGGGGGCTTTTCTTAGCAGTTTTTGTTGATGTATGTGACCCATGGACCACCGAACCAGTCTTAAGTGTCAATTTTTCAAAATTGAGATTTACATATCATCTGAAAGCTGAATAAATAAGCTTTCTATTAATGTATGGTTTGTTATGATCGGAATATTTGTCCGAGATACAACTATTTGAAAATCTGGAATCTGAGGGTGCAAAAAAATCGAAACATTGAGAAAATCATCTTTACAGTTGTCCAAATGAAGTTCTTAGCCATGCATATTACTAATCAAAAATGAAGTTTTGATATATTTACAGTAAGAAATGTATATATATCTTCATGGAACATGATCTTAACTTAATATCATGATTTTTGACATAAAAAAAAATCAATAATTTTGACCCACACAATGTATTTTTGTCTATTGCTACAAATATACCCCAGCGACTTAAGACTGCTTTTGTGCTCCAGGGTCACTTATATGATTTAATTGCAGTTAAGGTGATTAATTAATCATCATATTCTAAAACGTATTGCAATAAATTAAATTTAACATCTCACTTGATTTTGCTCAAGTGTGAGACCTGAGAATATTTGTCACACTCTGTGAATTTGATTGTGATAAAGCTGCATTGTTTTTGATATAAATCTGTCTTTTTTTCTATTGCTATAGTTTTACAACATCTCGAATAACCATGTTTGTTCAAATTATTGCCTGTTCTGTTAAATTTCATCTCTTGAGTTGTTCTCACGTGCTGATTTTTGTTCTTTGCGTAGCTGACCTGAAGAGCTATTTTCAAGAGTGTGTCACTAATTTCAAGAGCACGCCGACTCTGGCCCACCTTCGCACTCTGGAAAAGAGGATCGCAGAGAAATTCAAGTTTAAAGACTTCAGCCAGCTGCAGCAAGGAACCTTCCTTGATTTCATTTTCAACAACAAAAAGGTGTGCGTTTCTACTTGTGTGATGCTGCTCATGGCGAGTCTGTCTTAGTGTAACTGGTCTTGGTCTCGGTGCAGGTCCTGCAGGAGGCAGCAGGGGGCGCCGTCTCTATCGACAGCCAGGATCCTGGCATGAACGGCTTCAGACCGTGCAGACAAGATGTGTTTGAGTTCATCAAGCAGTGCGGGGAGGGAGAGGACAGCAGAGTGAGTTTTCCAGCTGTGCATGTAACATGTCAAAAGATCTTTGCACGGTTCTGCAGATCACGACTCTGATTATGTTTCAAAGACAGCCTCCTACTTACAGAAACATCCTACACAGATGAACAGACACGCATCTCTAACCCTGTAAAGCCTGTCTCTAAATGAACATGATCAAAACTGTTGCACACTATCTACTACATGCCTTCTGTCGTCTGATTGATAGTTTAGACTTTTTATGAAGTAAAAGGTATTTTAGTTTAACTGTACAAGCGTCCAACTTAAGCTTGTGCTTTACGTGTCTTTTCGCTGTCAAATCTTTACTGATTTTTATCAAGTAATATTTCCAGATGAACAGGTACTGGACTGAAGCAACTCAGCTTTACTTGATTCGCCATCAATCGTGTTTTAGTCTCAAATCTGATCATCATCTTCTGAGGAGCGTTTATTACTTTCACTGTTCCTCAGCGGAGGAACGATCTTCATCACATCTTCTGAGGAGCGTTTATTACTTTCACTGTTCGTTCCTCAGCGGAGGAACGATCTTCATCACATCTTCTGAGGAGCGTTTATTACTTTCACTGTTCCTCAGCGGAGGAACGATCTTCATCACATCTTCTGAGGAGTGTTTATTACTTTCACTGTTCCTCAGCGGAGGAATGATCTTCATCACATCTTCTGAGGAGCGTTTATTATTTCACTGTTCCTCAGCGGAGGAATGATCTTCATCACATCTTCTGAGGAGCGTTTATTACTTTCACTGTTCCTCAGCGGAGGAACGATCTTCATCACATCTTCAGAGGAGCGTTTATTACTTTCACTGTTCCTCAGCGGAGGAATGATCTTCATCACATCTTCTGAGGAGCGTTTATTACTTTCACTGTTCCTCAGCGGAGGAATGATCTTCATCACATCTTCTGAGGAGCGTTTGTTATTTCACTGTTCCTCAGCGGAGGAATGATCTTCATCACATCTTCTGAGGAGCGTTTGTTACTTTCACTGTTCCTCAGCGGAGGAATGATCTTCATCACATCTTCTGAGGAGCGTTTATTACTTTAACTGTTCCTCAGCGGAGGAATGATCTTCATCACATCTTCTGAGGAGCGTTTATTACTTTCACTGTTCCTCAGCGGAGGAATGATCTTCATCACATCTTCTGAGGAGCGTTTGTTACTTTCACTGTTCCTCAGCGGAGGAATGATCTTCATCACATCTTCTGAGGAGCGTTTGTTACTTTCACTGTTCCTCAGCGGAGGAATGATCTTCATCACATCTTCTGAGGAGCGTTTGTTATTTCGCTGTTCCTCAGCGGAGGAATGATCTTCATCACATCTTCTGAGGAGCGTTTATTTCTTCATCTCTCAATCAGCATGGCATTATATGTTTGGATCATTTAAATTTAAAAACATTATTGGAGATATATAGGGTACTGACTGATTTATATATTTTTAAGTATCTGCTATACTATTATGAAGATCTCATTCACAAGCATATAGATAGAAGCATCTTCACCAAAATCCATATTTTTGCTAATTTTGAATAAACTTGAGCTGTTTCTCCTCTTTTATCTCAGTAAATCAGACAATATGAGCCAAACAAATCATCAAACGCAAACTTAAACAATTTTTATTTTATGTAAAGGATCAATAAACTGTTCCATTAAAAAAAAAAAATGATTATGATTTCATATCATGTCAGGCTTTACAGGGTTAAACGTGTTAATTGCAGCAAAAGTACCGTTACAGTACATATGGGATTGAAACATGTCTTGTCTGTGTTTTGTTCTGGATCAGCTGCCGTTCATCGAAGCCGCTCTGAGGAATCATTACCGGATCAGGGATAGTCGAGAGCTCGGTCACGGGCCGCTCAGTTTTCTTGTCAATTGCACCCAGAAGCAAAAGGAACTAAGCGGAGACGCGGTCACCAGTGTAGTGCGCTACGAGTGTCCTCTGCTGCCCATGGGTTCAGGGTAAGACCGGTAAAATCTCTACTTTACATCAAGTACTCGCCTGTCGCTCTGCACAACTGTGAGCTGTGAATGGACGGCTGTAAAACTAGTATTTCCAGGGGTTAGTTGCTGATTTTATTGCTGTCTGAATCCAGCATGTCTGTGTTTTTCTCCCACCCCCAGCCAAATTACCTACTGTTTTTTGACAAACGCCAATGTCATGTGGTAATTTAATTGCTGCCCAAATCCACACCACTGAGTTTACAAGAAGAAATCGATTCAAAATTCACTGTTTAAATCGTGACTTCTCTGTCATTTGCAAGCATGCTTTTTTGGGGGCTGTTGGCTGTTTTTCCTTCTGGACAAAACGTTAAATATAAAATAAATTAAACTAGTATAATATTATTTATATATTTTTTAGAACAAAAGGTCCATAGAGAAGTATTGTTTTAACTAGGGCTATCAATATAACATGTTCATTTATTATGTTTTATTTAAAATAATAAGCAAAATTAATGCATTTAATCTGCCACCTGAACAGAAACCTTTTGCTGTAATGTAGTATATATTATTGCAGAGCTTTTTTTTATAGAGGTTTTTGATGTAATTTAATTGCAGTTAATGTGATTGATTAATCAGCACATTATGAGAAATATTACAATTTTAAAAACATGTCTTTAAAAGTTTCTTACCGAGCCCAACCATTGAACAGTTCTGTATATGTTATATAGCATATAGTGTGTATATAGTGTAAATATAAAGATACATTACAATCTAAATATAAAAAAAGAAATGTAATAATTAAATTACTTTTATAAAAATTACTATTATTATTTTAACTTGCATTTGTTATTTTTATACAACTTCAGTCATGTATCTAATCTTTTGTTTGGTGGTGTAGCTGGAGAAATGATGAACACACACACACACACACACACACACACACACACACACACACAGTTTGTCTGGAGACTCGTGATGTTTGTTTGGTAGTGTAGCTGAGAAATGAAACACACACACACACACACACACACGTTTGTCTGGAGACTCGTGATTGTATGTGTTTGGTAGTGTAGCTGGAGAAATGATGAACACACACACACACACACACACACACACACACACAGTGTTTGTCTGGAGACTCGTGATTGTGTGTGTTTGGTAGTGTAGCTAGAGAAATGATGAACACACACACACACACACACACACTGTTTGTCTGGAGACTCGTGATTTTGTGTGTTTGGTAGTGTAGCTGGAGAAATGACATGACACACACACACACACACACACATGTTTGTCTGGAGACTCGTGATTGTGTGTGTTTGGTAGTGTAGCTGGAGAAATATGAACACACACACACACACACACACACACACTGTTTGTCTGGAGACTCGTGATTGTGTGTGTTTGGTAGTGTAGCTGGAGAAATGATGAACACACACACACACACACACACACACACACACACACACACTGTTTGTCTGGAGACTCGTGATTGTGTGTGTTTGGTAGTGTAGCTGGAGAAATGTTGAACACACACACACACACACACACACACACACACACACACACACACACACACACACACACACACACACACACACACACATGTTTGTCTGGAGACTCGTGATTGTGTGTGTTTGGTAGTGTAGCTGGAGAAATGATGAACACACACACACACACACACACACACACACACACACACTGTTTGTCTGGAGACTCGTGATTGTGTGTGTTTGGTAGTGTAGCTGGAGAAATGATGAACACACACACACTGTTTGTCTGGAGACTCGTGATTGTGTGTGTTTGGTAGTGTAGCTGGAGAAATGTTAAACACACACACACACACACACACACACACACACACACTGTTTGTCTGGAGACTCGTGATTGTGTTTGGTAGTGTAGCTGGAGAAATGATGAACACACACACACACACACACACACACACACACTGTTTGTCTGGAGACTCGTGATTGTGTGTGTTTGGTAGTGTAGCTGGAAAAATGATGAACACACACACACACACACACACACACTGTTTGTCTGGAGACTCGTGATTGTGTGTGTTTGGTAGTGTAGCTGGAGAAATGATGAACACACACACACACACACACACACACACACTGTTTGTCTGGAGACTCGTGATTGTGTGTGTTTGGTAGTGTAGCTGGAGAAATGATGAACACACACACACACACACACACACACACACACACACACACACACACACACTGTTTGTCTGGAGACTCGTGATTGTGTGTGTTTGGTAGTGTAGCTGGAGAAATGTTGAACACACACACACACACACACACTGTTTGTCTGGAGACTCGTGATTGTGTTTGGTAGTGTAGCTGGAGAAATGTTAAACACACACACACACACACTCACTCTTTGTCTGGAGACTCGTGATTGTGTGTCTGGTCTCAGGGAGTGTGTGGTGGAGTCCGTGGGTTTGCTGGGAGAGGTGAGCCGTGATCAGGCGCGGGCGAGTTTGCTGTCGGCTCCTCTGCTGCAGGATCTGGAGGAATGGAGTCAGTGGGAGCTGGTGTTTCAGCCCAACCACGGCCCGCTCAAGGACTTCATCGACCAGCACTGTGGTGCGTCACCTCACCAGAAGCGTGTTTCAGAAATAAAGAAAAGAAAATTAGGGGTGGGCAGTGCCCCTATGATTATGACTTACCATTATGACTATGATCCTATGTAATTTATGTCACTAGGCAAATTTTTCAAAAGGAAATATTTCTTTATTTGTTTACCTTGATCTACTAAATAACAAAAATGGAAATAAAAATTTATAAAAGCTATTTAGACATAAAAATGATAAAAAAACACAACAAAATTGAGAAAACTGAATATATATATTAGTGGTGGGCCGTTATCGGCGTTAACGTGCTGCGTTAACGTGAGACTCTTATCGGCGATAAAAAAAATATCGCCGTTAATCTATTCTCAAAGTTGGGTTGGGAGCTGGGTCTATACTACGCAAGCTATGATGACTTTCACCCTGATATTTTAGCGCGGATGTATACCTAGCCGAATTGCACTGTAGGGGGCGAGAACGAGTCTTCGAACTAGAGGCTCGCAGTCCGTGATGGACAGATTGTTAACGGCTGGTCTGTGTGGTAATACAATCGGGCAGGACATACAAACGCCCACCTATCATTCATCAACCTCAAATATGGCTTTTCATCTGAAAGATGTATGTAGTAGCAACTTTACATGGCCGCTCAATATGATGTTAACCTAGAGAAATGTGCGCTATTGAAGTGTTTGTGTGGAAGCGCGTTTGCTGCAGGACAGGCTCCGGTGCGTTCACTTGCTCTTAAAATCTCCGTCATTCTTGGTCATACAGATAAAAGTAGCCTAAAACATCTTTCGAATCTGTAAAGACTCTACGTTTATTTGTGTGCACTCAGAATAACAACGAAACGTTGCGCTTTTAAGCAAACAGGATGCGCTTTATGTCTCATGTGAACTTGAGCGAGAAACTTCGAAACTCCGTCTTTGAAAAATATATCTATAGAGAGTGAAATGTCTAAAAAATAAAAATAGAAGACGTGTGTGTTAGCATGGATGATTTACATGAAATTTAATCTGTGCCACACTGTGCATAATAAGATGGCTTTCAGTTCAATATAATAACAAAAAACGACATTTTGGGCTTACTTACTTTTAGTCATTATTTGGATAGCACACATATTCTGAATGCCTTCGGCAGAATTCAAATGAGCCATTTTAATCTAGATTAATCTAGATTAATTCCAAAATTAATCTAGATTAATCTAGATTAAAAAAATTAATCTATGCCCACCTCTAATATATATTTATAAACTAATTCAGAATAATAATAAAAACTGTTGCAGTATCTTTGTAATACTAAAATAACACGGATTCGAATTGAATTCATTTATTAAATATATGTATCTGACACAAAATATGATTCATACATATTATGCTTTATAATATACTAATATGCTAGTATATATATTTATATATATAATGTTTTACAAATTTAAAACAAGGTTTTTAGTTAATAGTTCATTTCTGTTACTGCTGTGAACTAACATTACACAGAAAATCAAAAACATAAGCTTGTCCACAACAGGCCTAAACCAGCACAAAAACACATTCAGCTAATTATCAATATGGATAAAATCCCAGAAAATATCTGAGATCCGTTTATTAGCAGAAGACTTGTTTCTCACTGCAGTCTTCATGTGTCCAGGTAAGACGGAGCTGCTGGCTCTCGAGGTTTCTCCCGGCGTCCTGCTGCGGGTCACCGCTGACACGGGGGACAAACACTTCTCCGAGGCGGCACAGGCCCTGGACCCCGTCGGCACCGCAGGACACCTGGTCTCCATTGTGGTGGCTTATGGGATACCAAACACGCCCACAGCGCTCCTGGCCAATCACACGGAGAGCGCGCTGAATGTAGCAGTCGCACAGGAAGGTAGGAGGATTTCTTCGGCACACTTCCTCATGCTTTACTCACTTTGTCCTGAAACTGTTTGTTTATCTGACTTTGCTCCATTCATACACACAGATGATATTTCTTCCTACAGGGTTTCCACAGCTCCTTAAAAAGTCTTAAAGTCAGGCGGTTCTTAAAATGTCTTAATTTGCCCTTCCACACATTAAGACCTAAAGAGCTCTTAAATCAGAGTCTTGAATTCATAAGCATTAAATATTGCATACACTGCAAAGAATTAATATCTTTGTCAGCATTTCCCGTACAAATATCTAAACATCAAGATACATTTACTTGAGATGCAAAATGTAGATATGAAGTCTGTAAATTGAACATAATTGAGTGAGTTTATCTTAAAAAATATCAAAAATATGAAATGTGACACAAAACCAGTCAAAAGGGTCAGTTTTTATTAATCTGGAAGCTGAATAAATAAGCTTTCTATTAAGGTATGATTTGTTATATTGATCAATATTTGGATGAGATGCAACTATTTGAATATCTGGAATCTGAGGGTGCAAAAAAAATCAAAATATTGAGAAAATCATCTTTAAAGTTGTTCAAATTAAGTCCTTAGCAATGCATATTACTAAAATAAAATTTTGATATTTACGGTAGGAAATGTACAATATATGAAGAGCTCTTTTCCAGAATGCTATAAATCCATTTTAATAGTTTTCATGAAAATGAAATTTTTTTACCTAGACCCATACATTTTGTTAATATTCAATTTATCCTGTTAAAATGGTCTGTTGGCTCAGTCTGAACATGTTAAACAATGATCGTTAAATTAAACAACAATATTGTCGATTATAAATGCAACGTTTTTTTAATTTTTTTTTTCAAAACGCTACAAATCCATCCTTTTTTTTTTTATGTTGGTTTATGTCTTTAAAAAAAAAGAGAACATGCAACATATGACATCAGGGACTCATACTATAAACCGGTCGCACCAGCCTTGTGTTGATAGATAGTTACATTTTAAACAAGGAAATATAGCGATTTGGCATGAAACATTGATGGAGCAGTGAACAGGTTCAGTACACAGCAAAATGGCATGACGAACTCATTTTTTTAAATTTGGCGTTTATCGCGTTTTGGAAAAGAGCTCTTCATATATTCATAGAACATATCCTAATGAATTTTGGCATACAAGAAAAATGTATATCATTTTATTAAGATAGTATATTGTAATATAATATTATAAGATAAGATCATTTTGACCCATACTATATATTGTTGGCTATTAAAACAAATATACCTGTGCTACTTATGACTGGTTTTGTGCTCCAAGGTCACATATATTAGATCTTATTTTCATATTAAGCTGATTTGACTAAGCTGATATTTGGTGTTTTTATCATAAATTCACTCCATTTTATATTTCATATGATATGGCAATAAACAAACAAAAAAATAGATAAACAGATAAATAAATGTTTTTGAGATTATAAGGGTTTGTTCTCTAACCGCATGATTTATTATTTGTATCTATGAAGGTCTTGAAGTCTTAATTTCGATGTTAATGTCTCTGCTGAGAGCCTGTCCTAATTAATGACTGTAATCTCATGTTTGTGTTGTGCGTTTGAAACAGAAATCAGGCCCGGGGAGGACGGATACTCGTACGGCGGTGTGGCTCGGTTTGTTCTCGAATGCGTTGCGCTGATGCCTACGAGAATCTGCAAGGAGCTCCTGCAGCAGGTACTGAGCCCAATGAATGTGTCTCTTCAGATCCTCCTCATTAACCCTTTAGGCGCCAGGGTTTTTGGATTTTGACATCAAGATTTCAAAAGCTTGTGGGTTGACGGGGGTTAAAGATAGAGATCTACTGTAAATTAGAAAAATGTTGGGCGTGACTAAAAGTTTATGTGGGGTGAAAATATACTCATCTAATTTGCATATTATGACATCATCATGGCGTCATCGTAATATTCAGGAAATAGTAGATATTGAATTGACGTTTGAACTTATTTGCATGTTTGTTTGTTTTTTATTCTTTTTTTTATCCTCATTACAAATGATCAGTAAAAGAGGAAATAACAGTAAAACAGGAGAAAGTAGTAAATTATTACTATATTACTGTGCCATAGTACAATACATGTGCCTATGTTTTGATAAGTTGACAGCTATCTGCCCAATCAGGTGACTAGGTGACCGTTTATAGATCTTGAGAGTATATTGAGAGTATGGTACCTCTTATTGCATGGCACAGCACACAGACCTAACGTTACCCAACACTGACGGCACCTGTACTGTCTGCCGGCGGCACTGTGAGCACGCGCAATCAGAAAGAAAGACGCAATCTGGGGCGATCATCAGCAAAACAGAGCCTCTTTTATGGACACTAAGACCACGTTCACCCCTGCCACCCCCATCCCCGTTAGGCAAAGGGCCAAAATGATCAATTGTTTGTGCTTTGTTAACTCTCTCGCCATGCCCGGTCGGCACTATTGCGCAGCAGAGATGTACCGATCATTAGACGGCCGATCGTCATTTCCAAATTGCAAATATTCCCCCTCAGAGTCAGAATCGGCTAATAACATTTGCAACACATCATCACAGTACAACTTTTTATTAATCATTTGGCGATTTTCTCTCACAATTTACTCACACGCTATGAACTGAACTGCTTCCGCATCAATGACACGGTAGCTCACTTGCTCTACTATTTTCTATGAACACTTTTGGTCTAGAATCGAAGTACCACATGTCTGCCATCTAGTGGCAGGGAATAAAAATGCGATATTACACCATATCAGAAACCATTTAATGAAGCGTGACGCCTTGTCGCAATTTTGCGAGTTCGGCGCTTAGAGGGTTAAATACTGCAGGCAGCAGCTTTCATCCGTCTAACAGCTTGACTCGTGCGGGAGAGATCATTAGTGTTAAAATATTATTAGGGGAGGATCATTTTCCCATCATTACTGTGAGACCATAGGAAAGTCGGGTCTGAGATGTGGGTGGGTACCAGAGGCTCTCAGTGTGAAATAAAGGCCTGTATCTAAGGATGTTGTCATTCTTCGGGGGTTAGAGGTTCACTCTCCTGTCACATCATTAGTGTCGAACGCCTCTGGTGCTGTTGCTTCAGTCCTATAACGACACAAACATGTTCACAACGTGCAGAGAGAGAGGTCACATATGACTTTCCCTGCTGGATATTTGCTTTATGATTAGCGATAGACTCAATTACCACACAGGCCAGTTAATCAGCTTATATATTTTACAGATCGGTGGATATTTATGATTGGATGAGTCTCGTTTCAAGCTGATGTATTTGCACACCTGAATGCATCACATTTTGTGTTGCTTGGCTATAAATGACCTAAAGTGGCAAATCATTTATATAAAAAAGGGATATACTGTAAAAATTATAGTTACTTTAAACAGTATAGCCAATTCATACACAGAAATGTATATGTTTAATTTTTTATAGAAATAAATGAAATATAGAATAATAAAATAAAAATGTATATCTTAAAAATGTCAAAAAAATCCAAATCTAATAATTAGATATAATTTATAAATCTACATTATTATAGTGCTGTGTTCGATACATCGACATGCAGATGTATCGTCACAGAGATCTGACGATTCGGGTATAGATACAGCTGGCCCTGTATCGATATTGTGGCATCACGCTTAATTTGAATACAAGAACACCGTTTAAAATGGAGTAGAAAAGTGTGAGGTTTCTAAAATAATAATGAATGGAGCATAACAAATAGGCTACAACAAGGTTTAATCTGGCCGCAGAGGAACACATGGGTTAGCTGATATACAGAGGCGTAATCCCGAAACAGAGCTTTCCACTTGCACCATACGATTAAATATCTGTTAAGTGTGTTACTTATCTTTGTCAGGGTGGCATGCATGTGCACGCACTCTCTTCACTGTGGATAAACACACTTGCTTTCTGAAAACACCGGTCAGCTTGTAGTTTAGCGATCTCCACTTCAATACTCTGTTCTCAGAAAAGTGTAATTCGTCAACAGAGAGGGAGAGATGCTGTGTATGAATTACCACCGTATTAACCGTGAAGCTGGCTTTAATTCCTTTAGAAACAATGATGTTACCAGATCCTTGACGAGAAAGATAATGTAGCTCTTGAGCGATTAAGCTATTTTATTGATAAAATTGCATTGCAGCGCTAAAAGATTTGTTGCTGAATGTCTGTGTGCGGCTGCAACGTGATCTGTGTTTGTGACTGAACGTGTGTGTGTGTGTGTGTGTGTGTGTGTGTGCGTGCGTGCGTGCGTGCGTGTGTGAGAGATACAGTGAAGACAGCTCATTAGTTCAGAACTCTTCTAATTTTTATCTTTATTTTTTTAAATGTAGAGAGTGCATTAATTTGTGCAATGATAACCTACCATCAATGTTAAGATTATTTGTTTTATATATATTATATAATATGTATGAGTACATTCCAATATAAATTTATTAGAACAAGTATATTATTATTTTTGGGCTTAAAAACAAGTTGGAAGCAGGTTGGGAGTGCACAATGTAAACGTGAAACATATGCCATTCCCTATATTGTACTGTGGTACTGTTACAGAGGCCCTTCATAATGCAGAGGTCAATGGCCTATAGCTAGAAACGGCCCTATGATATGCAGTAAACATCTGCTTTACTAAATACTACTGAGGTGAAATTTAGTGCAGTCCCGTATCGTGGTCTCTGTAACGTGATACGTATCGTATCGTGACATTGCTGGTGATACACAGAACTAAATGTGTATATATATTAGGGATGGGTCACGATTATCGAATATTCGAATATTCTATTTAATTATAGAATATCGATTAGGTTGTGCGATTATTTTCTAAAGGTGTATCAGGGCTTGACAATAAAGACTGTCCGATGGCGTGAAGGACGCTCGGATTTGTCACTTGCCAGATCAGGCCACTGCAGGTGGTCACTAAATTGTATCATTTGCATGCGTTTTTAAGCCTTGTTTGTTTAAAAATGTAAGCGATTAAAAAGCATTTGGGCGCGAAAGACAACTCCTTTCAGTACATGCGCGAACTGCCCTGTCGGCACTCGGACGCGGCACACAGTGTGAGCGCTAACCACGCTACAGCATCCCAAACAACTCAAAATAATAAACCAAAGTTAACAGAACGATGCACGAGAGTGCTTCTCTGCCGCATTCACGTCCTGTTTCCCATTAATGAAGCCGTGGCGAGCTCCCTGCATTCAAATGATTCGTTTTTTTGCTGAAATAATAATATTCCACTGGTTGATATATTATATTTATATGCAAAATATTTGTGTTGTTTTTCGTGTTAAATGTGAAGAATGACAGGTTGGATGCCACACTTATTATTATTTTTTTGGCAGAGTATACAGGTGTAATTTTAACTTTAACTTCAGGCAATGTAACATGATTTTATGATCGTAATTTTGACTTTATTCTTAAAATATTATGACGTTAATTATTTAGTTATTTATTTGAGAAAGATAAACTGATCAAACTTGCGCTGGCCACTTGGTATTTAAAAAAAATCAAACTTGAATTTAACAAACAAAGGATGTTCCAATCATATTTCTAAATTAAATTAATAAAGAAAGGAAACACAATAATGACTAATTTGCTATTAAAAACCAAAACTGAACTATTTAAATGGCTCAGAGAGAGAGAGAGAGAGAGAGAGAGAGAGAGACGGGCTCAGACTCATTCTGAGAATATATTCGTTCCCTTGTTTCAATTCAAAGTTCACCGAACTAATTGTGAACAACACTCCCGTCTTTTTCCCGAGCATGTGAACATGTTCATTTAATATATTTGTATCTATGAAATAGGTTATTGTTATGAAGACAGACGTTAAAATTAATGTTCACATAATAAGTGCCGTCATTCAGGCGGTTCACAATATGTTTTAGCGTGAAATATGTTTTAAGAATGATATTCTGTTTAGCGCGCAATATGTTTTACGCCTAATATTCATTGATGCATTAATCAGATTTAAGATTTTCTTTTTAATAATATGAATGTTCATGTTCATTTTTAAAATAGAAATGTCCTAGCCTTATGAGAAGTTGATAATCGACGGAATGTTCTGTTAATAAATGCCGTCATTCGGTTATGTTATATTAATCTGTTTCAGCAATCATACTTTACAACCATTCATTTTCTTGGGTTAAGATAGACTATTCTCTAATTAACTAAACAGTTTGTTATCATACAGATTGAAAGCCTGGATGGTCTCTCTCCCCCTCTCTCTGTGTGTGTGTGTGTGCGCGCGCGCGTGAGTGTGTGTGCGCGCGTGGGTGGGCGGGTACATGCGCGGGAGGGGTGCGATTTTCGAATAGTAATCGAATAATACCCAGCGATTATCGAATATTACATTTGCTTAAAATGCCCATCCCTAATATATATATATATATATATTTGTGCTGTCAAACGATTAAAAACAAAACAAATGAATCACACATTTTTCTGAAATTAATCACGATTAATCCCACCTAACATTAAAGTTTTTAAATAATCTTTAAATTAATGTACAAACAACAAAGACAGTATATATTTTTTTATATATGTTTAATGGCATCTTTTTTTATCACTGATACCAATCACTGATGTCTCTATAAAATTGCCCCACCCCCCTAATATTTAATCATTGCCATTCAACATTACAGTAAAATTGAGAGCTATCAATTTAAACATTTATTAGACTAAATAACTTCTAATTAAAGTGAACTTAGAACAATATTCACATAAACCTATTGTAATAAATGTATTTAATATAATATATTTACCTGTGCCCTTCAGCAGAAATATACAGAAATTTAAATTTAATTTATCAAACACTAAATTCTAAATTAAATATAGATGAATCCGTAAAGCTAAGTTCTTTTTTCCCTCTTTTTTCTTTGTCCTTTGATTAGCAATTAAGACAGGTTAATTGCCATTACTACTATCATTACATTACAGACATCACAGCAGCTGGTTATTAGGTTATTTTGGCTGTAAAGAGCTGCTGCTGCTGAATGTGACACAGATCTGACACGCATCATATTTTCTCTCAACTCTTTTTATCTTTTCTGACCCACTTCGTCTCTACTAATGAACCGATTGATGAGTTGTATCGGGTGTTAGATGAGGGAGACAGTGCTGCGCTGCTCCTGGACACTTTTGAAAACCATTTCAGAGACCTGTTCTTAAATGTGACTCATATAAAATATATCACATGCATGCACAGTTTTAAGGCAGCTTTAATCGCCTTTTTGGTAACTTCATTACTTAACTGACTACGACATTGCATACACATAGTTTATTTCGTGCTTTGATATGAATTGATACAGGCTACCGTGTGCGCCAGCACCTGTGTGCGTGCAATAAATGACCGAGCACAGTCATTTTACTGATGCTTGATATTAATATATAAATGTTAAATATTGAGAGGTTTAGTTTACTTGTTAAACCTTAAATAATATATATAAATATTTGTTATGAAACCTGAGAAATTTGTGTTCCTCTGTTGAAAGTCCATCAAAATTTTGATTAATCTATTCAATTTTTATTCAAGTAATTCAAGTAGTTTAATCAATATATTTTGAAGAGATGTGATTGCTTTATATGATGGACTTTCAAATTGTATTTTGTGTGTGTGTGTGTGTGTGTGTGTGTGTGTGTGTGTGTGTGTGTGTGTGTGTGTGTGTGTGTGTGTGTGTGTGTGTGTGTGTGTGTGTGTGTGTGTGTGTGTACACAGTAAAAAGTTACTCAAAGTTGTCCTAAAACAACAAAGCATTTAGGTTTTAGGACAATTTTGATGAAAGGTTTTGATCCACTTCAAATATTGACTAGTGTATATATACAGTATCTCACAGAAGTGAGTACACCCCTCACATTTTTGTAAATGTTTTATTATATCTTTTCATGTGACAACACTGAAGAAATGACACTTTGCTACAATGTAAATTAGTGAGTGTACAGCTTGTATAACAGTGTAAATTCGGTGTCCCCTCAAAATAACTCAACACACAGCCATTAATGTCTAAACCGCTGGCCACAAAAGTGAGTACACCCCTAAGTGAAAATGTCCAAATTGCCCAATTAGTAATTGTTTTCTCCCCGGTGTCATGTGACTCGTTAGTGTTACAAGGTCTCAGGTGTGAATGGGGAGCAGGTGTGTTACATTTGGTGTCATCTCTCTCACTCTGTCATACTGGTCACTGGAAGTTCAACATGGCACCTCATGGGATGATCCTCTCTGAGGATCTGAAAAAAAATAATTGTTGCTCTACATAAAGATGGCGTAGGCTATAAGAAGATTGCCAAGACCCTGAAACTGAGCTGCAGCACTGTGGCCAAGACCATACAGCGGTTTAACCGGACAGGTCTCTGCTGGACAGGACTCGTCATGGTCGACCAAAGAAGTTGAGTGTCTGTGCTCAGTGTCATATCCAGATGTTGTGTTTTGGAAATAGACGTTATGAGTGCTATCAGCATTGCTGCAGAGGTTGAAGGGGTGGGAGGGGTCAACCTGTCAGTGCTCAGACCATACGCCGAACACTGCATCAAATTGGTCTGCATGGCTGTCATCCCAGAAGAAAGCCTCTTCTAAAGATGATGCACAAGAAAGCCCGCAAACAGTTTGCTGAAGACAAGCAGACTAAGGACATGGATTATTGGAACCATGTCCTGTGGTCTGATGAGACCAAGATTTGGTTATTTGGTTATATTTGGTTAAACTTATTTGGTTCAGATGGTGTCAAGCGTGTGTGGCGGCAACCAGGTGAGGAGTACAAAGACAAGTGTGTCTTGCCTACAGTCAAGCATGGTGTGGGAGTGTCGTGGTCTGGGGCTGCATGAGTGCTGCCGGCACTGGGGAGATGCAGTTCATTGAGGGAACCATTAATGCCAACATGTACTGTGACATACTGAAGCAGAGCAGTACCCCCTCCCTTCGGAGACTGGGCCGCAGGGCTGTATTCCAACATGATACGACCCCAAACACCTCCAAGACGACCACTGCCTTGCTAAAGAAGCTGAGGGTAAAGGTGATGGACTGGCCGATGGCCAAGCATGTCTCCAGACCTAAACCCTATTGAGCATCTGTGGAGCATCCTCAAACAGAAGGTGGAGGAGCGCAAGGTCTATAACATCCACCAGCTCCGTGATGTCGTCATGGAGGAGTAGAAGAGGACTGCAGTGGCAACCTGTGAAGCTCTGGTGAACTTCATGTCCAAGAGGGTTAAGGCAGTGCTGGAAAATAATGGTGGCCACACAAAATATTGACAGTTTGGGCCCAATTTGGAAATTTTCGCTTAGGGGTGTACTCACTTTTGTGGCCAGCAGTTTAGACCTGAATAGCTGTGTGTTGAGTTATTTTGAGCGGACAGCAAATTTACACTGTTATACAAGCTGTACACTCACTACTTTACATTTACATTTCTTCAGTGTTGTCACATGAAAAGATATAATAAAATATTTACAAAAATGTGAGGGGTGTACTCACTTCTGTGAGATACTGTATACACACACACAAATAAGTATTTATATATTTTTTAAATGTATATTTACATTTTTTTTTTCAAATGTTTGTTTCCTCTGGGATGCATGTTATATATTTTGGCGATTCTGATGACGCTGTGCAGGTGTTTTTGGAGCCGCTGTCTAAAGTGCTCGGTCAGGCCAGATCTAAAACACTGCTGCTGGACGCTGCACGTTCACACACACGCTACCTGAACAAACTGCATCAGATGGGGCTCCTGCTGGGGATCACCGAGTGGAGGAGCCACTTCAACGACAAACTGCTTCTGCCAGCTACTCCTCAACTGCCTTCAGAGATCAAGAAGGTTTGGATTCCCTTCTCGTCTGTTTGAGCAGAACAGTGTTTCCAACTGGGGAAAAAAGCACCAAAATTCAGCTTAACGATAACCTGTTTAACTTTTGGCATGCTTTTAAACGCTTCCAAAAGGTTAAAACTTATGAGAAGTGACAAAGAAGGTATTCTTTCAAAATAAAAGTTTGATTAAATTGAAAATTAAGGCATTAAGACATAAAATATCAGTATTGTAATTTTAAAGTTACAGTAATGTAAAATAAAATATAATTACTCTTGTATGTAAATGCTCTTTTTAAAATAACTTTTGAGCTTTTATTATTTTTAATGTTTTTAATTAGTAGTAAAAATATTATTTATTTTTCATAGCCATATTGATTTATATATAATCTCAAACTTTTTGACAAATTGTGCAGCTTTTCAATTGTAATAATTTTTCCCCTTCATCATGCAGACCTAATTTCAAGTCATTAATGATATTCTTCAGACAATGCAGAAGCAATGCAACACAACTATACATGTTCATATCTATAGTTTATTGATCAAATACCTTGCAATCTGTGCAGTTTGTGGTGGAGGACTCCATGAGTGACATGTCTTCAGTGTTGAGTCTGAATGAGATGGATAATGAAGAGGAGCTCAGCTCTTCCTCCAGCAGCCCCAGAAGAGCCCATCAGCAGGGTGAGACGTGTTTTTAATGTTTCTTTTCTTGTGCATGATTGGTTTATTACGCTTTGACATTCAGTTAATAATATTTCAGAAATGGTGTGATGAAGTCACATGATAAACCTGGAGCTGTTAAATCAAGTCTTGAATGTCTGTTGTTTAATTCTTCGGTTCAGTAAGAGAACGGAAAGTGGTTGTGATTTTGGTGCAAGAAAACATTAAAATGAGAATATAAATGTGTAGAAAAAATGTCTGAAAAAACTAAATTTAAGAACAATTTATGTATAGACAAATATTGTATGATGGAAAAAATGATGGAAAAGTATGGCTTGGAATGAAATAAAAGCAATCCAAAATTAAATGATACAAATGTTGCATATTGTGTCTTGAAATAAAAGAACAATAAAAATAGTGATAGAAAATATGAAGAAAAATGTGGATTAAGCACATGAAAGTGAAATGGTAAATAATGATAAAATGTGTAAGAAATATGGTTTAAAAATATAATAAAAAATGACCTTTAAAGCACTGTATTCTGAAAGCACTGTATTCTGAAAGCACTGTATTCTTTAAAGCACTGTATTCTGAAAGCACTGTATTCTTTAAAGCACTGTATTCTTTAAAGCACTGTATTCTGAAAGCACTGTATTCTGAAAGCACTGTATTCTTTAAAGCACTGTATTCTGAAAGCACTGTTTCTTGTTTTAGATAATGGTGATGATGATGATGATGAAGAGGAGCAGATGTACGAGCTGGTGTCTGAACACATTGAAGAGACGGACAGCAGTGAGGAAGAGGACAGAGAAAACTCAACGACCGCTGATCAGCCGGATGAAGAAGTGAACGACGAGCTGGATCAGCACAAAGCCGTCATAGAGGACATCAGGTTCATTCAGCTCTCAGTTTACACACTCTTTTCATAATTTAGATCGGTGCTAATTAGAGTTGGGTATCGTTTGAATTTTATCGATTCCGATTCCGCTTATCGATTCCGATTCTTTTTAATTCCCAGTTTCGATTCCAATGTGATTAGATAATGATATCAAACATTTATCCCGTGTCTCTTTTTAGCAAACCATTGCACGATATATATTTTAGTATGCATTTGAGAGACGTTCTGAAATGTAATGAATACATGCATGCACAGTTTGCAGCTTTAATCGCCTTTTTTGGTAATTTCCAAAAATGGAAATGACTTAATGACTTAACTGACGACAGACTCGTGTGCTGTTTCTTGTGCGCTTATTTATGATGACGCGATCAGAGCGTGTGCCATGAGCACAGTGATGGCTGACAGGACAGGAAAGATTGTTTTACTGACATACAGCCACAGCGTCTCACTGTTCTACCGAAGCTCATTTGACTGATGTACCTTTTCCGCGCTCATTTGACTCGCGCCTGGCGCTGAGGCAAAGCTGAAGCACGCATCTGAAAAGTCTCGTTGGATGTGGATGCAAAAAAACACACCGGTTCCGCGTCTTAATAAAGGCATTTCTTGTCAAGAAAAAGGGGCTAAAACTGCAGTTTTGAGCAGGGTGGTCAAGTTTAGATCAGCGGTGGCACTGCTGCACGGATGAACAAGTGATTACAACATTGTGATCGCACACCTCAAAGGTTGAGGAATGAAACAGACAAATAATTTTCATTTAGGAATAGAATCACATTAGTGTTTGAGTCATGTTCGCAATCTTTAACGATCTATTAAATTAAAGTCATGTTGGTGGTGACACCTCTCTTGCAACATGTATAGCTATCACAGATATTATACTTCTTCACAGATATCACAGATATTAGGCTTCTGATCGCAAATGCAGGCAAACTTTGGAGCGCTTAGATTAGCTTAGATTAGTTCTGGTAGATTGCTATCACACCGGTCCTCACAGATGAAGAAAAAAAAAGCGCTTAGGAATCAATCGATAGGCGGAATCGAAATTTTAATTTGACAACAAGTATCCGATTCCTGACCTTAAGTATCCGATTCTGGAATAGGAATCGATTTTCGATTCCCAACCCTAGTGCTAATGCTGTTGCTGCTGATGCTACAGGAAAACGGAGTTCGGCATCGGCGTGGAGCTGAACGAGGAGGGGCAGAACCTGATGAGGAAGCAGCAGGCGAGACTGGGCCGCAGTCTGGACCGGCTCTCCACTGAACTCTACAGCAAAGACACACACTTCGTGCTGGAGCTCATTCAGGTCAGATCAGTAGAGCTGAGCGATTCATCGTTAAAAGATCGCGATCTAATTTCTAAATGACAACGATTCGTCTGTGTCTATTAAACCTTTGATACAAATCTTAGCGGATCATTCAAATCTGCAGTTGCCATGTTTAGGTAAGAAACGGCTCACAAACTAGTCTTTTCAACTACACCGTATTATTTTACAGTCATTCATATTATCACAGAAATACTGGGATGAAAGTTTATAGTTTGGATATAAACATTGACTATGGTAGCGATCGAAATAGAGCAAACACCTTTATGAAAGTAAATGGCGCTTTAAATAATGTCTGTTTTGATTTCATTGTTTCGCCCCCTAGGTGTCAACTAGTCCCTGTTAAAAAATGTATTTGTCGCTGAATCATTCATTCGAGAGATTCGTTCAAAAACTCTGAAAAATGAAACAAGTGAAGTATTTATGAGTGATTCATTCAAACCACTTTTTCATAATTTTTAAATAAAATATATAGTGTGTGTGTGTGTATATATATATATATATATATATATATATATATATATATATATATTTTAGTGGTGGGCCGTTATCGGCGTTAACGTGCTGCGTTAACGTGAGACTCTTATCGGCGATAAAAAAAATATCGCCGTTAATCTATTCTCAAAGTTGGGTTGGGAGCTGGGTCTATACTACGCCAGCTATGATGACTTTCACCCTGATATTTTAGTGCGGATGTATACCTAGCCGATTTGCACTGTAGGGGGCGAGAACGAGTCTTCGAACTAGAGGCTCGCAGTCCGTGATGGACAGATTGTTAACGGCTGGTCTATGTGGTAATACAATCGGCAGGACATCCAAACGCTCACTTATCATTCATCAACCTCAAATATGGCTTTTCATCTGAAAGATGTATGTAGTAGCAACTTTACATGGCTGCTCAATATGATGTTAACCTAGAGAAATGTGCGCTATTGAAGTGTTTGTGTGGAAGCGCGTTTGCTGCAGGACAGGCTCCGGTGCGTTCACTTGCTCTTAAAATCTCCGTCATTCTTGGTCATACAGATAAAAGTAGCCTAATACATCTTTCGAATCTGTAAAGACTCTACGTTTATTTGTGTGCACTCAGAATAACAACGAAACGTTGCGCTTTTAAGCAAACAGGATGCGCTTTAGGTCTCATGTGAACTTGAGCAGAAACTTCGAAACTCCGTCTTTGAAAAATATATCTATAGAGAGTGAAATGTCTAAAAAATTAAAATAGAAGACGTGTGTGTTAGCATGGATGATTTACATGAAATTTAATCTGTGCAACACTGTGCATAAGATGTATATATATATATATATATATATATATATATATGTGTGTTACACCCCCTCCCGGGTCCATACCACCACAACTCGTTCTTGTTCCGAGCGGGTCTCGAACCCGAGATTCTGGCGCGGCAGGCGGGTGTAACATTGGTGCCGTGACCCGCACGGGAGTGAGTGTAACGGATGTATGCCAGTAAGGGCTGTGTATAAACCTCACTCCCCTGATCTCAAAAAGAGGCGATCTAGCGACTGACGCTAGAGAGGCTGTAGCCTTTAGCCTCCTTGGTAGAGCGCCCGCTTCCTGCGCCGGCGTCCCGGGTTCGAGACCCGCTCGGAACAAGAAAGAGTTGTGGTGGTATAGACCCGGGAGGGGGTGTAACATTGGTGCCGTGACCCGGATAGGAGTGAGGTTTAGGGGGGTGAGTGTAACGGATGTATGCCAGTAAGGGCTGTGTGTAAACCTCACTCTCCTGACTTCAAAAAGAGGCGCTCTAGCAACTGACGCTAGAGGCTGTAGCCTTTAGCCTAAATAATGTTGTCACATTATTTTGTTTAGTTCAGAGTCGTGGGAGAATCGTGATCTCAAATGTGATTCTCAGTTTATCCAGACTCGTGCAGCTCTACTCTGCAGCGCTCTCTGAAGCTGATGTTTGTGAGACTCGTGCAGCTCTACTCTGCAGCGCTCTCTGAAGCTGATGTTTGTGAGACTCGTGTAGCTCTACTCTGCAGCGCTCTCTGAAGCTGATGTTTGTGTGTGCAGAACGCTGATGATAACTGCTATCCTGACGGCCGAGAGCAGCCGGCGCTGGCCTTTGTGGTGGAGAAGGACCGCATCACCATCCTGAACAACGAGTGCGGGTTTGAGGAGAACAACGTCCGTGCCATCTGTGACGTGGGCCGGAGCACCAAAGGGAAACACAAATATGGCTACATCGGTACTTTATTTATGTGCTGTTGTTTTGTTATCTATGTGTGGTTGTCTTGCTAACCAGTTTGTCCATTACAGGTGTCCAAAACCTGTTTCGCCTATTTAAACCACATTCAAAGGCGCTTGCAGAAGGGCTGCACAAAATACCGAAATAAATTCACAAATGTAGAGATTATGATCTGCATATCACGGTTTCATATTTCAAGAAGTTACAAAAGAATAAAAGTAACAGAGAATAGACTGGCACATAACTTACTTCAGAAGAGTGCTTATGAGTTTTATTTTAATATTAATAAGATATTATTATAGTTTTTATTCATTATTTCAATTGTTTTTTATTTTTATTTAAATTTTAAAGTTTTAGTAATTTTGTTGCATGTTTTTGTCTTTTGTTTTCAATATTTGTTATTTTTTTATTAATTATTATTATTTTAGTTTGACGTTTTTGTACATTTAGTTAAACTATATGCAAATGAGAAATGTTGTCTTGTCAACTGAAAACTAGCTTATACATTTTTTGTATTTAATTTATTTTAATACGTTTTTTTATGGTTTTAGTTAACTATAATAACCCTGGTGCTAATACGCCAATGATTGTATTTAGTGGCTAAAGATCATGAAACAATCATGTATGTTGCTTATATCAATTTCAGTTTTTAACTGCATTTAAATATCCATTAAATTACACACTTTAATGTCATGCAACCCCAATTTGTAAACACTGTCCTAATATCAGTACTGAAAGACTGTTATTATTGTTTCCTAAAATGTAAAGAAAAAAAGAAAAACGATATAGACATTAAAAAAATATATATTAATTAAAACTATAATAGTGTTTTTTTTTGTGCTTTATCAGCACACTAACAGTTTATCATCATGATTAATGCATGTGTTAATTAAATAAGAGTCCCTCTTTTGAAATCAGATCACTAGTCTCTCTCTAGATCTTAATGAACAATGTCGGTGTTGTTTTACTCAAAACTCTGCACTGTTTTGTTATACAGGTCAAAAAGGCATTGGCTTTAAATCCGTTTTTAAAGTCACCGACTGTCCTGAGATCCACTCCAATGGCTTCCACGTCCGATTTGACAAGAACAGCGGCCCCATGGGATACATCTTGCCTCACTGGGTCGAGCAGGAGCGGCCAGTGAGCGCCGGCGCCAGAGAGATCGCAGAGCAGAGGTTACACAAACCACACGATTCATAGAGTTCTCACTCTGACACAAAATATGGCAGTTTTAGCATCCATATTACATCTACTTTCTCTAGTAATAACTGTAAATTATACTTTTAACTAACCTTTAACCAAACTCCAAATAGTAAGAACGTATAGTTAATTAATATTGCTCAGTACTTGAAATGTATAATTACACTGTTAAGGTGCGTTCACACCAGACGCGAATGAAGTCTTAAGGCCCGTACACACCGATATTCGCCGACGTTTAACGCCTCGTGACTAAACAAAGGGCGCCAATGTGAGTGTGCACACCGACGCGAAAAGCGCCACGCGTAAAAGCGTCATTTTTTTTAAAAACGCCTCGGGTTTGTTTTTTTGGTTTGACGCGCCGCGTCAAAAACTATCCGACCAATGAGATTGGCGCTTTTGCTCACGTGTCTGGAGCAGCTGAAGTTACAGTAAAACACAACTTGGGGGCGCTCAAACACAAAACAGTCTTGCCGAGCACACATACGTAACGACGAAGAAGATATACGCCGAGTAGCGTCTACACTGCCGGCATCGGCGTCTTTCCTCATTCAACAGAACAATCATTTCTTCATCGCTGGAGCTTCTGGTGCTTGAAATATCCATGTTTTCTTTGTATGATTTTGACAAGCGCGTAAATACTTGCTCTCTTCTTCTGAGTGACAAGCGAGTGTCAGAAGCGTAAAGTTGCGCAGCGCCACCTTGTGTACCGGGGTATTTCTGTTTTACATTAAGCGCCATCTAATGTCAGGGAATGAATTTGCATGTTCACTCGGCTCATCGTCAGCAAAAATCGCTTGGGTGTGAACACAAAAAACGTTGAAAAACGCTGGCGAATAACGCGCGCCGATATTCGTCCCGGTGTGTACGGGCCTTTACGCGCGAATGATTTACATGTTAAGTCAATGCAAAGACGCGATAGACAATCCTGCGGCGCTATTCGCGCGAATGAGCGGCGCGAATGGTCGAATAACGCGGCGCGAACTGAGCGTTTGACGCACCATTCGGGCGAATAGCGCGAGTTGAAAAATCTGAACTTTGGCGGATATTCGCGCCGCGTTAACCAATCAAGGAGCTTGCTCTAGCAGTGACGTCATTACGAGCGGAGGCAGAAAATCTGAAACAACAATGGAGGACAAATTAATCGTGGTTGTATGTGGGTACCCGGAGCTGTACAATACTACTTCGTACTTTTACAAAAACAGGAATAAATTTAGCAACGAGACTGGAGCTGCCTGCAGAAGCCCCTCCCATGACATGAATTCGCGTCTGTTGTGTAGCGAATTTCACGCGCGAATGAAGCGAGTAAACTCCCAAGTGTTCAAGCGTCCAACTACGTGCGAATAGCGCGATTTATTCGCTTCATTCGCGTCTGGTGTGAACGCACCTTAACAAAGACACCATAAAACAGTGCAACTAAAATGTACTGAAAATGTGTTAATTTAGAGAAATTTTATGTTTTTGTCTAATTAAATATATTTTTACTTTTTTTATGTATTTAATATTTATTAAAAAATATTTTATTTATATTATTTAATTTATGAAATCTTAGCGGTTAGAGATCAGAATATTGTCGACTTGAATATTGGCTGTTTTGGTTTGCAGCCTGCTTAAAGCTACTAGTGTAAAAATAAAGTTCAGGCATCACAGTTGCCTTGTTTGCGTTGCTGTTATGAAACGGCTCTTTGGTGTCTATTTTTATTGTAGATGGGCTACAAAGATCCACCTGCCCCTGCGCTCAGAGAGCTACCAGACTAAAAACCTCTTCCATGACGTGCATCCCTCTCTGCTGCTCTTCCTCCATCGCCTCCGCTCCATCATCATCTTCAATGAGGTGAAGACCTGCTTCATGCATCACCACCCAAAAAAACTATTAACAGTAGAAAGCCTGCTGTATTATATTTGAAACCGTTAAAGCTGTCACACACAGTCTACTCCAGGTCTTCTGTTTTCTGGTTGATAGTTTAAAGCTTTTTATCTTTTAGTGTGATTATACAAACGTCCGGCTTCAGCTGGTGCTTCATGTGACTTTTCTCTGTCAAATCTTGACTGATTTTGATCAAGTAAAAGTCATAATAACTGTAGTAATATCTCCAGATGAACACGTACTGGACTGAAGCAGCTCAGCTTTACCTGATTCTCCATCAATCATGTTTTAGTCTCAAATCTGATCATCAGGATCTTCTGAGGAGCGTTTATTACTTTCACTGTTCCTCAGCGGAGGAATGATCTTCATCACATCTTCTGAGGAGCGTTTATTACTTTCACTGTTCCTCAGCGGAGGAATGATCTTCATCACATCTTCTGAGGAGCGTTTATTACTTTCACTGTTCCTCAGCGGAGGAATGATCTTCATCACATCTTCTGAGGAGCGTTTATTACTTTCACTGTTCCTCAGCGGAGGAATGATCTTCATCACATCTTCTGAGGAGCGTTTATTACTTTCACTGTTCCTCAGCGGAGGAAT
The DNA here is from genome assembly GCA_027422435.1 of Schizopygopsis pylzovi. NCBI lineage: Eukaryota > Metazoa > Chordata > Actinopteri > Cypriniformes > Cyprinidae > Schizopygopsis > Schizopygopsis pylzovi. The sequence continues at coordinate 27,853,608 of CM049833.1, read as the reverse complement.
GATCTTCATCACATCTTCTGAGGAGCGTTTATTACTTTCACTGTTCCTCAGCGGAGGAATGATCTTCATCACATCTTCTGAGGAGCGTTTATTACTTTCACTGTTCCTCAGCGGAGGAATGATCTTCATCACATCTTCTGAGGAGCGTTTATTACTTTCACTGTTCCTCAGCGGAGGAATGATCTTCATCTCACATCTCATGAGGAGCGCTTATTTCTTCTGGATTGCATTGAATTAAATGTTTTAATTATTTAGATCTCATCGTATTAACATTAAGACATTTTATTGGAGAAATAGTGATGACTGATATTTATATCATTATATGTAAGTGATTGAAATAGTGATATAAGCAGTATACGTCATGCAGGGCTTCCCTATCCACCCAAATCGACAACATTTATGTTTGCGTGCAGGATATAAAAACAACTTAACTTTAATTTTCTGAAACTAAATTTGGATAAAACGGAGATCATCATTATTGGTACTCCACCAAAGTTCCCGCTGACTTTACTTGCGATATTACTGGCACTTCAATTGCTCCATCTAGTATCGTTAGAAATCTTGGTGTTATGTTTGACCCCTCTCTTTCATTTCTGTCTCACATTAACTCTCTAAATTAGGAATTATTTCACTTACGACGAATTGTCCAGCTCCGTCCTTTCATTAGTACCAATGACGCAGAAACTCTCATTCATGCTTTTGTTTCATGCCGTCTCGATTACTGTAATGCCCTTTTCATCGGCTTGCCAGCTATCTCTATTGCTAGATTACAATATATTCAAAACTCAGCCGCTCGTATTCTCACTCGCACTAAGCGTTTAGCCCACATCACCGCTATTCTAGCTGATCTGCATTGGCTACCAGTGGCGTATCAAGTTTAAAATTCGTATAAAAATAGTATCAAGTTTAAAATTTGTATAAAAATTAGGAGATGCATCGATCCAATATTGAGGATCGGTATCGGCTCCGATCCAGTAATTTTCTGCGGATTGGGTATCGATCAGACGAGAGTACAGTTATGTGATTTGTTGGTGCTGTAGGCTACTTTCATTGTACTGTACTGCTGCATGCTTGTAGTTTCTGCGCTTTAGTGAAGTTATATAACGTTGCAGCGCCGCGTTCACGCGTGCTATAGAAGAGCACGTGCCACCAGCACACTATAACATCTGACAGGACAGGACAGTTCGTTTTTTCTGAGGTGAGATACTTTTTATTTCATAACGCGTTACGAAAATAACGATAGAATAATGACACTGACAATAAACCTGTCAACTTCTCATCTGACCGCAGATACTGAATCGGGACAGAGCCTTTTTCTCAGGCACTCTTTCTTTACTTAAACTGCATCTGACAGAAGTGACAACCGCTTTCATGCACGTCTTTTAAAATAAAAGTCTCGCATCAGAAAAGCATTTAGAATTAGTTTTTTTTTGTTGATGTGGTTTCTTTGGCTGTAAACAATCTGCGACCCACTCAGTACGGTCTCGCAACCCACGTTTGGGCTGCATAGCCAGCGCTTTTGACCCACCAGTTGAGAAACACTGTAATATATTGTGTTTAAATTAACACACAGAAGAGTGACGATCGGGTCAACACAGAGGAGTATAGAAATTCGAAGTTACATAAAAAAAAAAATGCGCTGGTATCGGATTGGATCGTATCGACCGATCCTCAGAATTTGCGGTATCGGATCGGATCTGAAAAAATGGTATCGTTGCATCCCTAATAAAAATCGTATCAAATTTAACATTCTCCTACCTAATTTTAAAGCTTTGAATGGTCTGGCTCCTTACCATCTTTGTAATCTGCTCCTTCCCTATTCTCCACCTCGTTCATTACAGTCCTCTGACTCTCGCCTTCTCGTCGTCCCTCGGTATCGCCTCTCTTCCATGTAGCAGATCTTTCAGTGTTGTTGCCCCTAAATTATGAAACTCGCTACCAAGACCACTCTCTCTTGCCAATTCAAATCGCAGCTCAAAATCTTAGTCAATATCTGTTTATTTTGTCTTATGTTGTATATTACTTGATGTTTTTTTCCTCTGTATTACTGTTTGATGTTTTCCTCACATTTCTGATGTTTATTGTAAAGTGTCCTTGAGCTCTGGAAAGGCGCTAACTTATTATTATTTATTATTATAAAGATCTCATTACAAGCATCAGAATTGAATCATATGAATATCAGCATCTGCACCAAATTAATAAAACTGAGCTGTTTAACCCGTATTCTCAATATATCAGACGATATGAGCCAAAAAAGCCTGATACATCAAATATGACTTTGCTATTATTTCATATGTCAGACTTTACAAGTGCTTTTAACCACATTACGTGTGGTTACTCCTCAGGCTGAGAAGCGTTTGGTGTCGATGACGCGGCGTGATCTGAACCATAACATCCTGGAAGTGGCACACACCGGCGGAGAAGAGCGTTGGCTAGTGGTCAAGAGAATGCTTTATCCTAAAAAGGCAAGTGTTAAGCACATTTTTCTGCTCATATCTGGGGAAAAGCACTACATCTAAGGGTAGAAGTTAGACTTGCTTTGTGTCCTTGTCCTAGTTTTACCATCTTTTAATTGGCCTCTGTTCGGTTCTCATGACATGGCGTCGTCTTGTAAGACGCTGCTTTAAAGTGTTTGGGGACGTTATGCAAGTGTTCTGTGCTTCATACCTCTGGGGAACGAAGTGTTTTTCACTCTCGTCTCATTCAAACTTCATGCAAGGAAGCTGATTAGTAAAGTGTTTCTTGTGTCTGCAGAGACGGTTTGATCTCAGAAGCAGCAGAGATTCACTGCACTTTCTGTCCGTCTCCTTTGTTTCAGTTGACATGAGATATATATATACTTTGTAACGCACTAAAACAACTAACTGCAACTGTTGAGATATGTTTAAGTTGGCTGCTGGATTTAAAATGTTGATCAAAAGTGACAGTAAAGACATTAATAATGTTACAAAATATTTATATTTGTATTAAATGCCGTTCATTTGAACTTTCTATTCATCTGTGAATCCTGAAAAAATAAAACGCATTATGCTTTTCACAAAAATATTCAAAAGCACAACTGTTTAAACATTAATAATAATCAGAAATGTATCTTGAGCAGCAAATCAGCATATTAAAATGATTTCTGAAAATTCAGTTTTTATCACCGAAATAAATTTCATTATCCAACATATTCACATAGAAAACAGCTATTTAACATTTTAATAATATTCCTCAATTTTAACTGTATTTTTGATCAAATACATGCAGCCTTGAAAAGCCAAAGAGACTTCTTTCAAAAACATAACAAATCTTACAGACTCCAAACTGTTTTTAATTATAAATGATAGGAAATTAATTAAAATTGTCCCTGTTTTATACATATAAGTTATCCTTGTTGTCTTATAATAACCTTAATAAACAACCTTGTTAAATATAGTTTCAGAAATCTCTATATTAATATCTCTTTTTGTACTCTTTTGTACATTATACTGATGTGATGCTTAAATTTAAAGCTGCTCTTGTAGCACTTAATGATTAGTTTTAATATATATATTTTTTATTTCTGCCAAAATAGTATAGTTGCATTCCTATATTATATATAGTTATATAAAAGTAGTTTAACAGGATGTTTCAGCATGTTTTTTAATACATCACGATGCCTCTAGTTTCTTCCTTGACATTGACACACGATTCACTGCATGTGTGTGTTTCTGTGCAGATTAAAGACGACGTGGAGTCGACAGAATTGGCTCTGGCGTTCCAGCTCAGTGCCTCGTCTTCCTGTGATGTGAAGCCTCAGAAACAGCCCGTCTTTGCCTTTCTTCCACTTCGCAGCTTCGGTTTCCGTTTCATCATCCAAGGTTCGTTTGACACGTGCATCACGGTTATCCGTCTACCTGATGTGGTCACGTTTATCGCATGTCACATCAGGGTTATAATACTAAAACCACAAGAAAATTAAATGTTTAAACAAACTAAATAATAAAAAAACATGCTAATTATCTTTTTTTTATATTTATATATTATTTAATGTTCAAATACATCAAATACATTCCTGTTTTTATTTTATTTAATGTTACATTTGTTAGAAGTACTAAACATATTTTAGCTTAACTAAACTTTAGCTCCAGTTTTAGATTTAGTTAGGGTTTAGTTGGTGTTAGTTTTAATAATCCTGATAATAAATCAAAATAATAAAAAGCTGTACATATAAAAAAACTAATGAAAGTGACACAACACAACTTTAAATTTAATATGTGCGCTCTGAAAATATAAAAATAACAAAATATGAACACCTTCTGACAGGGATCCTCAAATCTGGCCCTCTACATTTACGTTTAGTCATTTTGCGGATGCTTTTATCCAAAGCGACTTACAATTGGGGAATACATAGAGCGATTAATCTTGAAGAGGCAAACAAATGCCCCTAGATCCACTTTCCTGCAGAGTTTAGCTCTAACACTAATCAAGCACACCTGAGCATGCTAATCAGAGTCGTTAAGATCATTAGACAATCACAGGTAGTGGGTTTGATCAGGGCTGGAGCTAAACTCTGCAGTAGATTGGCCCTCCAGGGACAGATTTGAGGAACCCTGCTCTATGATAACACTGGTCTCATCGTGTTCCCCGTTGCAGGTGATTTTGACATCCCTTCCTCCAGAGAGGACGTGGACAGGGACAGTTCCTGGAACCAGTGGCTTCGCTCTGAGATCCCGCAGCTGTTTGTACACGCCATGGACGTCTTCAGTGTAAGAACCAGTGTTGTGCACGTTACTTACAAACTGCAATACATTATAGATTACGTGTTACTGTTATTTAAAACAAATTCCTTACCTTACAATATTACCGTCTCAGAATTGTAATGCGTTACATGACTCCTGTATTACTTTTGAGTTACTTTCACCGAAATAACTACAGAAGCAGAACTTAAAGGGATAGTTCACCCAAAAATGAAACTTCGGTCATCGTTTACTCACCTTCAAGTAGATCCAAACCAGTATGAATGACTTTAAACTGCTGAACACAAAGGAAGATATTCTGAAGAATGTGGGAAACAGAGCGGTTTTGGGGCACCATTGACTTCCATAGTATTGTTTTTCTTTCTATGGAAGTCAATGGTGGCTCAAAACAGCCTGATTACAAATTTGCTTCAAAATATCTTCCTTTGTGTTCAGAACAAAGACATTCATACAGGTTTGGAACTACTTGAGGGTGAGTAAATGATGACAGAATTTAAATTTTTGGGTGAACTATACCTTTAAAGGCTAAAGTATACTTCACTTGGTACGCGAGGGACAGCGTACAGTGCGCGTGACGCGAATTTCGTCATCAGAATAGTATGCGCACCCCTGGATTTTTGTGCTGGTCACACATTCGCATTAAACTCTCTTGCAGTAATTAGTTTATCAGCGAGGTGGAAACGCTGCCGTGGAGGTATCGATTCACAAGGTAGCTGAAGAAAAACTGCATAAACATATGGCTTCACACACCTCCGGAATAAGCTTAGACACGGTCCGGCTTCCCAAACGGTAGCTTGCAGCAATACTTGGTCACGGCTAGCCTTTCCGCTGTGCTTACCGGACTTCTATGAGTTTTTCTTCTGTGTCCTTCGTCACACTGTAATCTTCATAACTGCTCCCTATGGGCCCCGCTAGGTCAGGAGAGGTATTGCAATTAGGCACAAAGCACATGCGTCGAACGTCTGTGTACTAGAGGTCTGCACGGGCTTTAAAGTGAAGCCCTTACCTGAGATCGTCTGACTCGACCCGACCCGAGCAGCACAGTTAAATTTAGAGCCCGAACTCGACCCGGACCTGAAATCCCCCCCCCCCTCCACAATGAATAGCCAACAAAAATAATGGCTGCATTTCACGGTTAAACGCAACGGTCAGTAAACAAATAAACAAAGAAACAGATTCATCAAGGCTCGGCCATTTTCAAGGCAAAATAAAAAACACTTACCATGAAAGTTTGTGAACATCAGGTGCAGCGGCCGCATACATTCTGCCGAGTTTATGAATGGTTGTATGTACAAGACGATAATTCTTCCACCGTGCAAATTATGGTCATTTTGTCAGTTAAGACTCGTTAGCATTCGGCCTACTTTAACAATGAGGCTTAGTTACTTCAAAAACAGCGATTTTACCCCTCATTGCAGAGAAATATAACGTTGCGAGTCAGTAGCCTAGCGAAGCTATTTTACTAATAAAAGTTTCTGTGCTGTTTGTGCTCTGCGCGATCTCTGATATCTGTGTGCAATAATGTGTGTGAGCGAGAGTCTATGAAAGCAGCGTAGCCTCTGCATATAGTTTTGGTTTAGCTACAAACCCAAACCCGACCCGGGCTCGGGTAGCAGACCTCTACTGTGTACGAGTCAAATTAAGTATACTTTGTAAGGCTGCGTGTACAACTGTGCGCATAGTTACGCTAACGTACGCGTAAAAAAGAAGTATACTTAGGCCTTAACATTCTAAAATGAAAGATAAAAATCCTGCAGAGCATTTTTATATTTTAATGTTGTTTTTCCCACCGTGTCCGATATTAAAATCAGTGCGACACACTTTGAAAAGGTGTGGGCATCGTTTGCATGGCTTAGAGACAAGAAATTCAATTCTGTACAACCTTGGAATAAAATATTGATGTGATTATTCCTATAACTAGATTTGAGCCATACAAATTACGGGAGTTTGCCGGGAGAAATAAGACAACGGGAGATGGGTGTGAAATACGGGAGACTGCCGGGAAAAACGGGAGTGTTGAGAGGTATTCTCGCAGCACTCCTGTAAAACCCGCCCTAAACACGTCTTCACTGAACTGCGTCAAACAATACGAAGTTCCACCAGCGAGATGGAGATGAATTAAATCAACCGCTAAACAAAAATAGCTGTCATTTTTTACTCTTTAATTACAAACTTGGATACCACACGAGGCTATTGACTTGCCACAAACAGGACATTTTTTATTCGTTAATGTCTCGCGGTCTTGCTTTCTTTTTTCCTTTGAACAATAATTTTGGGCTAAAAGTGTGTTGTAACGCACACATGCAACGGGTAAAATAATACTGAAAATGTATTAGTAATGCCTTGCACTACTGCGTTACAGCAAAAAGTAATCTGTAATGCATTACTTTTGTAACGTGTTACTCCCAACACTGGTAAGAACGCAGTGGAATATGATGTTCCTCCATTCATTTGCATGCATTTGCATTTAAACTCCATCTTCAGATGAAGGTCAAGGCTCACAGTCTGTTTAAGAAGCTGTTTTTAGCATGAAAAAAATGCTTTCTTTATGCGTCATCCAGAGGAACATTTCCAGTCCTAATGAGCACATGCAATATCAATCCCACAGCAACACCCAGAATTCAGTGGACTCGGCGGCCTCTGTTACTTCATGCAGTTCATCCCTCAACCAAGTGAGATCCTGGACTTCTTCAACCCGGTGGCCAATCAGATCATTCAGCTGCTGAAGGGCAAAGCTTGCCTTCCTGCCAAAGAAGACAGTGGTAGGTACCAGAGTTGCCTTTAAGGGACAGTATTTGCCCCCTGGAATTGATTTAATTGGCATTTTTTTACCTTTTGTTGGGGTAAAATGTTATAATGACCTTATTAAATGTATGCAAAGTTTTTTTTTTTTTGTCAAATACTTAAGTTTAACCAATTAATTAAATCAATCAGTGCTGCTCAAAGGTGGCATTCATGTATTTACACACCAGTTTCATAATGTAATTAGCATGCATAAAGACTATAAATTATACAAAATAAAATTAATTACAGGGTAGGGCTAAAATATTATGATAAAAATTATTACTGTTGATTAATTGAATACATGTGTTTGGGGAAAAAGGCACATCACATTCTCTGCACAGACAAGCTAAGAACTGTTTATCAATTCGTTTATTGGCCTTTATGCAAATAAAATCAACATTAGTTATTTCAACAGCATGACAAACAAAACGATTAATCAAACTGGGAATAAATATCAAAACAAAAATAAAAACCAGCTGGGAATAAATTATATTTTAGAGAGAAAGTTCCTTTTGTAGGTTTTTCTGCCACAGGATAAAACGTCACAAAAGGTAATTGCGACTTTTTATCTCACAATTTAGACTTATTCAGAGTTGTGAGATATTAATATCTCACAATTTAGACTTATTACATCTCGCCGTTGTGACCCCCCCTCCCTTAGAAATATGATTTTATATCTCGCACTTCTGTTTTTGTCCTCTGAATTCTGACTTAGCTTCTTGTAGTTCTGTTTTTTCTTCTTCCACTGAAAAATCGACCGTTTTCATTCATTTTCACGTTTTGCTTTAATCGCAACTTTAATAGATTTAGTTTAGTCTAGATTTAGTTTTTGCCCTTCATATTTGTAAGGCATTTTTGTTCATTTTGAAGGCCCAAGCTGATGTTTAAAATCATTAAAGCATAAACTAACTGACGCTAGGGGTGTGCGATATTGAAAAAAAATATTTTTTTGGATTTTGTCGATAAGGATAATTAGACGATATTTTGCAGAGTGTGTTATTGTGCTGATATCTGAATACAGTGCACAGCTGCAGTTTATGATATTCTGATATGAGCTCCGTTCACATCAGTGATAAAATTAATATTTTCATTTAAGTTTAAATAGATTTTTGGCTTTTAATAAAGCATTTTTTTTCTAAAAATCTACATCTTTTGAGTCCAATTTTTACATTTAATCAGTCAATTAAGATGATACACATTTAGGCTGTTACTAAACAAATGAAACCAGTATTATTAACATTAATCTCTGCAGAAGCTCCATCTGAAGATGTATTCACACACAGTTTAATGCAGCTCAGAGGGACATGAAGTGCTTTAACCAGTTACATTGAATACTGATATTTACAATTATTTAAAAAAATGAAAATAGACTTTAAAAGTGAAATTAAACCGCCAGCAGGTGGCAGCACGTCACTGTTAATAAGTGAGTTGTTGCGATTGAACCGAATCATTTAAACGATTGAATCATTCATGAACGAATCACTGAGACTGAACCGAATCATTTAAACGGTTCATTGAATCATTCAGGAACGAATCACTGAGACTGAACCGAATCATTTAAACGGTTCATTGATTCATTCAGGAACGAATCACTGAGACTGAACCGAATCATTTAAAGGATTGAATCATTCAGGAACGAATCACTGAGACTGAACCGAATCATTTAAACGATTGAATCATTCAGGAACGAATCACTGAGACTCAAAACAACGCTGTAGCTGTTTGTAATAATTTTTTGTCGGCGAAATGCAGCAAAAACAGGCAATATGGTGTCTAAAATGTAAGTCTCTTGATATTAGCTTATTGTTTATTGAATTGTTGTATAAAATCAATATCATATTTGTAATCGTGCTTATTTTTGGAGAAAAAACTGCACTCTTTGTGTGATTTTAATCTTATGAAACGTAAATATTTACATTTTCTGCCCCATATCTTGAATTTTCGATCACTCTTAATGCATTTTAATCGACTGCAGTGAAAGAACACGCTCTAAATGCGCACGTGCGCTGTTTAACCCCTTCATCACCACAGGCTAATGTATGCGTTTAACCCCTTCATCACCATGCAGGCTAATGTATGCGTTTAACCCCTTCATCACCGCGCAGGCTAATGAATCCGTGCACTCCGTAATGTAGCTGTTTTGTTTGGTTTTTGCAAAATACTCGATATTGTCAAATTGCACATCGTTAAAACAACAATTACGATATTATCGCAGACGATATATATCGCACACCCCTAACTGACGCCTCTCTCTTTAGAGGGCCAAGTTGAGTTCAAGCAGCCTTCCCAGCTCGCCGTGTGTCAGGACCGTCTGATCCAGGACGTGATTGGAGGAGAGGATCTGTGCAGAAGCCTGAGTCTGTCTTACCTGCATCCTGCTCTGCAGTCGAGTCTCTCCAGCTCACTGCTAACCGCGCTGGGCGTTCATCGTCTCCGAGCCGCCGAGATCATCACCGTCACCTGCGCCATGGCCAGAGAGCTCGTGCAGCACGGCCAGCTCAAGACAGGTCTCTTCTGCTGCGATTGTGTGCAGAAACTTCTGTCTGATCAGCCGTTTTATGATCGTATGTTTGTCTTTTCTGCTCAGAGCATGATCTGAAGAAGCTGGCCAGGCTGTTGGTGTGTAACTTTCGTGCGCTGGAGTCGGAGTATGAAGTAGACGACCTGCTCCAGTCCCTCAAAGACGTTCCCATGATCCCTCTGGCCAACGGCAGTGTGGTTTCTCTGAGTTCAGAGGGAGTCTTCTTCCCTCTCAGTGACGTGATGCAAGCTCAAACAGGTAATTCATCAGCATCTCAATCTTCCAGTCCTGACATGCAGTGGAACCTTTCATACAGTTTTCTTGACATAGGCTATATACAGGTGCATCTAAAAAAAATTAATATCGTGAAAAAGTTAAATTTTTGACTCACTGATGCTGTCATTTGTGCTAAAGGTGCCCCGAACCAAGTATTGAGTGCATAAATGAACATTAAAGAACTGTTTGGCAAATCCTTTATTTGATTGATTTTAGGAAATATAATAATATTTTGAGAAACTATTTTTTTTTACTTTCATGAGCTATAAGCTCTAATCATCAAAATTAAAACAAAAAAACGTTTTGCTTGTAATGAATCTAGAATATATGAAAGTTACACTTTTTGAAATAAGTAAAAAAAAAAAAAATCACGATATTCAGATTTTTTGAGATGCACCTGTGTGTTTTTGTTTGGTGTGACTAATTAAGGAACAAAATGTGTTAAACTGATCAAGGAATTAAATGCAGCTGTCCCGTCCAGACCGGTCTGTCATCTTACATTGATGCAGTTTCTGATGATAATGATGTAGGATGATTATTAGAATGACGTTAAATGAGCCTAAAATTCAATATGAGAAAACAAAAATCACCCTCTTATATTTGTCAGTTTAGCAATATCACACTAGCATGAGTGCTGTCCCATATATCTGCACCATTGCAAATGTGACATTGATTTACAACAACTGAATGAACAACAAGTCAATATTGTTACTTTTTAGTGCAATAATGTGAATATTTTCTGGTTTTGCTCCATTTCGACAATGAAAATAGTTTTTATCAATAAATAATGTATTTATAGATAAATATTTTTGCATAAATGAGTAAATAAATTGTGTATATATATATATATATGTGTGTGTGTGTGTGTGTGTGTGTGTGTGTAGACAATAAAAATAGTTTAACTGTCTCATATATAGATATTCAATCTATACTCAAGGATGCACTATCTGCATCTCTATCAGACCTGAAAAATGGTATCATGCCATCTTTAAACTCAATATTTCTTATAGATTAAATATATATAAAAAACGTAAAGGTTTAGATATATAGATAAGGTATTAGGTATAGATAATTTAATGAAACATGCACAATTTCAGTTCCTCAATTGAACGTCTGTGAAAAAAAACTTCAGAAAGTTGAGGAAAAGATTGTAAAAGTAATCCATATAAATGCAGCGGTTTAATAAAAGTCTTCTGAAGAGATACAAACACTGTTATATGATATTCAGATTTAATTTAGGCCTTTATTCAAATATAAACATGATCCACACGCATGCATAGAGCATATGGTCAATGGGAGCTCAAACATGCTTGACATTCACGTTCACTCAACTCCTGTAGAACTGGTTCATCTAAAATGGAAATGTTTATTACGTCTTGAATTCAGTCAGCAGTTGTTTTTCATGTCTACAGCTTCACTTGCATGCAGACAGATTCTCCGGAGCTGTCTATAAAATAAACGATCATCTTTATCTCCAGCTTATTTCCTGAATCAATACAGTGAGTCACAGAAGAGAAAGCGCTCGAGCGAGTCACTACGTGCGTCACTGCAGTCAAAAAAGAGGTAGTTTTAGTGATTGAAACGCCAACTTGAGATGAATTTGTCCTCTAAAATCGTTACTTTTACCTCTAATCTCCGTTTTGAAGCAAACTCCCACACACGCTTTCTTTGAACGTTAATAAACGACCCGTTTTTCTTCTATGGCTGCTGTCAGATAAGTCATGAGAGATTAGTCTGAGTTGAGTTGAATGGAAACAAGCCATGCTGACGCTGTGTGTCAGGTAGAGTCACATACATCTGCTAGAAGCAGGGAAGGGATGAATTAAACATCAGTATTGTGGCCCAGAGGGTCTGGGAAGCGGGTCACGCAGCCGCTCGTGTGCACTCATGCTGCCTGACGCTGTAGATCTGCAGGCTCTGTACCAGGACCTGAACATCGTGGAGCCACGGCTGCTGGCGTGTCTGGATGCACTGGGAAACTCACAGGTGCGGGATCTGCTCCGGAGACTGAACGTCCATGAGCTGGAGCCGCAGCAGGTCCTGCAGGAGCACATCTACCCGCTGCTCCGGAGCAAAGCCTGGGAGGTCAGAGATGCTTTATGCTGGTTTTATCCAAAGCACACTTAATACATGAACGGCTGTCCAATGGGATTTGAACCGACATACTTTCACTTTTTCCATCCCAAATCTTTAACCACTGAGCCAAACCACCGCTCATCAATTAAACATTTGCTTCATAAGAGAAGACCATCAGGCCAGGCACATTTACATTTATGCATTTAGCAGATGCTTTTATCCAAAGCGACTTACAGTGCATTCAGGCTATACATTGTTTAGTCAGTACATGCGTTCCCTGGGAATCGAACCCATAACCTTTGCGCTGCTAACGCAATGCTCTACCACTGAGCCACAGGAACACTTAATTCTAAGTAACTTCATTTAATTTTAATTGTATCCACATCATTAGTTTGAGCCTCCTGTGGTTCACATGATGGATGCTTGATATTAAAATTCTGGACTGTACTGATAAGCCAATAAGTATTTTCATGGTATTACACAGTTTAAAACATTTAACATTTATTAAATAAAATGTAAAACTAATATGCAATTATATGCAATTTTAAAAAGTAACTAATCAAAATGTGTTAATTTAGTAATGTATGTGTAATTTAGTAAATTAAATTACATTTAAAATGTATAATATGTCTAAATACAATAAAAATAAAACACTAAAAACTGATATCAATAATTATAATTCTGGACTGTACTGATAAGACGAGTATTTTCACAGTATGACACAATTTATAACAAATCAAATGTACATTTAAGTTAAGATGTAATTAATACAAATGCATTCATTAAAATCAGAATGTATTTATCAAATACATTTAAAATGTTTACTATTGTCTCGTTACATTAAAAAAATAAACACTAAAACCTCAAATCAGTCTTTAAAAGTATTTGGGTTTCAAAGCATCACAATGTACAGTATGAAAATAGAATATGGATATTAGTTTTGAAAATTACAAAAGATTATATGTAACAGTGCTAACGAATTATTACTTTGTAAAATATTAACTTTGAGCATTTAGACCAAGATTTATCTATTTTTAATTGCATAGCGAAAATGTATGCGTTATTAGTATGCATATTGGTTATGCGTATTTCATGATTATTGCTTGTTCCACGGTCATATTTTAACCGTTCATACTATTTAAATGAAATATTTCATTTTAATTGTTTACTTGCGATGTAATTGTTTTCACAATGAACAGATTTTAATCTAATTTAATAAATGCGTTTTGAAAATATGATTATATAAATACAATCAATAGATGTACATAGTTAATATTAAACTATGCCATGATTTTTTGAGTGCAAAAAAACTATTTTTTATTATGTATGACTGACAGATGTTACATTAAGTTATTATTTTATTTGTTAAATATGTGTTCCAAATGGATGGAACGTTTATATGCAAATCTTAAATTTAAATATTTTTTGAGTGTAGATGACGGCTAAAAAATAAAAGTATAATATTTGCCTGTAATCAATACGGTACAGATTAGGGGTCGACCGATATGTGTTTTTCAGGGCCGATGCCGATACCGATTATTACAGATCAATTAGACCGATAACCGATATTTTGAACCGATATACGTGTCTGGTGTAAAAATGAAAATTAATGCCAAAATTAATAATAACAAGAGCTCTGACAAAAAAACGTTCTTTAAATGCTTTTAAACATGTCTTTAATTCTGAAAACTGTTAATAACAACAACATTTCCGTTGATTTTAATTTACAGTACAGTGCAAATGAAGGCATAAAACATTAATTTAATTTATCTTTTAATCAAATGAGAGTTAGACTTTATTTTTGGCAAACAAATGAGTTAAAACATGGAAGAAATAGCGTATTGTGTTATTATTCTCAACAAAAGTTGTAATAATTGTTGTAGTTGTATTACGTATATTCTACTGCACCACAGTAATATATTCGGCTAAACCGAACTTATATTTTGACAGGTTGCCATGAGGACCTTTTAAGTTTCTGTAGCCTATGTATATATGATATGACGATCGTTTTACTCAAATGAAACAGTCAAATGCTCATGAAGTGACTCTCGGAGCAGTTCTGGGGATGTTGTTCGTGTATTTATGTCCTCATTTATGCTGAAAACACCGCGAGCTTCACACGCTCTTCATGTATGTGTGCAGTAAACGAAACCGCACGTCTGTGTCATTCATTAACAGAGATGCAGAACATGCAGGATTCATATTTAAAGTGTTTTTGCGGCTTAATATTTATAGATACTAGTCCATAGCGTGAGTCGATTTAAGTGTACTGACCTAGTTTTGATTAATTCATCCAAACTTCGACACATTCCGCGTTATACGGTACATTCCATTATATGACTGCATTCCGCGATTCCGCCCGCATTTTCTGCATCGCGGACATCATAGGTTATATTGAGGTGTTTTGCAACTTCAGCAACGTCTGCTGCTGCCTTACCTTTGAGAGACAACTGATGCGTGATCACTGAGGCAGCTCCAGTTAGCATGTGCTCTCGGTGTGAGACTGCCTTCAGTTTTCCGCGTTGATTGGTCGGACTCGTGACTCTCTACATATCAGATGAGCGGTGGGCGGAGATTGCTCTCAGAGATTGAGAGATCGCCTCACTCTCACAGTGTTGAGCTCAGACAGGCTGCATCGAGCCAAATAGTGCATTTAAACATTAAATAATTTCACCTGTATTATTTAGTCACCAATAAATAATGTCACCTGTAAATAGTATGTTTGTTTGCATTATAAAAAAAAAAAAAAAAAAAATATATATATATATATAAAAAAAAAAAAATCGGCAAATATGTTTTGAAAATGGCCGATATCGATAATCGGTAAAAAGCTTAATATCGGCGCCGATAATCGGCCAGGCCGATAATCGGTCGACCCCTAGTACAGATATATATCATGCATCTTTAGTTCACATGATCTTTTCTTACAGCTCAGCTTGCTTTGTCCTGAATTACAAACTAGATTTACACGTACTTGTGTGATTCATAACCGCTGTCATCTGTTATGAATGTTCCTCATATTCTGATTTAATTCACTCTGCTTCTAGAAAAAGCCCAAGGACATCGTGATCAGCTACCTGGTGTTCATCAAGCTGCACTCTCAGGATCAGGATTACAGGAGCCTCGTCACAAACGTCCCGGTGCTGACTAACAAGGGCTTCCTCTGCCCCGCCGAGCACAAACTACACTTCTCCAAAGAGTACGGCAACATCGACCTTCCCAGCGCGCTCCCCGGTAAACACAATAAAAACACTCGAAGGTGTCCTTGTTTAACAATTATAGGAACAAAAAATATGCATAATTACATGCAAGTAACC
>CM049833.1:27807913-27832913 GCA_027422435.1 Schizopygopsis pylzovi | reverse complement strand
GATATATGATAATCCAACACTGAGCTGCTACTAATCTCTTCCTTGCTGCAAGAGAAAGACAATACTTGACTCTTAAAAAAGGCCCAGTTTCGACTTTAATTTTCTCACAAGGCACTGAATATGTGGCCCAAATTAAAGAGAATCATCAATTAAAACCCCAGGTATTTATACTTAGACACTACTTCAATCTCCAAACCCTGAAGAGTAGTAATTGAGCATGAGTTTGAATGTGCAGGCTTTCTTTTTGTAAACATAAGTTTAGATTTTTTAGATTTAGAGCAAGTTTTAAATCGCTCAGTGTTTACTGAACTGCATCAAATCAGATTAAAGATGACTCTGAGCCTGATCCAGTGTCAATGCAGAAGAGGAAATCACCATATCATCAGCGTATAAGTGAAAACTTGAATGTGCAAGGTTATTCCCAATATTATTAATATATATAATAAATAATAATGGCCCAAGGACCGATCCCTGTGGTACGCCGATCTTTACATTCAGAGTACTAGAAGTGAGTCCCTCTATATTTATACATCGAGATATATCTGATAAGTAATTATTAAACCATCCAACAGTATTTACTGATAAACCTACACGACAGTAGCCTCTGCTTCAAAGTGTCATGATCTACGAGATCAAAAGCCTTCGATAAATCGATAAAAAGAGCGGCACTATGCTTTTTATTATCCAATCAAACCATTAAATCATTTAATACTTTTATAATTGCTGTTTTTCTTAAAACCGTATTACAACTATTATAATCTCTGCTGTCTTCTAATACTTTATAATACTTCTAATTTAATAATCCTGTTAAATGCAATCTTTAATAAATATAAAAAAGTGTAACGTACACTGTACATTATAATGTTATTACTCCATATAATATGAAATATTTATAATACTGAATATTTTTTATATTTCATTGATAAAATGGCTGCACAATATATCTGCACTTAATAAACAAAATCTGTAATATATTTCAAAACCATTTTTATATACTTTACAGCCTTAATAATTGTATAAAAGTATATAATTATACATGCACATTTCTGTTTTAATTATTTTTTTAATTAAAAAAACAATTATTTGCTGTCTCTTAATATTATTAATTTAACAATACTGTTAAATGTAATCTTAAAAATAATTTATGAAAAAATATTATTTGTATACTGTACATCATGATGTTATTATAATGGAAAATATATATATAAAAAAACTATTTAGACAGAATAGTGTAGAATTATAGCAATGGAATTTTAATATTGTAATGTCTGAATAATTCAAACGAATAACATAAGAGTTTTCCAGTGAAAAGATGATGCTGTTTTGTTGATGAATTAGACTCTACTGGTCATACTATATGATTGTTTTTGAATATTTATTATTTTGGCAATTACTTGTGACTTTTCTTCCCCTCATTACATTCAATTTAGACCGCAAGCTCACAACTCGGGTTAAAAAAATACTTATTTTGTGTGTTTCTGGACATTTAGCAGCGGTGGAGCATTGCAGATGAATAGCAACGCAGGAAATAATGCATTTGTTTGGACTGTGCTTCACTCTCATGTCACTATAGCGGGGAACACCAAGCAGTTGAACTCCTAAACTCAGATGCGATGCCTTAATCCTTCCCGATTCACATCTGCTCAATCTGCCACATTTACTGCGAACAGCTCTCTAGTCCAGATTATTCAGACTCCCCGGCTGTGTGTAGGAAATGGATATTAGTCTGGCATGCAGGTCACCATCTGCGTTTTATCTCTTTTGATCTCATAAGCTTTAAAAAGGAGAAAATATTGTGCTGTGTTTGGACTGATTTCGTTTAACGGACTGTGTATGATGACTGTAAAACCACGTCAGGTGCTGTTTGGGAAACATGCATCAATCTATTGTTGGTGGTTTGGTTTTATAATGCTCTCATGGAGACGTACAGCACCGGTTGTTCATATGCACTCATGAGATGCTGTGTTTGAATGTAGCGCTGCTGTGGTTGAACTGTGGCGTGACTCATCGTACTGTCCTCTGTCTGCTGGCCTCACATCGCCCCGCTTTATGCTCCAGTTATTATTAAGCAACACCACGTCCACCCGCTCGGCCAGCTTTACAGCAAATGTGCTGCTTGTACTACACTGTGAGCTGAACCGTGCACAGATTATTCATGATTTTATGCATTTAGAGATTCACAAACCATATCACAAGAGGAGGGGGAAACGGGAAGATCATGCCACTGAAGCACATTTTTATTATTTATTTTTACTTGCATATATTTATATTTATTTACCCCCCCCACTAAAAAAAATAAAATAAAATAATAATAATTTTTTAATTATACAAAAATAATTAAAATAACAATGACATTTAAAACAATTAAAATTAGTCAAATTCACTTGAAGTCTATTTAGCTAATTAAATTGTGTGCGCGTGTGCGCGTGTGTGTGTGCGCGTGTGTGTGCGCGTGTGTGTGCGCGTGTGTGTGCGCGTGTGTGTGTGTGTGTGTGTGTGTGTGTGCGTGTGCGTGTGTGTGTGCGTGTGCGTGTGTGTGTGTGTAGAAAATATTTATAGTTATAAAAAAATAACAAATACAAATATAAACATCACAGAAAATAATCTACAAAATTACTAACAATGTAACTAAAATTGAAATAAAACAAAAAACTGAAATAAAATAGTATTTAAAACAATATCAAGCTATGATAATATATCAATACTATTAAAATAACATTGGTCTGTTCCACATTTGAACTTTTCAAAATGAAAATATTAACAGTGCATAATGTGAAGTAATTCAACTAAACATAGTCATGAAAACATGTTCAGAGTTCTGATGGAATTATGTTTTTTTTATTAATAACTAATTCATAATTGAGAATCTTTTTGACCAATTTATTAAACTACTCATAAAATGTATTCATTTCTGAGTAACACTCAGTAACATTAATTTTTGCATGTAACCAGTAAAGAAAATGCAATAGAGATATGTTATTTTTGCATTGCAATGTAAAATATAATGTGAATTTAATTTTTTTTTAATCCCATTTTGTACTAATAAGCATTAATATAAAACATTTGGATATAATGCAACATTTACTCAATCAAGTTAGATGTTGGCCCTTGCCATTCAAATGCTTGTGCAACTCTACAATCTCTTATGTATTGATGTAAAGCCTCTTGAACATGAGCCTGTCGTGTTGTGTTTCAGAGAGAAGTACTCGCAGTACCTCCGGGTTCAGGTCTGTGACAGTCAGGGCCACTCGGTGAGGGAGGCCCGATCCTCCTTCTACCATCACCTCACGCAGCTGTCCTGGGTTCCCACGCGCAGACCGCCGTGGGACGAGAGCCGGCCCGCTTCCTACCTACAGCCCAAATCTGTCTACATCTTCTCTACAGAAGTGCACCAGCTCCTCGGCTGCCACGTCGATTACACGCACGGCGCTCAGATGCCCAGTGAATTCACCAGAGACATAGGTACGGGTGACGACTCTTCACAATTAAACACAATCTCTGTATTATGAGACTGAGTTAAAACTAGGGCTGTGCGATATGGACAAAAAATATATATCACGATTTTTAGATTTTTTTTTCGATTTCGATTTTAATCACGATTTTGACACAAACAGACATGCTTTATCTTACACATCTTACTTGTTTTTGCACATCTTACTTGTCTTGCACATCTTGTTTTGCACTTTTCTTTATTCTATTACACATTTTACTCTTTATTTCTTTTTTTTACCTATATATATATATATATATATATATATATATTTGCTCTTGTGTGGTGTTACTTTTATATAATTTTTATTCTTTGCACTGTCCACTGAGCGGACCTGATTTGATCTACATTTCACTTTTGATTATACCCTGTATAATTTATCATGTGACATAAAGAAACCTTGACCTTTACAGTTATAAATGCATTCTGTGTGAATTTGAAACATATTTCCAAAGGAAACCAATTAGACCTTTCCCAAAAAGTTGTAACATGTCTCTAGAACAGACGAATGGCAAAATACATATATATATTATATGTATATGTGAGTAATCAAATCCAACAAAACAAGATGCAACCAGAGCATGTGAGCGAAGCGGAGCGGTTCAATATTCCGCTTTGTGTGTGTGCGCTCCGCTCAGTCGTTCACGGCCAAAACAAACGCTCCGCTAATGTTCCGCTCACGCTCACCGGTAAACCGAATCTCGCTCAAATCACGCGCTCACATTAAATGTCTCCAGTAAGATTAGGAATATTTATTTGTTCCTGTTTATAGTGACATTATTGAATAAATGTCTCAATTAAAGCAGTAGTCTGATAAGAAATGGTTATGTTTCAGAGTGAAATTGTTCATTTAAATTAGGGATGTTAATTAACCTTTAACCAACCGAAAATAATTTTGACCCATTAATACAATCAGATAAACGGTTTAAATTCACTTATTTATTTATTTGTAGTAATTTATCAAAATATTTTAAAAGGTTTGCTGCATGGTTAAAATAAGCTATACACGTATAAAAAAACACGTTTTTTAGAGAGAGCGAGAGAGAGAAAAAACAAAGTAGCCTATAAGTCGCATTTTATTATTTCATTCAGAAAAAGGCCGACGCGAATTACAAACATTATAATAAACACTGTAAACATAGCTAGGCTATTTTAGTTCCCCTCACTCCATAACAAAACCTTTCAATTAACAGTAGGCTAGAAAATAACAAGAATTAAAAATAAGAAGCTATAACGACAAACCAAAACTAATTATTTTAGGCTAAAACAAAACTGAAACCAATGTTGGGTCTCTCCTTCAACACAAAATCAAATGTTCCCGTATTCGCGGTATTTAAATGCCAAAATATTATTTACCTTACCCTTACAATATCCACATAAAACAAAATGTTTTGCATAACTTCACGGCGGTACGGTGATAGCGCTAAACAGCACAGATTTGACTACATATTTAAACAGAGCAGTGTGTTTTTCCATATGTTTGACCGGTTGTTTTTATAATGATAAATGAACAGGCTGCATTGTGAAGGTAGAATGCTTAAATGAGCGCATGCGCGCTGAAGCAATCACTGGATTTATTCCCCTTCCAACAGTGGAAGCAACTCCTCTTGGTCATGAAGATAATCGGAATTGTAAAAGGTCTGCTTTTATTTGTGTACATAAACAATAAAAAAATGATCTTTGCTTTTTTGTAAAATAAGAAAAAAAATATTATGCAGCTTTCTGCCGTCTGCTTTAATTTCGCGCAGCACAATAATGAACAAACTCTGCATACTCTAAAAAACACATGGGTTAAAAACAACCCAATTTGGGCTGGATAAAAGAGTACATTTGGGGTTAATTTTACCCAGTAAATGTGATTGTTTATTTAACCCATCATTAATGGATGATTTAACTCAGCTAATGGCTTTATTCGTTTCTATTATAATATTCGCTTTTTTTTTTTCTTTTTTTGCTTTTTTTTACTTTATGCATGAAATAATATTTACAGATTAACTTAAATCCTCTAAACTTCTGTAAAATACTCCAGACGTGATAACTTCCTTTATTTCTCATTTGCTTGTTTTTATAAGCTATAAGCCTACACATTGCATATTTAAACTCGTTTAACAAACATTAGAAGTAAAGATTAAACATTAAACCGATGTAATTCACAAGTAAATCGACCGCTCTGTAATTGTGCTTCCACCGTAACGGCGCTGGCTCTCACGCCGAGCTGGAGTCGTGTTCGGCGGGGACTGATCACGGATCAGACCGCCGCCCTGCGCTTCACTCATGGACGAAATGTACTGCGATTGCCTTCATTACCTGCTCAACAACAAACAGTCAACAGCTCTGAGGACATGTTTTAACATCCAAAGTATTTGTGTTCTGTATCTTTATAAATATAATAGTTTATTTTATGCAAAGCATCAGACTCTTTATCAAGCAATAAGACCGACGCGAGGGACGTTCGTTGTGATTCACACCGCGAATGTTGCTCTGCATAGATTTAAACAATATACTGACAGAAACAATTTTATAAATAAAATAAAATGTACACAAACTACCCAAACACTGAACAAATAACCCCAAAGAAATGACCCAAAAGGCTGAACCCAGCATCTAGGTGAATTAAGTTTTTCTCTGCTTGCAGAAGTGCTGCAGGTGTGTGATGTGATATGATATGATCAGGTGAATCCTCATGTTCTGTTGTTTGCTGCTTTTTGCACATGTGAAATTAATCCCCGAAAAACAGATGCTATTTTTAACGGGTCACAGACACTTATTCTTTTTAATTTAATTCAGTTCTATAATATTTGTCGGTTAACGGTTAGGAAAAATAACCGAAATGAACATCCCTAATTTAAATGTATAACATTTAAAATCTTAATTTAAAAACGTGTCTTGTTTTGAAGCCACTTGGAACATTTGCGTAAAAAAATAAATAACTGAAAAAGTATACGTTTCCATTAAAACAAGGCTTCATATTCAAAACACGCACACAAGATGAAAAGCAGATATAGAATTTCACAAAATACTTATCAGGCCCATGAAAGCACACACAAGATGAAATGCACTTGACAAATAATTATTTCCTGGCGTAAATAAAATAAACACTTTTTTAAATTAAAAATAGACCAAAACTGCGGGGAAATGCGGTCCATTAAAACGTGTCAATCTTCACAGGATTTTAGAATTTGCTTTTAGAAACATTAACTTAGACAAACATTGCTTAGCCTATTCCACAGGTTCTGGAATTAACAAATTACCAAAGGGGCATTTTGTGCTGAGTGAGGGGCGCTGAGCGTATTGAGCGAGCGGAGCGGGATCTTCAGAAAGACGCTCTCTGCTCTGAAGGAAATATGATCGCTACTCCCCGCTGTGTGCTCTGCATGCAACATGCTTTTTTTTGGCCACCAAGTCCTTATCCTGATCTTCCCTGTTTCTTTAGCATACTATCTGTCTGTATGCCCGGTCTGTTCTGTTCTGCTGCATTCTGATTGGCTCGGATAGCATACTGCGGGAGGTTGGGGCAGGGGCGCAGAAAAAAATCGAGCTATAAAGCGATTTAGAAATCGCGCAATCTCAAATTGCGATTTTATTTCGATTTCGATTAATCGCACAGCCCTAGTTAAAACCTGTAACACACACAATAATCATTACTGATCAGAATGTGCTCTTAATAACGTCAGTATTACACGTGTTAAGACAGTATTCATAGTCAATATGGAATCAAAAATAAACCCTTTTCATTTTCTTGATACATACTTAAGCATACACATGCATACTCAAGTAATGCAGTGCATACTTAATGCATTCATAGTCTTATGTGCAATTAATTGATGCACAAAAATAACTAAAACGTTTCTAAATTTGCCTTCATTGTTTGGTGCATACACTACTTTTCTGAAGATTGGAGACTTATATTTCATATAAATATTAAAGTATGCATACATTTAAATAAATAAATTAATACTTTAATTCATCAAGGACACATTAAACTGATCAAAAGTGACAGTAAAGACATTTATAATGTTACAAAAGATTTCTATTTCAAATAAATGCTGTTCTATTGAACATTCGATTCATCAAATAATCCTGAAAAAAATAACAGTTTCCACAAAAATATGAAGCAGCACGACTGTTTTTAACACTGATAATAATCAGAAATGTTTCTTGAGCAGTATATTATAATGATTTCTGAAGATCATGTGACACTGAAGACTGGAGTAATGATGCTGAAAATACAGATTTGATCACATAAATAAATTAAATTTGTATATAGACTCACATAGAAAACAGCTATTTTAAATTGCAATAATATTTCAGAATTTTGATCAAATAATTCAGCCTTGTTGAGCTGAAGAGAATGCTTTCAGAAACAAAAGAACCTCTCCGTTGATGCAGGAATGAGACACACTGTGCATGTGGAGGACCTGATTGGCTATCTGAAGCGTTGGTGCGTGAAGGTGTCTGATGATCCGTCTGAGGAGCCTAAAGGAGCAGATTTCACCTCTACAGTCGATCACATCCACACAGTGTATCGATACCTGTTCGCCGAGTGCACGAACGTCAAGCTCAAAGACCTGTTCCAGCACGCACCTGCTGTCTTCATCGAGTATGACAGGTCAGATATACAGATGTGTGATTTAACCGGATTCCTCCAGAAGCGCCTTGTCTGAACAGCTGTGTTCTCGTGCAGGGAGGATGACTGGTGCTCCGGGCGCTTCTATCATCTTAAGGAGGTTTGCTGGGCTGATCCGACAGGCATGTTTCACAGATACAAGGAGCTGATTCGACGAGCCGACAGCGGCATACAGGAGCCCAGAGTCCTGGCACCGTTTTATAATCATTTGGAGGACATGAAGAAATTTTTCAAGGTCTGCTTCAGGTTTTGTCGTTAAGATCTGGCCGAAGCCAGGAATTCATTTCATGTTATAAGGTTAACTGAGAAATATATTCAATTTGAGTATTTTTGTAAATTAATAACAGTTGTAAATGTAGACATCACAACCTTGTAATGTACAGTATGGCGAATGGATATTTATTTTGAGATTTGCGATTACATGTAACAATGTTATTGAATTAATATTGTTTTTAAAGATTAACTTTCTGTAAAAGTACTCATTTTTGAGAAAATTATCATGCACAAGTATTTTCCAATTATGATTGAAATATGTTACTTTTGTACAGTAGAATGCACTTTTATCAAAGTAATATTTGCAATAATATTAATGCAATTAAAAATATATTTTTTAAGGAATCTCACAATTTTTCATCCATGTTTTTACAATTAACCTCTTTTTATTTGACACAAAATTAATTGTTCAGATTTCATTTGCTTACATTCTGAAATATTAAGGTTTTGTGCGTTTAATTAACACATTTTTTATAATAAAATTGCATTAAATCATAAAACACAGAATCCAGAAAATTAAAGCAGGTAACGTAATTTTTGAACAAATAAAACATGTTTAATAGTACTGTTATTATAATTTTTTTTAATTCAGTTGATTTAATTGATTAAACATGCTTTTTGCTTAAGATTGAATTAAACCATTAAATAAAAAATTAAAACAAACACAAAAAAAGAATAATATTTAAACACAAAAATAAAATAGCTGATTTGATTAGAGATGATCTTTGATTCATTAAGATGTAATTAAACCACTAAAACAGAATCCAGAAACATTAAATGGACAACATCGAAGTAGAGGAAAAAATCAAATATCATAATTTCAGCTGATAATTGATATGGTATCAAATGAAGTACCATTGAATTGCTCAAATACTGAAATGAATGAATTCTAAGGACCCTTTATGATCATTGCAGTCTCTGAATGTGGAGCCCAGTCCGTCCATGAAGAAGTACGTGTCTCTGCTGGAGGCCGTTTGTGAGTCGTCTCCTGCCACAGGAGACGTAGTCCAAGACGTCTCGGTCATCTTTGCCAAGCTAGGTAAAAACCGAACGATATCCAGCCTAACCGTCCATTAACTGCTGTTTGGGTGTTCTCTGATGTGCTTCTGTCTCTCTCAAAGCTGATAAATGTAAGCCCCGTGTTCATGAAGATCAGGATCAGGACACTCCGCTCGACCCGATCTACTGCAGCTCTCTGAAAGGTGAGGTTGGGGGGGGCGATATGACCAAAATCTTATATCACGATAACAATATATATCACGATATAGTGATTTTTTTCTTTTAAAAAGGTTTTTATTATATTAAAATCTTTAATACCATATCATTTTCATAATCCTTGTCACCAATGTCAATATCAAACTAATACAAGCCTAAAGAGAGAAACTCAACCTCACTGAAGATAAATAAACAATCAGTGACGAAATAAGGATAAGAAACTAATTGCAAGCAATAGGACAAAAACTACAATAAATAAGAAACACTACATACAGTGTGTAAAGTAATTAGTCTTCACTGTGTTAATTATATCTATCGATCTATGATAGATATAATTAACACGTGTATTATGTATAGATTCTATACATATTATAAATATATCATTATTATTGTTATTTTTTATTTATTCTCATTAAAGTTACAAAAGTGATTTAGTCGAGAGCAGAGAGAGATGTTCTAGTAGTGTGCTGTGATTAACATGAACGAATATTGGAACGCTTCCCCTTTAAGACCGAAGTCCGGATCAATATTGGAACGCTTCCCCTTTAAGACCGAAGTCCGGATCAATATTGGAACGCTTCCCCTTTAAGACCGAAGTCCGGATCAATATTGGAACGCTTCCCCTTTAAGACCGAAGTCCGGATCAATATTGGAACGCTTCCCCTTTAAGACCGAAGTCCGGATCAATATTGGAACACTTCCCCTTTAAGACCGAAGTCCGGATTAATATTGGAACACTTCCCCTTTAAGACCGAAGTCCGGATCAATATTGGAACGCTTCCCCTTTAAGACCGAAGTCCGGATCAATATTGGAACGCTTCCCCTTTAAGACCGAAGTCCGGATCAATATTGGAACGCTTCCCCTTTAAGACCGAAGTCCGGATCAATATTGGAACGCTTCCCCTTTAAGACCGAAGTCCGGATCAATATTGGAACACTTCCCCTTTAAGACCGAAGTCCGGATTAATATTGGAACACTTCCCCTTTAAGACCGAAGTCCGGATCAATATTGGAACGCTTCCCCTTTAAGAGCGAAGTCCGAATCTAATACACTGTTACATTGCGTTTTCTCTTTCTGCTGTTTACTCTCTCTTAAGACCTAAATCACTGTGTTTGAGGATACTTGCAAAGACGGGGATTCTGACGCATATAAGAGTGTTTATGTAATCGTTCAAAGTCGGCAGAAAAGAAAAAGCACGCTCCTCTCACACAGAAAGAGACGGCGCACGCATATAGGAGGTGTTTGACGGCACACACATATAGCTCTGTTGTTTGATTTTCAACGGCTTAAGATCGGTTGTATTAAAACTGTAGTGCTTAAAAACGCGTGACCATGCTACAGATGTAGTCCCTCGTTTAGTAACGAGCTCCTGGTTTTGTGGTCGTTCTGTCTCTCGTCACGTCTCGTGGTGGGCGGCGTATAAAG
Source organism: Schizopygopsis pylzovi (assembly GCA_027422435.1). Lineage (NCBI taxonomy): Eukaryota > Metazoa > Chordata > Actinopteri > Cypriniformes > Cyprinidae > Schizopygopsis > Schizopygopsis pylzovi. The sequence goes on along the minus strand of CM049833.1, from coordinate 27,821,882 downwards.
ATCGCAGTCACTCAAATGATGAAACGGTATTACCGGAAACAGTGTATTTTGCGACACCACGATATAAACGATAGAACATAATATGAAACGATATACTTTTTATTTCGTCCATCCGATATATATATCATCATATCACACAGCCCTAGGTGAGATCTACTGAACTGTGTTGTGTTTTTTGTGCTGGTGATATCTGCACTTTCTGATTGAATCTTTATGGTCTTAACAGAAATGGTGTCTCATAAAAGAGTGTTTCCCACCAAGACCAGCGGCTGGGTCACATTAGCTCGTAAGCCCATGATCGCAGACAGCGCAAACCTGGAGAAGATCTTCAAATCGCATGGTTCGGTTTGTCTGCTCAACCTGCCGTCTGCAGCCAAGAGAGCAGCCAACAAAGCCAGGCATGAAGGTAATGTGTGTGCAATGCATTCTTACATTGTAATAGTCATTTTGACTTGAACTGATTCAAGTTAGTTTAACAAGCATGAATTAAGAGTCTTCACATTTAATGAAAAATGCAAAATTTTGGTTTTCTTCCCAACAGAAGCAACTGGGGATGTAAACTAATGGCATAATTTGTTTAATCATGATTCGATCAGACATTAATTATTTTAGCCAGCGACAGAATATTTGCCGTTACCTCAAAATATGCTCACGATATAATTATAATTTGATTAGATTTAGTTATCTTTGATCATGCATAACAATCACTGGAATTACATTTGTATTTATTTTATGTGATATTTACTAAATTATATTATTTGAAATCTGAAATAAAAAGTCATTTTTTTAGTAAAAAGGTCTTTATATGGTGAGCTAATATTGATCCTGGCTAAAATCCAATGTTCAGATTTCTGGAAATGTATTTCTTAATACTTACAATACAAAACATGTAACAAAATTGAAATAATTAACGTTTTTTAATGACAACCTGTAAGTTAATTGCATTAACTCACAAATGCAAGCATGTAACATGAACATTTAATTAAACTCTGAAAGTTGCATATACTGTGTCCCAATTGGGACATCCACAACAGAAAATACAATTTATTATTTTAATAATATAAATAATGAAAAAGTGATCAATCATTTGATGATGGCTCATGATTGGCTTGTGCAAAGATATTATAAATGACAACAGTCAATAAAGTCTTTCACACTTCTGTGTTTTTCAAAATGACAAATCTAATATCCCTATAGTGACATTATGGAAAAATGAACTGTCATCAAAAGTGTGATGATTGCATTATTTCTTTGCATGTTTCAATTGTAAGTCGCTTTGGATAAAGCATCTGCTAAATGAATAAATGTTTACACTTGTCTATTTCATGCATTGGCCCGCTGGGACCTGCAGAAGTTTAGTTATGATGGGGAAACACTGACGTCATATTGCTTATCTTATCTCTGTAATGAACGATCTGGGCCATTTCCAGCTCAATTCCCCGGGTCTGTTGTCCTCAGGCAAGCAGGAGAAGGAGGCGTTCAGCGAGCGCGACCGTGAGTTATTCCTGGAGATCTGCGGGGTGAAGCGGCTCTCCCAGTGCGTGACCACCGAAGCGCAGACCGAGAGCTACAGGCCTTCCCCCGCGGTGCAGACCCTGGTGCGGCAGCTCGTCCCCTACATCCAGAGCTTCATCTTCCACAACGCCGATTTCGATGACGTGTACAGTGAGCTGAAGGAGAGTGGGATTGCTCAATGCATTCGCTCGCTGAGTTTTGGACAGGTACGCTGGAGGTGCTTTCTCCAGAGTGCAAACCCAATAAATGACCGGCTGTTGCATCATGTTCTTTCACAGGGGAGGAAAACAGAAAAGTATTTTAATGACATTTTTTTGCAGGTTGGGAAGCTGTATATTCACTATCGGCTTGAGGTGCCAGACGAGGACCCAATCTTTGAGAGCGAGGATATTATATGTCTCCTAAAAGACAAAAAAGAGCTGTACATCCATAAAGATCACCTCTCAGCCAAACTGGACATCTGCAGGTACAGCATCTGCAGTGAGATTCAGCGAATGTCCTGTAAAGATGGGCGGATCCATACTGAAGTATCATCGATACTCAAACTATTGATACTCAAATAAAAAAAGTTTTAGTTTTTTTTACCAGCGTTTGTTTAATAAGAAATATACTGCAAACAGTATGTTCATCTGAACACAATATGACAATATTAATACATAATATTGATCCATTAGATTGAGTTATTATGCCATAAACCATTATTTTTTTTTTTTCATCTAAATATTTCTGGGTTTGTTGCATTTAAAATTGTAATTAAATTAGTTTTTTACATATTTCTCAAACTATGTACAAATTCAGTTTCTTTATTTGCATTTAAAGAGTTAAATTAATACTTTTTAAAAAATCGTTCACTGTCAGAATAATTTTTTTTTACCACAGTGAACATAATTCAAAAATCATAATTTGTTGTAAAACTTATCATGACTTAATGTACAGGAACCATATTTTAACCATAATAATTAGCAGTTAAACCCTGTTAAATGTTAAGTCTAAAAGGGGAACGTTTTCCTGCAGTTTTATGCCAAAATAAACGTTCTATGGTTTACCGCTTGAAAGCATAGAAAAAACAACCATAAATATTAGTAATGTACTGTTGTATAAAATAATAATACTAATTCTTATTATTCTCATTAAATACATTTAATTGTTATTATGAAATACATTGCAGTATAGTAGTATTATAGGAATATTTTTAATAATTTTTATAATTATAAAAAAAATTAAAATAATTCCAATTCACATTTCCCCAATTTGTTCTGCCTGTTTTTAATGAAATTATGCACATACAGATTCATAGCTGGTAAAAAAAACAAGTTTTATTCAGTATCGATATCAATGTTACTTTGCTTAGAAAGTATCAGTATCGTATTGAAATAAAATGTGGTATTGCTCATCTCTAATGCGATGCTTCTCTAGGCTCATCTGTCTGTGTATTATTGCAGAGAGCTGGTCAAACTGTTCACCACGGACAAGAGCTTTGCTAAAGAGCTAGAGCGCTTCCTCCAGGGCCTTGTGACATGCGTAAATGTGAGTATTATGCTAAAATAATTTACTTTTACATTAATCATTTAGCAGACGCTTTTATCCAAAGCGAGGATAATAGAAGCAATCAAACCAACTAAAGAGCAGCGATGTATAAATGCTGTGACCAGTCCCGGTTAGTCTAATGCAGTACACACGGCAATATTTTTATATAATAAATACAAATAATAAAAAGTAGATAGAAAAGAAATAGAATAGCTAGAACTAGTGTTAGAGGGTCAAAGTTAGTATTGTTATAATGAATGCATAGAAAACAAATAGATACAATAGAATTAGAATAAGAGAGTGCTAGAGTTAGAGGGTCAAATGAAGATGGAAGAGATGTGTTTTTGCCGTTTCTTGAAGATGGGTAAGGACTGGATTGAGTTCGAGGTCATTCCACCAGATGGGAACAGTTAATGTAAAAGTCAGTGAAAGTGATTTAGTGTCTCTTTGGGATGGTACAGTAATGCGTCGTTCACTTGCAGAACACAAGCTTCTAGAGGCACATACGTCTGAAGTAATGAATTCAGGTAAAGGGGAGCAGAGCAAACATCAATGCCTTCAATTGTATGTGTGCAGCTATTGGTAGCCAGTGCAAATTGATAAACAGAAGTGTGACGTGCGTTCTTTTTGACTCATTAAACACTTATCTGCCACGTTCTGGATTAGTTGTAGAGGTTTGTCTGAAAGTCCTGCCAAGAGAGCGTTGCGATAGTCCAGCCTGGACAGAACAAGAAGTTGAACAAGGAGTTTTGTAGCATGTTGTATCTTCCTAATGTTGTATTAGGGAAACCTGCAGGACCAGACAGTGCTAACAATGTGGCTCCTCTACACAATCTGACTTTGCAGCAGCCTTGAATTAAACTGCTGGTTTCGTTTGGCCCCCGACTGAGCCTGTTTTCTCCCAAAGGATTTTTCTCCATTTTTTTTCACCGATTTTACTTGCCACTGTCTGTGGCCTTTGGCTTGCTTATTTGGGGACACTTAATTGCCAGCAATATCATCAACTTAATTGCACATATACTATTTGAACTGAGCTGGATGATGACATCACTGAATCACTAATGAACTGACTTTGACTAAAAAAGGTTAAAAAATGGTGTTTACTGTTGTCTTTTTGCATTATTGCACACTATTTTCCTATTTACTACTGTAACGCTGCTTTGACACAATCTGTATTGTTAAAAGTGTTGGGATGGCTGAAACCACAAGCAGTTTTGTCTTTGCATGCTTGAGTTGAAGGTTTTGGTTCTTCATCCAGAATGAAATGTTTTTTAGATGAGATGCGAGCAGCTATCGTCGGAATCATCAGGATAGAATGAGAGGTAGAGTTGAGTGTTATCAGCATAGCAGTGATATGAAAAGCCATGTTTATAAATAACTAAACCTAGTGAAGCCATGTAGAGAGAGAAGAGAAGTGGTCCCAGAACTGAGCCCTGAGGCACACCAGTAGCTAGATGTTGTGACTTGGACACCTCACCTCTCCAAGATACCTTGAAAGAACCATTGCAGTGTAGGACTGTGTGATATGATGATATATATCGGATGGACGAAATAAAAAGTCTATTGTTTCATATTATGTTCTATCGTTTATATCGTGGTGTCGCAAAATACACTGTTTCTGGTAATACCGTTTCATCATTTTCATTGAGTAACTGCGATCTTTATACGCTGCCCACCACGGGGCGACCAGCTAGGACACAACCAGGAGCTCGTTACTAAACGAGGGACTACATCTGTAGCATGGTCACGCGTTTTTAAGCACTGCAGTTTTAATACAACCGATTTTAAGCCGTTGAAACACAAACAACAGAGATATATGTGTGCGCCGTCAAACATTTACATTTACATTTACATTTATGCATTTAGCAGACGCTTTTATCCAAAGCGACTTACATTGCATTCAAGTTACAGTTTCTACATTTTATCAGCTCTTGCTTTCCCTGGGAATCGAACCCATGATCTTGGCGTTGTTAGCGCCATGCTCTACCAGTTGAGCTACAGGAAAGCTCCTATATGCGTGCGCCGTCTCTTTCTGTGTGAGAGAGAGCGCGCTTTTTCTTTTTTGCCGACTTTGAACGATTACATAAACACACTTATATGCGTCAGAATCCCCGTCTTTGCAAGTATCCTCAAACACAGTGATATAGGTCTTAAGAGAGCGTAAACAGCAGAAAGAGAAACACAATGTAACAGTGTATTAGATCCAGACTTCGCTCTTAAAGGGGAAGCGTTCCAATATTGATCCGGACTTCGCTCTTAAAGGGGAAGCGTTCCAATATTGATCCGGACTTCGGTCTTAAAGGGGAAGCGTTCCAATATTCATTCATGTTAATCACAGCACACTGCTAGAACATCTCTCACTGATCGACTAAATCACTTTTGTAACTTTAATGAGAATAAATAACAATAATAATTATATATTTATAATATGTATAGAATCTATACATAATACACGTGTTAATTATATCTATAATATATAGGTAGATATAATTAACACAGTGAAGACTAATTAATTTACACAATGTATGTCGTGTTTCTTATTTATTGTAGTTTTTGTCGTATTACTTGCAATTAGTTTCTTATCCTTATTTCATCACTGATCGTTTATTTATCTTCAGTGAGGTTGAGTTTCTCTCTTTAGGCTTGTATTAGTTTGATATTGACATTGGTGACAAGGATTATGAAAATGATATGGTATTAAAGATTTTAATATAATAAAAAACTTTTTAAAAGAAAAAAAATCACTATACCGTGATATATATTGTCATCGTGATATAAGATTTTGGTCATATCGCCCCCCATATTGCAGTGTGGTTTAATGAGTCTGAATGAGTCTGCAGACTGTCTGAGGAACAACAGCAGCATACACACACACACACACACACACACACACACACACACACACACACACAAGTAATGCTAGCTGTTTGTCCAAGGAGACTCTGTCCTTGTTTACAAAAACAAGATTTAGTGATTGAGAGCTCATAGAAAATGAATGGCCTTCAAAACACTAAATGCTGCCTCTTAAGTGAATTGTTAGGCTCTGTATTGTTGTTGCTGGTCTGTTGGGTTATATCAAGGGTTTTCTCTCACCTGGTGTAGACACTCTTGGAGTCGTTGCGATGGGCGTCAGGACAGTTTCCGCACAGGTGCACGAGTGACTCCAGAAATCATAGTGAAGAGCTATGCCAGCTGTATTCAAAGTTTAACACATTTGCTTAATTATAAAAAATAGGGTGTTGAAATTAATTTAATTGTGTCCTCAAGCCATGCATAAATTAGAAAAGAAATTAAGAACACAAAAATGAATTTATTGCTTATTAATATGAAAAATGTTTGCCAAATCAAAGTCATGTAATGCAGAAAAAAAAAAACCAAAATAGCAAATATGTATCATAGAGAGGTCAAAATATTAGATAAATTAACCTTTTTATGACTAGGCAAAGGTAAGATGTAGCATGACTAGCCAAAACATAATAATGTTGATGACTTAATAATTTAGGGTATTTGAAAAACAGAGTTCTGGCATGAAACTCTAGATGGCGCAGTCCGATAGGTCTAACTCAATCTGACCTAATGACATCACCACATGGCACAGCTGATTGGTTCTCTTCTGGACCGATAGCCAATGAGCTCGCTCGCTCAACATTCAAATATGTTACTAGTGCTTGCTGTAGCAGTTTGTAGCGTGCTTCAGAAACAGCGAAATCAACATCTAAGATAAGTGAATGCTCTTCTAATCCATATCACTGTGAGTATTGCATGGTCTGCCTAATTGAATTAAAAAATGAGCAACCATAATCAAGTTTAAGTGTCATGTCAGCAACTTGGCAGGAGACTTGACGCTCACATCAACCCGATCACTTTATTTAGCGTTCATGTAAACACTACGTTCGGATTCATCAATCAGAATTAATTAATTCTGATTGAAGCAAAAAGTGTCCATAGCTATTGACAGTGTTGCAGAAGAAGGGAATTAAGAGTTATCGCTGAAGATCACTATCTACGGCTGTTGTAGTCCCGAGTGAAATGCATTATGGGTAGTGTAGTTCAGAGAAATGTGATCAAGTGACGTGTGCTCTAGCTGTGCTGTGTAGTTCAGACAATGGTGAAAGAACATTTATATTCTGCTTTTATTTCAGTTCAGTCCACCCAGGAGTTTTTGTGCTGTCTGACAACTCTTCGTTACACAAACATGTATTAACGAGCTGTTACGCTGCCGCTGGGACTGATAAAGTGGAGAAAGTAACAGCAGTTATCAAATGACTAATTATGATATTTGCTCAGGTGGATCCTTGGGTCTTATTCATCGGATTGCAACGTGTGTCAATTTTGTTAATTAACATTACACATAGTGCGCATCTAATTAGAGTTAAGCCAGTCGGCATGGTAGCCCAGGCACACATAGATAGTAATACATGCGGTTCACATGGCTCTTCAGAGCAGCAGTACATATGTCTTGGCGATAGATCTGCTTGTCGGGGGTGTTTTGGCTTGTATTTTCCCTTCTATGTCTCCTGCTTTGTGGGGGGTTATTTCATGTATGCTATATTTGCAGCAGCAGTATTTCTTACATGCTCACAGCAGCATATTGTATGTATTTCAGCAGCATCAGCAGATCATCTATCATCTAACATTATCATCTACATTACCATGCCAATCCCTCCGAGAGTTGTCATGACAGAAATACAATTATCTTAAAATTATAATATTAATTTAATGTATATTTTTGTATAATTAAGTAGAATTAGTGTAATTTAGTAATTGTATTTTATTAGAATTGATATGATATATTGTATAGTTATTATATTAATAATATAATCTACCTTTATTTATATATATATATATATAGTGTGTCTGTGAAAACCTGGTTGTGTCTGACATTGACCTAGTAGTTGGCATTTTAACCTCTAAATTATTGCAACCCTCATTCAATTATTCAACTCCATTATTTTGCAACCTCATTCAATTGCATTAAATTACAACACAATGAAATGCTTCCATCTCATGATATTATGCTGTCTTGCTGTAACTCAGGACCGAGCTGCTTTAAAGAGGTTTCTGGACAGAGAAAACGCTCGAGAACTCCCTGCAAACGAGGAACCATGGGAGGTGCCGGCGCCGGTGGAAGTAAAAGCAGAAACCATCGGTAAGCATCTCTCTTCACGTCCCTGAACAGTGAGGGACAGACAGTGAGCTCTGAACACATCGACTGCACAGCTGAGTTTGATCCTTTTGATTTCTCCGGTTTAATCTGCGCCGCTCGCCTCATTTCATCGCTCTTCTCACACGCGCACACATGCATGGTGCACATATGCTAATGTGGGTTTGTTCGCTGACATGAAAGCGCAGCTGTTGCCAGGGCGAAGGGAAGAGCTGTCTCTGCTCAGCTGCACATCAGCCACACGCTTTAATAACCACTGTACTGTGAGACCTATTTGGGTCAGTTTTGTGATGTGGCGGTTCGGCTGTAATTGTGCTGCTTGTGTTTGCAGTGTCGTCTCTGGTCCGGCCGTCAGGAGCCGTGCAGGAGGAGGAAATGCAGACACAACACAATAAAGAGGACCGGCTAGTTTGCTGGCCACCGAAAGCCTCTCTCAATAAAACAGGTGGCATCAGTTCAGGTACAGGCTGTGGATGGAGACTAATGAATACATGTTCAGAGCGCTGGCTGTTGTCAGCTATATCTTGTGGTTATGATCAGGCTCATAATGCATGTGTGTTTTGTGGAGTCAGGCAGTCAGGCTGTTGAGGAGGTGATGAAGATGTGGCCTCCTCCTGCTCCTCCTGCTGCTCTTGGTCCCTCGGGCTCTGGAGTCGAGAGGAGCTCGTCCAACATCAGTGTCCATCAGCGAACCGCAGAGTCTCTGCTGAACACAGACCCAAGAGCTCAACACGAACAGGGTCCCAGACCGAGCAGTGTGACGCCACGAGCCACAGGTCAGGACTGGTCACAAAAAGATGTGTGTGCGTGTGTGTGTGTCTCTGTGTGTGTGTGTCTCTGTCTGTGTGTGTGTGTGTGTGTGTGTGTGTGTGTGTGTGTGTGTGTGTGTGTGTGTGTGTCTCTGTCTGTGTGTGTGTGTGTGTGTGTGTGTGTGTGTGTGTGTGTGTGTGTGTTGTGTGTGTTCTGGTGTGTGTGTCTGTCGTCTGTGTGTGTGTGTGTCGTGTGTGTGTGTGTGTGTGTTGTGTGTTGTTGTGTGACTGTGTGTTATGCTGTGTGTGTGTCTGGTTTCTGTGTGTGTGTGTGTGTGTAGTGCTTGTTCTGTGTCCGTTGTGTGTGTTGATCTCGAGTGGTGTGTCTGTCTCTGAGTGTGTGTGCCTGTCTCTGTGTGTGTGTCTGTTTGGTGTGTGTGTGTGTGTGTGCTCGTTGTCGTTCTTCGTCGTGTGTGTGTGTGTAATGTGTGTGTGTGCGTGTTGAAGTTTATGTATTGGTTTTAAAGTGGCTTTAAAATGTTTCTTTTTTCACCTCTAAATTTAGATTTAATACATTTGCAACTAAAGCACATTAAATAACTAGTAATTTTTTTTTTTTGCTTTTATATGCATCTATATCAATATATATAGTGATAATTATAAATCTTTACTTTTTTAATTATAAAACATGCCATATTCTAAGTGATCGGTCCACTAAGTTTTGAAATGATTGATTGAAATTGACAGGTGGATTTGTGAAAATAAAACCAGCTGTATTAATTTTGGCTGAAGTTTACCTCTGAAAAGCAATATTAAAATTATAATACTCATTGTATATATGTATATACGTATAAAAATAGTGAATATTCGCTATTGCTCAGCTCTATTGTCCTCTCATTTCACTCTCTTGATTCATGAAGGTACAGATATTTTTGTATTATCGATAAAATATCCCCATCATGGATTCATTTAATGAATAGTTTCCCAAATGAGGGTTCATGAGGGAATACAAGTCAAATTCAAATAAGATTGTGCTGCACATTTAATGTAAATCAAAGTGATTAGTGTAACGAGCGTCTCCATGACCTCGTCTCTGCATGCTGTGAATTTGAAGGAATGCAGCGCCACTTTTTTCATCTTATCTTCATTTCCAGCAGTTTGTGGACAAACTCTTTGCAGCACGAAGCGCTTAGAAACTTGTCCACTAAATGCAGAGAATTAAAGGTCTCCTTGCGGTTTACTGCCAAAATAAAAGCTTGATGAAAGTGAAAAATGAAGACATAAATATTAGTATTGTAACTTAATAAAACATTTACTCAAATGAAATACTTTAATGTTTACATGCATGTAGTGACTGATAACTTACAGATCGTGAATGAAGTATTAATCTCAGGAGACTTGTTAATGTAAAAGAGGTTTGTTTTAACATGTGTTTGCTCACTCAGAGCGGAGGGAAGAGCAGTCTGTGGTCAGTCCTCAGCAGCCCGTGAAACCAAACGCAGCTACAGATGAAGAAGAAACTACAGCGGACAAAACCAACCTGCCACCACCAACAGCAGACGATGAACACTCGACACCGCCGTACGTGTTTGACTACTATCGGCTTTCTTTACTGCATTTCAAATAGGGTTTGACCCCTCAGTGTGACATGATTAATTAAGAGATTTAATGCAGCGCCCATCCAGACCTGTCCATCATCCTACATTGATGAGGTTGCTGATGAACATGATTCAGGATGACAGACTGATGATTAGGGGTGTAACGATTCATCGATATGGATCGATATATCGATACAATGTATGACGATACGATGCATCGATGCCACGCGTAAAATATCGATATTTGTAAAAAGGCACCTTTATTTTGGCACTGTCCACATTTTCATATAATGTCCGTCTATGCATTACCGCCAACGCGTGCATTCTCGTTCAATCTCACGTATCAGGACTCGATATAAGGACTTGCCGAAGACACAAGGCGAGCATAAAAGACGCTCGGGATTGTTGGAGTAACAGTCGAGCGCTGTGTGAGAAGTTTCCCGCGCACACATCTGAAGCGTACGCACACACACACACACACACACACACACACACACATCTGAAGCGTACGCACAGACAGCCGCGTCAACTCTGCACGAATACGCTTTTTTGCGCATGGATGAATAAATTCAGACAAAACTACATCGAAATGCATGTTTTGGCTAATATCCTTGTAAACAGTAGGTTAAGAAAAGCACGTCTTAATGTAAACAGTGGAGAAAGAAAAGACTTGTGTATCAGTATATTAAATCTGTGCTTTCATTCTTAACATGAAAGAAAACTAATAATAAATATAATGCTGTCAAAGAAAAACACAAGTGCTCACTGCTCCTGACTAAATAACCTTTGTAACATCAAAAAGTATTCATTTATAGGCTATTTAATTTATACAGTGAATACTATGCAGTTATTTTACATTTGATTATTACATTTCTGTAGCGTACCTGGAAATGTATTTTAGACTGAGCTGAAAAACCTGAAAAGCACTGTTTATTGAATTTGTGTCTTTCTTCTATTGTATTTATTTTCTGCTATTGCTTGTAATTTGTTTATCTGTAGAAAAGATGTTTAGCACTGAGCCCATAGCAGCATTTCCAGATTTATGTTCATGTTATATATTTTGGTTGCATTTGTGAGTTAATAAAAATATAGATGGTTGTTTAAAATAGGTATATGATAATATCGATTGATATACTCCTGTATCGAATCGTATCGTAAAAATAATTGAGGTATCGGCAAATATCGTATCGCTGGGTATGAGAATCGATATCGTATCGAATCGTGACGAACCATCCGATTTACACCCCTACTGATGAAGCCTATTAGAATGCAGTTATATGAGTCTAAAATTCAAGATATGACCGTTATATGATATAGTTTATCAATATCACATCAGCAAGAGTGCTGTTTTTCTTCACTGTCTGCACCACTGCAAATGTGATGTTGATTCATACAACAGCTCAATAAATGAGAAATGTAATATCGTCGGTTTCAATTTTGTCAACAAAAATAGTTCTAATCGAAACCACATCAGAGACTGTTGAGAAACATACAGCGGGGATTCATTACTGAATGAACCAACAGAGTGAGCGAATGATTCAGTGACTCGTTCATAGAGACACTCACTTCGTTTCTGAATGACTCACTCATTAAGACCGTGTCAATTAAATTCACATTTTACTTATTTAATTTAAAAAATTCATTAATAGTTTTTATTTTCAAACAAAAAAAAAATCGGGGGGAATTTTCTTAGCCAAAATTGATATGCAATTAATAATCGACATCATGTAAGTAATTGGATTAAAAATATGAGTTGCATGTCTGATAATTTTGAAATGATTTCACTTCTTCTTTCCAGAGGCCAAAATCCAGCCCAGGCTCCAGAGATAGTGTTGAGCCAGTTCCAGGGAGCTGAAGGCCTGCAGCGTCCACCCATGACTCTGGACAGCGCCGTCTGGAGCAAAGCCGTGGCTCTGGAGGACGTGCTGGAGGACCTGCCGCTGGATTGCACCATGCCTCAAACCCTGGTGCTGCCTAAAGACAAAGACGACACGGCCAGCATCGGACAGTGGGGAGAGCAGCTGGTCCACTCCTTCCTCTCACACTGGAAAGAGAACGGCGGCCCGAGCCAAATCACCTGGTTTAACGAGAAAGGAGAGAGCGGCCGCGCGTGCGACTTCAAGCTGACCTTCACCAACAACAGGAGCACGCAAGAAGTCTTCGTGGAGGTGAAGACGACGGTCAGGCGAGATCGACACTTCATCCACATGTCTGCGAACGAGCTGGATTTGGCCCTGAAGGAGAAGGAGCGATATCACATATATCGAGTGTACGGCGCTGGAGACGTGCAGCACGTTCGTCTCTGTCGCATCAAGAATCTCGCACAGCATCTGCATTCCAAGTCTCTGGAGTTGTTTTTATTCGTGTAGCCGTCTTTAGTCTTATTGAAAATCTTTTAGAATAACATTTCTGATCTTTGTTATATGTACGATTCTGCCTGTTTGCACTAGATTCTGTTCATCAATGAGGTGTTTTAATCAACTACTGATATGTGCGATTATAGTTCAACATTTTAAAGAATCAACATTTTCTCTATTCACATGTTTGGTCATGTATTCGAAGCACAGGTTTTGCATTGATTCTTTCATAATCTCTACTGTAAAAGTATAACTGTACTCTTTGGATTGCCATAATCAGTTCAGTAAATAAAAGACATGTTCTGAACACGAAGAGTATTCATTCTTAGATCTTTCTGGACCCAGCTAACAGAGAATGTTCCTCTAAACATTCTAACAGGAACTTTAGTAGAACGTTCGTTTAAAATCCTGGCACAAAAACATCATTCATGGAACATTTTTCTGCAATGTTTTAGTGTGTTTAACTTATTTAAACATGAATACTAATTTCAGATGGTTCAGAGAACATTCAAAAGTAACCATCAAGTTTGCAAAATGCTCAAATGCAGCATTCCCTTAAATATAACTTTCATACAACCAATAAAAAAAGTGTTTTTTACTGGAAATTGTGACTTATTCCAAAAATGTACGAGTTTCTTGCTTTTGTTGAGCACTAAATATCTTCTGAAGAATGCTGTTTGGTTACCTGCGTTCTTCAAAAGGACTTTTGTGCTCCACAAGAAAGAAACTTTTACAGGTTTCTTGGGTGAGCTGTCCCTTTAATTAAAGATCATGCTGCAGGATCTGATTGTTGTCACGTCATGTAATCTATGAAATAGTAATAGTATTTTTTTTAAATAAAATTAAATAACATCGGACCAAAACCTAACTTTGCTAGAACGGTGCTGGGATTATTTTTTTAAGAGAACTGCTTCCCTACTGGTTATTTTTAGGTTTTACTTTATAACAAATAACGTTCTGGAAGCGAAATTGTTGGCTTTGGTTTTTTTTTTAATCAGTAAATTGAATATATTTTTAACTGACACTGAACATTAAATACACGAAGTTTTAAACGTATTG
>CM049833.1:27785413-27805413 GCA_027422435.1 Schizopygopsis pylzovi | reverse complement strand
TCTTGTTAACTGGAGCTGCCTCAGTGATCACGCATCAGTTGTCTCTCAAAGGTAAAGCAGCAGCAGACGTTGCTGAAGTTGCAAAACACCTCAATATAACCCATGATGTCCGCGAAGCGGAAAATGCGGGCGGAATCGCGGAATGCAGTCATATAATGGAATTTACCGTATAACGCGGAATGTCACGGAATGTGTCGAAGTTTGGATGAATTAATCAAAAGTAGGTCAGTACACTTAAATCGACTCGCGCTATGGACTAGTATCTATAAATATTAAGCCGCAAAAACACTTTAAATATGAATCCTGCATGTTCTGCATCTCTGTTAATGAATGACACAGACGTGCGGTTTCATTTACTGCACACACACATACTGAAGCGCGTGCTGCTCGCGGTGACTTCAGCGTCTGCCGTCTCACTAAATGAGGACATAAATACATGAACAACATCCCCAGAACTGCTCGCAGAGTCACTTCATGAGCATTTGACCGTTTCATTTGAGTAAAACGATCGTCATATCATATATACATAGGCTACAGAAACCTAAAAGGTCCTCATGGCAACCTGTCAAAATATAAGTTCGGTTTAGCCGAATATATTACTGTATACGTAATACAACTACAACAATTATTACAACTTTTGTTGAGAATAATCACACAATACGCTAAATACGTTTACTTTCAGTTTTACAAAATGTTTACAGAATGCTTCTGGGTGATCTCTGTACTTATGTTATTATTAATATTATTATTAATATTACTGTTTATTTAATGTTGTTGTTATTAACAGTTTTCAGAATTAAAGACATGTTTAAAAGCATTTAAAGAACGTTTTTTTTGTCAGAGCTCTTGTTATTATTAATTTTGGCATTCATTTTCATACCAGACACGTATATCGGTTCAAAATATCGGTTATCGGTCTACTTGATCTGTAATAATCGGTATCGGTATCGGCCCTGAAAAACACATATCGGTCGACCCCTAAATGATTCCACACGACCTCCTTCACTGCTTGCTTCACTGGATATTTACAATATTGTCCAGCATCTTACAGTCGTCCACATGCTCATTCTTCAATCAGTTTTAATAATAAACATGCATTCATTAACAGATCAGCACCATGTTTTTGGATGTAGTGGTGATACTGTGGATTGGTAAAAACAGTATTTTTCTAATTGTGTTCTCTGAAGTGCTATGGTATGTTAATGAATATGTATAAAAAGCACCACAGTATGCAGTCGTTATACCATGGTACTGTCACAGTAAGTGACTTCTGGTATTTCTTTGTTATTTAAATGTCTTATGCAATGTGTTAGGAAATTGAAAATCGTGATAAAATGACTTTGAAGAGCTTGTGAACTATTGAGAAAGATGGAAACATTGAAATGGACTTGGTTTCGTATCAAGTCTCTGATTGGCTCGGCTGACCGTATACTATCTGTTGTAATACCCAGATTAACTAAATGATTTTAAAGGCATAATGTAAGATAACTGAAGAATGTTGACGGTAGTTTTTATGAAGAGAAATCTTTCAATGTCAAACCTTACATATAAAAATACAATTTAAGTATAAAATATACATAAATTCATTAGTAAATTAATACATAAAAATAATGGATTATTTATACTAAACAAATTAAATACATTACATATAAAATGTAAATGATCATGATAATGTGACATTTGTTTTTAACTGTACAATTACCGTTTTATTAGCATAGTGAAACATAATTACAATATTTCTCCCACCTGTATCTCATTGGCCGTTTAAACTGGTAGCCCCGCCCCCAAACACATACTATTGGTTGAGCCCATGTTGCCGTTTCAGGCTGATCATAGTCACAATGTTCACATCTTTCAAAATTTAGTTGAAAAGGCATTTAACATCAGAACCTTCTGCACATATTTAATTGTAAACAGTGGCGGCTAGTCAATAGGGGCGCTGCCCCCCCCTTCAAGTTAGCCCCCTTTAACATGTTAACAATAAGTTAAAAATATATCGCAAATATTAACTAAATAAAATAATTTAGTCATAGTATTCTACTGTTAGTTATATTATAATTTATTGAAAATCTAAAAATCTAAACTATATTTCTTTCATATTTGTGTGCGGGGCGCCGGACTAATGAGTGTGTATGTAGGTACACAAACTTTTCAAAAGCATGTGATTTGAGGCTAAGCTCTAATTGGCTTGTTTCAAATTGTCCTTGGGGTGCAGGCTCCTCCCCCTTTTGTTGTTAGAGCGAATCAATATTGTTTTTATATGTTTGGCCTCATGTGATTGGACCGTTCTCAACGACTCTCGTTCCACTCAGCAGCAGCTCGTCAGTTGACAGACAGATACTAATTAATGTGGAAGCAAGCGCAATATCTCCAGATGAAAGAAAATTCGGTTTTATCTTTACAAAAATACCCGTTCACAAGGCGTTCGGATGAAGAAAAAAAAGGATCAAGGAGCTTGGACCAGATCGCCCGTACTTTCAGTTTGTTTGCGCCCCCCCAATATTTTTTAGCACCAGCCGCCACTGATTGTAAACACTCTGTCATCACATATTAGCTGCAAATGTCATGTGACTCTTCTCTGTCATCAAAAGCTTATGCTTGGCTTTCTACCAGTCCTTCATCAAAATCCTTCCCCATTGTGTGTCTTTATTTGCAAGCAAGTCCGGAAAGACCAGAACTCGTGAAGAACACAAGCGGGTCTGTAGGGAAAACGCACTGCTACTTTCCCAAACCCACGGAGTCCTGCAGGGACATCAATATTCGAGTGTGCAAGCACTGAGAGAGAACAGAGAGATTAAAGGGCCATGTTTCACCTCCCTCGACTTCCCTTCCTTTTCTTCCCTCTTGTCTGGGTTTTCCTGGCGAGCGGAATGACAAAATAGCCGGCGCACGGGAATAAATGAGACATTAGTTTCACGCTTTTTAATGACGTGACGCAGAGGAAGGCTGTGCCTGCTTTGTGTGTGAAGAACGTCCTGTACCAGAATGTGTATGTCGGGATATCAAAGTTTGACATCACAGCAGAGATCGTCTATATTTGCATCTCTCTGCCTTGAGCCACACAGTCTCGCTCGCTCACAGATTTGACCCGGTGAGTCATATTGCACCAGCCCGGCTTCCATCTTGGCATGTTCTGCGCTCTTTATGAAGTCCTGGTGCGAATGTGTCAGATTCGCAGACTGTGTTTGAAGTCATTAGTGAGGGATTTGAACGAGTCTTAAGTGTTTAGCATGTAACTTGTCCTGCAGCATTAATGTGAAAGACAGCTGAAGTCATGCCGTTTGTTGAGGAGAGGTGAGTTATCTAATCATCCACTCGGAGCACCTTAGCAACCCACATGTATGTGCCCTGGCAACCACCCAGATCACCATATCCTTGCATTATTCAGAAGTATGTATTGATGTTTTTTGTGCATGCAGAAGGAAGGTGTAATGCACGTGCACGATCGATAACATAAGCTGTGAATAAGAAAGTCATTCCACTGCTGTTCCACAGTTGAAGTCGTTTTAAAATGAAGAATTTGTCCGTGTATTACTGTGAAACAACCTGCAGTGCTATACGTGAGTTCACCTGACTTACACCAGCACCATCACGGCTGTTTAACCTGCAGTGCTTGGCACTTCTGCTCCACTGGCAGTAACTAATGTTCATGCTGCTGAGGGACAGATGGGCTGTGATTCAGGCATTATGTATCGTTGTTTTCCAATGTAATGATAAGATTAGAATTGGTGGACTTGGCTGATGTATAAGCCATGCTGAGTAATTGGGGATAATTTAACTATTTTCACAACACCGAACAACGGTTGTGGCTGATTAGGTTCGTTCTGGTCCTTGAATCTGATTGGCTGAGTCAGTCCAAGAGTGCTGACATCACTGTCAAACAGCACGGGGATGTTCGTATCGCTCCACTTGTTTGTTTGTTCCAGACAGACAGACAGTCTCTGTGTTGAGTGGGGGGGGGGGGGGGGGGGGGGATTACTCCAGTCAATGACTTGAACTCATTTGTTCAAAACACTGATTCATTCAGGAATGAAAAAGCGAGTTGTTGAATCATTCATTTAAACGGTTTGTTCAAAAACACTGATTTATTCAGGAATGAAACCACTGACTGAGTCATTGAATCATTCATTCAACCAACTAATCAAAACACTGATTTATTCAAGAATGAAACCGCTGACTGAGTCATTGAATCATTCATTCAACCAACTAATCAAAACACTGATTTATTCAAGAATGAAACCGCTGACTGAGTCATTGAATCATTCATTCAACCAACTAATCAAAACACTGATTCATTCAGGAATGAAAAGCGAGTTGTTGAATCATTCATTTAAACGGTTTGTTGATTCAAGAACGCTGATTCATGTCAGGCTCACAAAACAATGACTGAGTCATTGAATTATTATTCATTTATAAAACGCTGATTCATTCGAGAACAACTGACGAGTCATTGAATTATTCATTTTTCAAAACGCTGATTCATGTCGGCACCGATAGCCCAGTGGTTAGTGTGCCGGCGCAACTGTGCTCGCGGTGACCCGAGTTCGATTCCTGTCTCGAGGTCCTTTGCCGATTTCCCCCCCCCCCCTTCACCCAATGCTTTCCTGTCTGCTCTCAGCTGTCCTATCAAATAAAGGCAAAAAAGCCCATAAATGTAACAAAAAAAAACACACAAAACACGTATTCATTCATTAAAACACTGCTTCTGTGTGTTTCTCAGTGACACACGTTATGCTTGATTCTGCAATGAAGGACGTAATTGGCAATTTTGTGTTTAGAAGTACATTACATTTATGCATTTAGCAGATGCTTTTATCCAAAGCGACTTACAAAGTGACTTACATTCAGGCTATACATGTATTGTCAGTATATGTGTTCCCTGGGAATTCGAACCCACAACCTTTGCGCTGCTAACGCAATGCTCTACCACTGAGCCACAGGAACAGAAGTCACTGAAGTGATTGAACTGTGCTCAATTAATATTGCACTCACATAAATGTTTAATATCCAGCAATGTTTCTAGGTCTTCTCTTTATGCTGACGGTTAGAGCTTCTTCCATTGAAGCTCAAGACGCATTTTGGATCATCTTAAATCACATGATCAGTAGGTTGATGCAGAAAAAGTGTGACGTAACAAATACTAAGATCTTCTAAAATGAATTTGACCATCTAATTCAATCGGTTATGCAACTTGTAAACAGTCGAGCTCTGCTTTAAAATGCAAAAATAAATATTCAAGACGGACTCTGTAAAGTCCAGACGATTCTATATTACACGAGCCCCTGCGAGAGCGAGACTGCTGAGGCATGAAGCGCTGGAGAGATCAGCAGGTTCGATGAGAGCAAGTGAAACCCTCTCCTCAGAGGACGTGTCTCTTATCTGCAGGATAATTACTTCCCCTGCGGCAGGCCACTGCTCAGTCCTCAGCAGAGGAAGGCGGCTCCTAAACTGAAATGCGTTTCCTTGTTCTTTATGTTGCAGTAAGACAGAATGAGCTCCTCTCCCGTCGTCTCACGCGTGTCCGTCGACATCCTGGAGGAACTGCAGCTCTTCGCAGCTCGTAACCTGGAGAAGGTGGAGGTCAACAAATACTATGAAGTCATGCGGGAGCTGGGGAAGGGCACCTACGGGAAGGTGGACCTCGTTATCCATAAGATCAGAGGTACAGCGCAGTTACACACCCGCTAAAACCATACAAAACATTCTCACTGCATTAAATAAAATACACAGAAATTAAGTAAAATACTTGGTCTTATTGTATTTCCCTCAGTTGTCAAGGCAGCAGTTCATTTGGTATAAATGTAAGCATTAAAACTAAAACTACCTCAATAAATGTTATTAAAATAAATGTTGTCACTAATTAACTAAGAAAATGTAAATAACACATTTGCAGTACATAAAAACTAATATTAATTTTACATATGTGAAATTATTTGAGCTCATTTTATTTTATCATAAATTTAAGTACTAATCATTCGTATTTCCGTGTGTGCATATATATACAGGTGCATCTCAATAAATTAGAAAGTCGTGGAAAAGTTAATTTATTTCAGTAATTCAACTCAAATCGTGTTTTAAATAAATTCAATGCACACAGACTGAAGTAGTTTAAGTCTTTGGTTCTTTTAATTGTGATGATTTTGGCTCACATTTAATAAAAACCCACCAATTCACTTTCTCAACAAATTATAATATGGTGACACGCCAATCAGCTAATCAACTCAAAACACCTGCAACGGTTTCCTGAGCCTTCAAAATGGTCTCAGTTTGGTTCACTAGGCTACACAATCATGGGGAAGACTGCTGATCTGACAGTTGTCCAGAAGACAATCATTGACACCCTTCACAAGGAGAGTAAGACACAAACATTCATTACCAAAGAAGCTGTTCACAGAGTGCTGTATCCAAGCATGTTAACAGAAAGTTGAGTGGAAGGAAAAAGATGCACAACCAACCGAGAGAACCGCAGTCTTATGAGGATTGTCAAGAAAATCAATTCAAGAGTTTGGGTGAACTTCACAAGGAATGGACTGAGGCCGGGGTCAAGGCATCAAGAGCACCACACACAGACGTGTCGAGGAATTTGGCTACAGTTGTCATCAGAGGCGTCTTACCTGGACTAAGAGAAGAAGAACTGGACTGTTGACCAGTGGTCCAAAGTCCTCTTTTCAGATGAGAGCAAGTTTTGTATTTCATTTGTAAACCAAGGTCCTAGAGTCTGGAGGAAGGGTGGAGAAGCTCATAGCCCAAGTTGCTTGAAGTCCAGTGTTAAGTTTACACAGTCAGTGATGATTTGGGTGCAATGTCATCTGCTGGTGTTGGTCCATTGTGTTTTATGAAAACCAACGTCACTGCACACGTTTACCAAGAAATGTTGGAGCACTTCATGCTTCCTTCTGCTGACCAGCTTTTTAAAGATGCTGATTTCATTTTCCAGCAGGATTTGGCTCCTGTCCACACTGACAAAAGCACTAAAAGTTGGTTAAATGAGCATGGTGTTGGTGTGCTTGACTGTCCAGCAAACTCACCAGACCTGAACATAGAGAATCTATGAGGTATTGTCGTGAGGAAAATGAGAAACAAGAGACCAAAACATGCAGATGAGCTGAAGGCCGCAGTCAAAGAAACCTGGGCTTCACACCACCTCAGCAGTGCCACAAACTGATCACCTCCATGCCACGCCGAATTGAGACAGTAATTAAAGCAAAAGGAGCCCCTACCAAGTATTGAGTACATATACAGTAAATGAACATACTTTCCAGAAGACCAACCATTCACTAAAAATGATTTTTTTATTGGTCTTATGAAGTATTCTAATTTGATGAGAGTGAATTGGTGGGTTTTTGTTTAATCACAATTAAAAGAACCAAAGACTTAAACTACTTCAGTCTGTGTGCATTGAATTTATTTATATATTGAAACCAAATGCAATGAGAAACGTTGCCTTAGCAACTATATCGCTATTTTTATACCACTGAAAAAGGTGCTTTAATATTTTACAATCAGTGTTTCAAGAATAATTTTGTTAAAAATGTGCATTGTTATCATTATTATGAGAGGATAACAGGTGTTCTGAAATGAATGCATACAAGAAAAAAATTAAACATTGAAAGAAACAATGCATGTATGGAACATGACTGTTAATATCTATATTTCTATAGAAACTCAAACATGTTTCTCAGTTTGTGAACACCTAGATTGATTTATTTCTGTTCAAAACTAGGGCTGTCAGTACAATAATTATCTTTAGAAAGCAGAAAAGAAAGTGAATCAGTAATGCTTTATTTGAATGATTCAACAAAAGAAACCCGTCATGTTTTGTTTCTCTTAACCCATAGGTACCAAGATGGCTCTGAAGTTTCTAAAGAAGAAAACAACCAAGCTGAAGAGTTTCTTGAGAGAGTACAGTATCTCTCTCTATCTGTCTCCATGTCCCTTCATCATCAACATGTTTGGCATTGCGTTTGAAACGGAGGAGTACTATGTTTTTGCGCAGGAATATGCTCCGTCCGGTGACCTGTTCGATATCATTCCACCACAGGTAATGCAGCGTCAGTTAATGTACACGAATAAAGCAAAATCATGATTTACTCCCCCTCATGTTGTTCGTTTTCCATGGGACACAAAAGTAGTGACTGGTCAAGACATAAAGACATCATAAAGTAATAAACATTGATTATTAAAAAACAAATTCAGTGCAGCTATATGTCATTATTCAGCTTAATTCAGTTCAATGTTGCGTCAGTTTAGTGAATAACTGTCAGTGTTTAGTTTATTTATAATTATAAAATGTTAAATTCAGCTATAAAGAAACTCTAGTGTCATTATTCAGTTCAATTCATTCATTGTCAAAGTATCAAAATGAATGTATTCTGAAACTAATTCAGCTCAGCTCTACAATAGTGTCGTTATCCAGATTAATTCAGATTAGTGTTGCAAAGTTCATCAACGACTAAACGAGTTCAGTTCAGCTATAGAGGTAATAGTGTTCTTATTCAGCTCAGTGCAATAAGTGTCAGTGTTGAAAACATCGTCAATTCAGCCGTATTTAGAAATGGTCTTTATTCTGCTTAATTCAGATTCAGTGTTGAATCAATTTAGATTAGTAACAGTGTTTTAAAGTTATAAAACATATTCAGTTTCAGCTGTAAAGCAGCTCTACACGAGACAACACGTTATTATTCAGATCAATTCAGTTCAATTTAGATTCAGTTTAGTCAATAACTGTTGATGTTTATCAATTATAAAACACGTTCAATTTAGCTATAAAGAAATGACAGATCATACTGTCATTATTCAGATCAATGTTGATTTAGTCAATAAGTGTCAAGTTTGCAAAATCAATCAATTCTGAAACAAATTCAATTCAGCTGTATTTCTGAATTGTCATGATTCATCTCAATTCACATCAATTTAGTTTAACAACTGTTAATGTTACAGTTGATCAAATATAAAGCTCAGTTTCATCTGTAAAGCAGCGCTACAGAAGACAAGAGTCATTCAGATCAATTCTATTCAATGTGAATTCAATTCGCTACAAGTTTTGTTCTCATCTGATAGTGTCAATACAGTCAGATCGCCCATATTACTAGATATTTTATTTGAAACAATACGTTTACAAAACATAGTTCATATTCAGCCAAAAATTGTTATTCAATGCATGATTGTGGGTGAACTGTCATTTACTCAACATTACGTCGATCAAAACCTTTACGAATTTGTTCTGTTGAACACAAAATATGATTCAGAAGAAAGTGCATCGAGTATTTTATACATACTATGGAAGTCAATGCTATCATCAACTGTTCTTCTCTTCAAAATATCTTCTTTGATGTTCCAGAGACCGGGGACTCATTTATAAAATGTTGTGCAGAAACCATCTTAAAATGTATCTTACAATCATCTCTCAAATATGCATACGGGTGATTCATAAAATGAACGAACGAACAGAAAACGCACGCACGCGTCTCTTTCAGATGTGAAATCTATGAATCGCAAATGATCTTGAACTTGTGCACAACTAAATCGATTCAGCTCTGCTCGTAAACGACCCATAAATAATGTCATTAACATATAAAAGATTGCCAGTCATCGTCCAAATCCTTTAATTTAGAACAGCTGCAAGAACAGTGAACAAGAAAAAGTGTACGTCTGCTCCGACCCTGACGTGAAGCTAAGCACTTCTCCACGTCAAAGACAGTCAAATATGAGCGCTGGCGTGGATTTAAGCGTACGCTAGGGGTTGAACGACTTCGACCCCTAGCGTACGCACGGTCTAAGATCAAATCTGAGCATACGCATTACGCACGCTTTATAAATGAGGCCCTGGATTACACAATGTTCGATTTTTGGTGAACGATGCCTTTAAATCTTGCTTGATATAGGCTCTGACTGTGATGATCGTTGTTGTGTCGGTGACTGATTATTCTCAATCTTCTCGCTCAGGTGGGACTGCCGGAGCCGGTGGCGAAGCGCTGCGTCCATCAGGTGGCCATCGCTCTGGACTACCTGCACTCCAAGAAGCTGGTGCACCGAGACATCAAGCCCGAGAACATCTTAATCTTTGACAAGGAGTGTCGCAAGGTCAAGCTGTCAGACTTCGGCATGACGCGGCGCGCAGGCTCGCCGGTGAAGCGCGTGAGCGGCACCATCCCGTACACGGCGCCCGAGCTCTGTGACACGTCCAAGCACGAGGGCTTCTGCGTGGATTACAGCACAGACGTGTGGGCCTTCGGAGTGCTGCTCTTCTGCATGCTGACGGGGAACTTCCCCTGGGAGAAGGCCATGCCGTCCGACACTTTCTACGAGGAGTTTGTGCGCTGGCAGAGGCGGCGGACCGGCGCGGTGCCGTCACAGTGGCGCAGATTCACGGACGAAGCCCTGCGCATGTTCCGAAAGCTCCTGGCTCTGGAGCAGGAGCGCCGCTGCTCCGTCAAGGAGGTGTTTGTGCATTTTGGCCACCGTTGGATGCTGGATGGCCAGGCGGGCGTTAGCCACAATCAGGCCGCGCTGAACTCTTCGTCTGAGGAGGAAGATCTGCTGGTGGACCGTATGAAGCAGCAGACGCTGTCTCCGACGTCTTCCAAGACCAACGGCATGGAGTCGGGAGCGGCTCACCACTTCACCTCGGTGTCCACGAACAGCTCCGTGTCTTCCACCAACAGCTACGAGCGCTCGGCCAGAGACAGCCCGCCTAGCAGCCGCATCCTGGTCACAACGCCGATAGAGATCTGCGTGTAGAGATCCAACCGCTGGTCAAAGTAACACGCGCACAAGCAGACACATCCATAAGAGACTAAACTCTCATGTATATCCGGAGTCTATTACAACGCAAAAAATGACAAAACTAACATTCCTAACAGAGATTTGCATCTAGAAACTGTCTGCGGAGAAATGTTGCAACTGTGAAATACCGTGCAGGTTGTGCTTTCTAAAGACCCGTTGGCACCAAGAACGATAACTATAACGATAACTTTATTAGTGTCCACACCAGCTGACGTTCTGTTTATTAGAAGCGCGCTGCAGTTTTGTTGTCTGCTGCTTTAAATGCTCAAGCTCTTTAACGTCAGATGGATTCTGATTGGCTGTCAATGTTTTATTGTTCATTCATTCATTGGAAAAAATCATTACAACGATATGGTTCCTCTGTTACGGCTAACAGAGATCGTTCTCAGAACTTTATCATGAACAAACATTCTCCTGATAACGTTAATAGAATGTTTGTTCAACATTATTTATACATCGGAAGGTTTTTTCTGAAACTTTTTAGTTTGTTCATCTAACAATTTTTAGAATATTATCAGTTTTAGAATGTTCAGAGAGCTTTCAAAAGTAACGTGCGAAATGATAAATTACGATGTTTCCTTAATGTTCTCTAAACACTTTTCTTGATTTTACATTAACGTTAAGAAATTGTTGTCATCATATTTTAGTTTCCTGGAGTGTCATTATTGTTATAGTTATTGTGTGGACTATTCTCTTTGAAATTAGAAGGATTATTAAACACATTTATTATAAGCGTGCCACAGTTTTGCGGATGCCACTGTAAATGCTCAATCTTTTGGATTCTGATTGGCTGTCAGTATTTGTATCATTCATTCACTGGAAGAAAATCATTCTGAAAGTGGTTACAAGAACAATATGTTCCCTTGTCCCAGCTAACAGGGAACATTCTCCGAACTTTGGCTAAAGTTTCCTCAGCGTTATGAAGAAATGTTCCTCCTATAACGTAAACGAAATGCTCATTCATAGTTATTAAAGGTTTAATAATGTTCTGAAAACGTTAAACGACACATTGTTCATGGAAGGTTTTTCTAAAACGTTTTAAGTTGGACGTTCGTCTAAATGTCACCATTTGTTCAGAGAACATATAAAAGTAACGTTCTCATGAGATCTTTTATGAAAGACCGAATATTTAAAAACGGAACATTTAAGACGCTGTTCGCATCTTACTGGGAACATTAGCTACATGTTCTTAGAGCATATGTTTCTGTTCTGGAGCGCCATTGTTATAGTTGTAGTGTGGACTTCTCATAGAAGTAGTTCTAGTTATCGTTCTCATCTTTGGTGTGACCGGGTCTTAACTCGTGAATAAGCAATGAACTAATAACCGAGTGGATTGAACATTTGAATCCAGTTCCAGCTCAAAGAAGCTCGCGGGAAGGATTTCGAGGACTTCCCCAAAACGACTCTAAAGCAATACATGAAGCAAAAAAGCACGGAGAATACCTGGGATCTTCATTCTTGTGAGGAATTCACCACATACACATGTCCGTGAGAACTGGGACATTGATGATATTTGCTGTGGTGTATGTGAGTGAGTTTGAGATTTAGTGCGTATGAATTATGTGTTCAGTAGGCTTCGAGCTACCCGTCGAAAGCTTTAGGTTCAAGACACTGATCATGTGGCACGTCCTGATTTTGCTGAGTTACATATATTGCTGTCCTGGAACAACATTTGAATCCAAAAATGTAATCTTGACCATATCTCTACACCTAACCTTACCCATGAGTAATCCCTAAAATCAGAGGAAATGATAGATGAATGAGACTGATGTACAAGCACCAAACACTGACTGTAAGCCTAAACTACACACAAATCATAACTTGTTCTTCAAATCTGATTGGTTAATAACATGTTGTTCCAGGGTCAACAAAGATGATGATCCACGTCGCACTTGGTAAAATCAGGTTCAGCGATCATGTGACAGATGTCCTCCAAGTGTTTCGAAATCTGACTTCTAGACTGTTTTCAATTGACTTCATTTATCAGGATTCTTAATATTCAGTAATATATATTTTTTCAGTTGCTAGTGATTAACAAACATCGATGTTTTCAGTTCATTTTAGTACTTTAGCACAGTTGTGCCAAACTTATGTTAACTTCTTGTGACAGATGTGAAGGTCAGCTGATCCGTGATTAACGTGGGTTTAAAACATAACACGAGAGTTTATTCACAATGTTTAGTAGTATTTTATGCTTTACGAGTCTGGCCTTGTGCACTGGTTGCAGTGGTGAACACTGGATGTGTTCGAGACCGGTTGAAAAGATGTATTTTTGCCTACTGTACAATTGTTTTCTTGGTGTTCCCTCTTTAAAGTCTTATATTTTTTCTACATTGATTTAAACCGAAACTCAAAACAAAGAGCGCAGATGCGCGCACGCGTTCATGTTCTAATAACTGCATGACCATGATGAAAACAAAACATTGAGAATTACTGTAATGTGAACATTTTTGCATTAATGTTTCAGGGTGAAATTGTAGTAGATGACGTAGGGCAAAACATCCAGCCAGCCAATTGAATCGTTCGTTTTGTTGTTGTGTTTGTGTACTGCTGCTGTTGTTGTTGTTAATTTCTCACTGAGATCGAGAACTACCTGATTGAAACACCTCACACCTGAAAGCGATTATGTTCAGGTGAGTTCACGATTGAACTCAAGGCCCTGGAGACATGCTAAAGGGGAGTTTTTAATAGGAATGGGTGTTTTATGTTATGCTACACGTCTGCATGAGCTTTCAACACGTATTGGGAGTATGTTCTGAGACATATAAAATATTAGCTATAGTCGTATCAAGCTCTTAGCATCAGCAGTGGCCCGTCAGAGCATAACTATCCAGTTCTTACACATCGTAGAGAGCTCTGCTGGACACCACACACACTGAGCACTAAACACCTTCGGCAGTGCTTGACCTTGTTTTAGTAACACATGAAAAGACCTGGAGCTTGTGTGATCGGTCAGCCCTGGTCCTGCTGAAGCGTTTTGATTTCATCAGCTATCAGTCATCAAACACTCAAACTCGTCAAAATCTGTCTCCGCAATACAACTGTCTTCCTGTAAGTTCAGACTTATTCAGAAATAAATCTTGACAGAAATGTGCACTTGTTTGTTTCTCTTAGTCTGAATGGACGGTTTTGGTTTTTTAATCTCACAATTCAGAATGTTTCTCGCAATTGCTACATGAAATCTAACAATTCAGAATTTTTTCTTCATCAGAATTCTGTTTACATCTCGGAATTATGTCTATTATTCACAATTCTTTATTTTTCTCATAATTTTGCATGTTCCTATTGACTTTTGTCTCAGTTCTGAGTTCACATCTCAACTTTTTTCCTCAGAATTTTGAGTTCATAGTTCATAATTCGGAATTATTATAATTGAATTCAAAGTTAAAAATTAAAATTCTGACTTTCATCTCAGAATTCAAAGTTTATTTCACAATCCTGACTCAGGATTCTCGGTTTAAAATTGTATAATTCAGATATTTACTTCTTGAAAGTCTGACTTTTTTCAGAATTCATTTTATACCAGTTCACATTTCGCAATTCAGTTTTTTTTCGCCCTCTGAATTCTTTAATTTCCCAATTGGCACTTTTTTCTTTGAATTCAGTTCAAATTCTGACTTTTGTTCTTGCAATTCTGGATTCTTTTCTTGGGATTTCTTGCAATTGCGAGATATAAAAGTAAATGAAAATGTAAAAGATATTAAACAAGTTTGAAGTGTGAGAATTAAAGTCTCTCTGTGGCAGAAATAAGCATCCATAAATGTTGTTAAAAATTATATTTATATATTGCTAGTCATATTAATCATGATAAAACTATGAGTCAATGCAAATAAGAGTTCAACAGCACATTAGGCAAAATAAAAGAAGCCAGTTTATTACGCTGACCAACTGGGTTTAGTCCGTTCAGGATCAATACGTTTTGGGGCAAGAATGTGAACAACACAAAAGAACCCTGAGATTAAGATCAGAACAGATTTAACGTTTGAGAAAAACAATGCCAACGAAAAAGCATTTTGGTATGATGCTAAAATATGACAATTCATTCAAGACAAAAAAAACAAAGACATTAGCGGATACAAAAGTATGGCACAAAACACGAGTACATTAACATCATCACAGGACTCAACCTCTCAAGCTGCCAAAGTACACCAGGCTGTATTTGGCACAGATTCATCATAAATAGTCTGAACACATAAGGTGTTGTTTAATGCACTG
Organism: Schizopygopsis pylzovi; assembly: GCA_027422435.1. Lineage (NCBI taxonomy): Eukaryota > Metazoa > Chordata > Actinopteri > Cypriniformes > Cyprinidae > Schizopygopsis > Schizopygopsis pylzovi. Next base: position 27,790,413 of record CM049833.1, on the reverse strand, counting down.
TACATTTACAGAACGAGTCTCCAAACCCTGATCTGTCATCAAACGTAACACAAGTGCTTTCTGGGTAAAAGTCATAAATAAACTGATAGTGATTTGTCTTAGCAAGGCTAATGAATAAAGATTTATGGATTAACATTTCACAACCGTCGAAAGGAAATCTGAACCAAAAGATGCCATGAGCGGTTTCCCGCAGGTCATTTCTGATGCACTCGTTACGTTTACACTCGTTAACCGTCTACAAAATATAGATTATGCAGAGACGACGCATGTAAGTGCATAGAACGAACAAGTGCGGTTCAAATGAAGTTATGTTCAGATATCTGATGAACTAATACGCACTAATATTCAGCATTTACAATAAATGTTTGGATGTTGTGAATTATACAATTAATGTAATTGAAAATGAATCCCGTTCACGGAGCGTCTTCATGACGTAAGTGTGTAAATGTGCTGGAAGAAACGTTGGGCTTGAATTATGAAGCCAATATACTAATCTCATTTTCCCATTATGTACACAAAGTGCCCTTCTTAATCGCTTGCAAACGGTTGGTTCCACTACTTTATGTTTCTTCATTTACAAAGAACTAAACATTTTATATGACTAGAGGCCAAATTAATATAAAATGTTGATTATGAAAACACTTTTGACAAGCATTATATTTAAAATTCAGTCAATAAAATTGATTTTCTTTATAAATTAAGACAGAATGAACAAAAGATATAAGCATTTCCCCCCCCAAAAAATTGATTTTGCGCCACCATATAAATGGCATATTTAGTAAAATCATATTGGCAATAAGACGAGCACATATGTTTGTGCTGTGATCCTCTCGGACGTTCCTCACATCTTTAGTGCGAGTGTTGTGTGCAGTGTAACAGCACAATGATTAAGGTGTATGGGTGCCGGCCCGTTCGGTCCCGCTCACAGGAACACCGCACTCTGTGAAAACAAATTGAGCTTTTATCATCTGAAACGTGCCACGACTTCTAATGCACCCAAAACATGCTCCAAGCCACACATCTGGGATGAAAACATCATGAAACATGTCAATCTCATTATAGAGGCATTCATCACAACAGTTTCATCAAGAATATATTTGGTCAAAATCACGTTATAAAAGACGAAGGCTATTTAAGACGATATTGTCTGATTAGATCTAAAATGTTCCCACATCTCAGACCTCAAATATGACCCTCTTTAGATAGTTTAGTAAAGCGTAAAGAAAATACTACACAAAACTTGCCAAGCGGTTATCAATCTTACTTTTCCAACACAAATAAGAGCCTTTTCATAACTGAATATAAAAGTTATGACCAGTCTGCGACCGGCCTCAGCTCTTTACACACACACACACACGCACGCACGCACGCACACACACCACAGCGACACACACACACCACAGAGACACACACACACACCACAGAGACACACACACACAGAACACACACACACACACACACACGGGACACACACACAGAGACACACAGCACACACACAACAGAGACACACACACACACACACACACACACACACACCACAGAGAGCACACCAACACCACAAACACACACACGAGACACACACACAACAGGGGACACACAAGCACACACAACACACACACCAAACACACACCACAGAGACACACACACACCACAACACCACAGAAACACACACACCACCACAGCACCACACACACACACCACAGACACACACACACACACACACACACACACACACACCACGAGCACCACATGCACCACACACGCACACAGACAGACACACACACACACACACACACACCACACACCCACACACACACCTTATCCTCCGTTTGCATCTCAGTAAATGTACCCTGATTTAACAACACTTAGATATTTGTACTAGATAACAAAAATAGAAAATACAGAGGAAGATATTCATGTTTCGCAGTGCATGCAACATGACTTTATGAATTTAAGACACACTATAAAAAGCATAAATGCATTTATTTAAAGCAAATCTTGTGGCATGTGGGAAATGCAGCGTACAAATAAACTTGTTCTGAATACTATTACATATAGATGAATTATTGTGGAGTGACCGGAACTAAATATATATGTTTATAGTACAGATACACCGAATCTTCAGCCGCCGGAAACGCTTTAAGAGATTAAGATTATACATTATTTGGATAATTAGTTTAAAAAAGTGATATCTGATTCTGTTGCATGGAACTGAATAAAACTAATAGACTGATATTTAATATTAAGGTAACACTTTACAATAAGGTTTCATTAGTTAGTGTTAGTTAATGCACAACACATTAATTACAGTATTCATCTTTCCTAATGTTAGTTAATGAGAACAGTAGTTCACTGTTAGTTCAGAGTGCATTAACTGTTAACAAGCACGTGTTGATTTGAATAATGCATTAGTAAATGTTGAAATTAAGATTATCTAAGATGAATCCGTCCCTCCAGGATTTTGAGATCGCTGAATTTATCACAAAATAAAGCAAACTTCACAAGAACTCACAGATTTGAAAGTTATTTTTAATGTGATGACATTATTCGTTCATCCTTCATAGGTTGCCTCGTTTATAAAACTAAACGTTTCATAATGTAGGAAAGCAAAGATTAGTTAAAAATAAAAGGACATTAAATTACCCCTATATGACTGCAGAGATGTATAGCTTGTAGGCCTATTAGCCATTAAACTCCATATATATATTATTTTTAAATCAAATTATATTTAGACATTATGGATGACAGTAATAAAAGTTAATTTGATCTGCATCTCAGCTACCCAGACAGCACAAGTACATCTGTAAGACGTCTGCTAAAGATCAGAAACATCTGCTGTGTAATCTGATAAACGTCTCAGAAACAGTTTTATATGCATTTAATAAATCTCTATTTGACATCTGACAGGAAACGTCTTTATAGAGGAGTAAACACACTAAAAAACACGTCTTGCATATGTAAATGCAGACATCAAATAGACATCTCTGAGATGTTCATGTGCGATTAGGGCGAGCGCTTTACTGTCAGGTGCTGGTTCTGTTGAACCCAATGCCACCGGTGTCCTCGAATGTTAGTCTGGAGCCCTACGATGGGTCTCGAAGTCAGAAAAGTTATAACAATGTTAGAAGAATCTTGTCCATGGTCAATTTTCACTGCAAAACAATAAGAAATGCTGCAAATATCAACGCAAATTTTGAGAAAAGCCGCAGCAAAATCAGTCATTTTAGGCCACAAAAGACCGTAAAAAGTCCCGCGAAATCCTGGAGGGACTGATTAATAAACGCTGAAGTAGTGTTTATTCATTCATGTTAATTAAAGTAGTTACATTTACATTTACATTTATGCATTTAGCAGACGCTTTTATCCAAAGCGACTTACATTGCATTCAAGTTACAGTTTCTACATTTTGATCAGCTCTTGCTTTCCCTGGGAATCGAACCCATGATCTTGGCGTTGCTGGCGCCATGCTCTACCAGTTGAGCTACAGGAAAGCCTGTGGAAAGCCTTAGTTAACTAATAAAGCTTATTGTAATGTGTTATTAATATTAATATAAATTCTGTGCAAATGTATTGTGCTACTTTCAGTAAAAAGTTAGTATCATTAAAAAGTCTTACAAAATGATTATTTATTATTTTATTAAATAATAGAAAGCAGTTTCAGTTTTCGGCCCAGTGCATCCAGAGTTTTCATTTCGGTGCATTCCTAGTTTATAGCATGAATAATGTCTGGAAGTTCTTCTTCTCTCAAACATGTGTTTGGATTTAAAGTCACGTGCAGTTATTTCCCAGACACTACGGTGTGTGTGTAGAGTGAAGCTCACACCTTGCATAGCGTCCTCTTTCTCCTGTCACCTGATTCGACCACACCATGATCCTTTAATGGACTTGTTCTAATGCACAAATTACAACACGCTTGTCATATTCAGCATCTCATTTAGACAATGTTGAAATCAAATAAATGCATAAATCAAATTCATATTTTTGTGAATATTTCACATATACCTTGTGCTTTCGGCATTTCATGGAGAAATTATCCTCGTTTAATACACAATCTATAAAAACAGGAAAAGGAAAGATCAATTTCGAAGGATATAAACTGTGTTCAGTACTAGAACAAAAACACTGTCGTTAAAAAAACATAAGCTAATAATAAATAATTAAAATCTTTATTTAAAAAAAATAATAATAATTATACAATCACCAAACACACATATATATACATATGTAATTGAGATGAGATGTATATATTTAAGAAAATTTTTATATTTATATATTAAATATATTTTTAAATAATATAAATTATATGAATATAAATAATCGTAAATATTTTCAAAATATATACTGTATGAGTGTGTCTTTATATACAGTACACACATTTTTAGATGTGATTAATTTTTAACTTTCATGAGCTGTAAGCCCTAATCATCGAAATTAAATCAAAAACGTTTGAAATGTTACTTTACATGTAATGAATCTAGAATATATGAACGTTTCACTTTTTGAAATGAGTAGCATTTTTTTTTTTACTTTTTCATGATATTGACATTTTTTAGATGAACCTGTATATAAACTAAAATCATAAAAATATTAGAAGATAGAAAAAAAGTATATCCACCTTTTTCTTGCCATAAAAATGTATTATCTTAATTATGATCCCACTGGTTTGTAGTGCAGTTTTATCGTTTACTGCACGTTGTTGTTCTTCTCGTTAGTTACCTATAGCGGCTAATGAAGCGCAAGTCTCGCTCATAGACTTACTTCACATTGAAGAACAAGGTGCGTGTATACAGTGTCTATAAAGTCTTAATTCCCTTCATTTTTACACATTCGTTATGTTGCAGCCTTATGTTAAACTGCTTTGAATTGTTTGTTCCACATTAATCTACACTATAATGACAAATCAAAAGCAGAATAGTCTTAACTTTGTAAATGTATAAACACTGATATAAGTACATTGCATACGTCTTCATTAACTCAGTACTCAGTGGAAGCACTTTTAC
>CM049833.1:27682913-27780413 GCA_027422435.1 Schizopygopsis pylzovi | reverse complement strand
CATGAGAGTTAACAAATGCTTAGACAATAAAAAAATATATATTTAATAAAAAAATGATAAAGTTGACAAAATGCAAAAGCTAAAATAATACATAAAATAATTAAAGTTTTAAAAACTAAACTAAATTCAATAATAAAGACAAATAAAGCTGGTCATATGCTAAATAATAGGTCTTCAAACTGGATTTGAAAATGCTGAAAATGCTGTTAATGTTGCTCTAAATTATCAACATGACTTAATCACATTTTTGAACCACTTTAGATTCATACAATCAGTGTCAGAGCCATTCACATTTCACTGCTGCTTATATTCTGTATATATTCTTCTGTATGTGACCGTTGTGACGAATAAAATAAATAATGAAAAAAAAAAAAACTTGATTTGCGCCACAGCGGAAATATTAACAAATATAACAACGCTAACGAGCATTGGAGAAACTAATTGTGGGCATGATTTTAAAAAGCCTAAATGGTCTTTACAGTCACTTGTGTCTAGAGAGTGGGGCAGCATTTTCTTTATTTCTATTTATCACAGATTAATTAATTAATAATTATTATTTTAAATAGATTTAAATTTAAAGAAGATTTAAATAGATTTTAAATACCTTTGTTCTTTAACTTACTGTATTAATTGAAAATACTGTTAAATATCTTTTCTACTATTTTATACAGAATTAAATGGTGCTAATTTGGAGTACAATACTGTGTAGGATTGTGAAATACAAAATATTAAAGAATAAATATTACTGAAACAAATTAAAGCACATTTCATTATTAAAAATGTTATGCTTAACGTATTTTTTCGGTTTATTAATACCAGAAGGTAAATATTCTGTTAGCGTATGAACTAACACTGAATCTATAGTCATGTTTTATCTCCAGAATCAGCTAAATCTGTCTTTTACACCAAATAATATAGTCACTTTGATCTGGATAACATCCAGAACTGTCACACATCTCCAGACCAGATTGAACCCGGGTTCGTCTGGTTTTCACGCGTCGCGTTAACGTTAACGGAACTGTTACCTGTCCTGTGCCGCTTTTCCATCTGGCGTTTGTTATGCTAACGTTAGCATAGCAGGTTGTTAGCATGCGGGCTAATATACATTTTGACGAAAATAGATAACGCGTCCAGCAAATGTACGTCGTCATGAATCCCAATTAATTAGAGAGGAGCGCGTGTAAGCACCGCAGGCTGTCGTTAGCAAAGCGAGCTAAACAAAGAGCGCGCGTGCACAGACTCACCCGAGCAGATGCATGTATTCACGAATCCATCGCGCTGGAGAGAAACACTCTTCAGGTGCAGCCGCTTCGGGTTGAGTAGAGATGAGAGTTCACACGCATGAAACGGGGGCTTCTCATACTTCAGTGCTCCAGTGGTTTTGGTTACGGCTGCACTGCTGCTGACAGAGTCATGGTATTGCGCAGCATCATGGGACTTGTTGTAGTCAGTCCACTCAACAGTGTAGTTATAATGCGACACGAGACGTTCCTTTAAAGCTAAGCGTCGTGATGCATCTCTTTAGTTCAGGATTCACACACAGTTGGAACAATGTTAGTTTAGTTTCTGTATTTGAATGCAGGTCTGGAAAACACTTTTTGAAGTCTTACAATTTTTCAATGATTGTAGGATGTTGATTTTTTGTTTCTTGAAAATCAGTGCAACCCCCCCCCCAAAAAAAAACATACACACAAACACCATTTTTTTCCCTTCTCAAATATTAAAATAGCTTACTTATTGTAAATAAAATAAATTAAACAAATAACTCTTTATTGAATATGAATTTCATTTATTGCTCTTTTTTTAAATGATCTTTAATGATTGTTATCAGTGATGATTATTCAGGACATTGTAATGAATTAGATAAAACAATGTAACTGATTCGCATTCCTAATTGTCATATTTTATTCATAAGTACATGACGACTTATAATATAAAAAAGCATCAATACAGGGTTTCTGCATGCTTTATGAAAGATAACCCCTTAAATGTCACCCCGTTTATGAAAATAGACTTGAAAGCGCTCTATTTAAATTATAATTCATGAATGCTTTTGAATACAAAGCTAAGGTGGGTCTCTTTTTAAAGACAATAGCAGATTATTGCTGAAGTGAAATCAGTTCAAAAAAATGAAAGTAACAAAGTTATACAAGTTTAGATTTACTGTAAATAAAATGTACTGCACTATTTGATATAAAATCCAAGTTTGGCATAAAATTATAGCCATATGCCTAAATAAGTTGTTCCAAATTTGAAGTTGATATTTAAAAAATGAGGTTACTATGCAATTCTGTTTATGTATATACCACAAACAGCCGCCGGGTGCCATCCAAACTGATTTTAAGATTTCAAATTCTATATAATATATGAGGATTGCTAAAACATGCGATAGGAAAAAAGGAAACGAATATAATTTGTGTCAAAGGTCAGTTATGGTGTATATGTTTTGAGGTGCGCTCTTGTCATAAATGAATCTATTATTGCTCCTACATAATGTTTATCAACAAACAGTGGTACAATATCTATTTAGGAGTCTTGGACCTTTCCAACGATATATCGTTTGTCATGATTAGATTATAATTTAATGGTAATATGAAGTAAAATTAGGCGTCCAAGTAAAAGATTTAGGGAATATATTTAACAGAGCACAGTGCATCAATATGGTTTTATTAATGCTTTAAAGTATAATCTTCAACAGATTTCTATTACTTTTTCCCAAATAAATAAACACATTTTTCCAACCACTACAATCCAGAAACAACTTTTACTGTACCTTCTGATCACAATGCAAAAATTAATATCTTCCTCAGTAATTTTTCTTGTTTTAACGTCTAAAGACTTTAATTAGCAAAACTTAATTCAGAAGGAAAACCTTTCATTTCCCACGGCCAGATATTTCTTCTTGTCTGAAGTATACACTTATCTCTTAAAATGTCTTATATTTGTACCTGATGACATTAAAAGTTGTGCATGTGACATTTAATGCAAGACTTTCTCTTAAGAGCCGCAAACACCCTGAAATATTAATAAACGACAGAATAATCAGTGCAAAAGAGGGTGCAAAAATATTTATTGCTAATAAACCTGTTGTCAGTTCGTGTACATTTGCAGTATATTTACAATAATGTATAGATGAATGGAAATGTGAGAAAATTCATAACATTTAAATAAATACATTGGACTGCCACTGAACAACACACGACTTTATCAGCTTGAAGAAACCAAAAAACAACCTCCCGTATACGTGCGTGGACCAGTATTCATTCATCCACAAACCCTCCCAGGTCTGTTCCCGTGTGTCTTACGCTTATATCAAACATCCGGAGCTGCTGCAGAAGATCAGCGGTTAATGATGCAAGCATCTATTTCACTAAAACAAGAAAGAAGCGCCCACTTCTAGCGTCGTGTGCCAATAATCTGCAGTGTCGAGTCATGCCATTCACACAAACTAAAGTGTTAAAACAGTGTTTAGTGTACACATGATAGATGCTTCATTAAAAACGGAGTATTTACATTAAGACATGGCAATGGAAACAAACCAACGACGTTACAGTAACTGTATAGACAAACTCATACCATGTTTAATATATGCTGTAGCTGTGACCAGTGTGTCTCTAAGTGATGAATTATTGGGCTAAAATACGCAGCGCTCTATTAGCATGCAGCGAGGCCGGCCGACGCATCCGTGTCAGAAGTCCTTCGTGTCCTTGTTGTCGAACAAGTGAAGTCTCTGCTCCGCCGTCAAGCCCTCCTTCAGACTCTGGAGACGCAAACAGAGACTCAAATGAGACGCTTTGAAGCGGTTTCTGTGAGCATGTCAAGAAAAACAGGCTTAGGTGGACTTGATCTAAGATTAATTAAGGAACACGATATGATCTGTGAATGTAAATGTCCAGGGACATGCATGTAAGTAATGCATTGAATTAGCAGCACTTCACAGTCTGAAGCTTTCGGCATCTCCATTAACTTTGCATTGATTTAAAACTAGCTTAAGCCTTGAATAGCTTCGGATCACACTGTAAAAGTGCTGTTCTTCTGCAGTACTTCGGTCTTGTTTTCCAGTGTGAATGTCTATAGGTTCTTAAATTAAGATACATTTACTAATCAAAATGAGAGAACACATCGTTTTCTGTGATACTGATACAAATGAAGCGAGTTTATGATTAAGACAGAAACTTCGCTAAATTGTGTTCAATTTCTCAGAAAACATTTTGCATCTTCAATTAATGTGTCTTGATTTAGGGATGATTAGATATTTGTACTGGAAAACGACAAAAATACTGAGGAAGATATTCATGCTTTGCAATGCACTGCATTGAATTATTCAATGCCATGACTTTATGAATGCAAGACTTTCTGCTCTGATTTAAGACCTTTTACAGTCTTCATTTGTGGAAGACCTGCAGAAGCCCCGTTCAAAGCAACTACAAAAAATAAAGTCTTTTATTTTCTTCTTTACAAATCCCTGCTTTTTCATTGCATTTAAATCAGTGACCTTCACAAAAATGACAGAAGTGTTCAAAACTGCCAGCAGTGCCACCAACAATCTCCAGTAGACCACACACAACACACACACACAACACCACACACAGACAGACACACACACACACACACAGCACACACGCACCGCACACACACACACACACAGCACACACACAGCACAACACAGACACCACACACAACACACACACACACACACCACACACACACACACACACACACAGCACACACACACACACACACCACACACACAGACACGCACACACGACACGACACGCACACAACACACACACACAGACACGCACACAGACACACACACACACAAACACACGCAGACACACCACACGCACGCAGCACGCGCACACACACAGACACGCACACAGACACACACACACACACACACACAGACACACACACACACACACAGAGAGACACACACACACAAACAGACACACACACACACACACACACACACACACACACACAACGCGCACACACACACACACAGACACACACACGCAGTCAGACATGCCGTGAACCGCTGCGACCGGTCCTGTGGAACTCAATCAGTCGGTCAATGCATGTGGAAATGCCCTCGAGTCCATGATGAACATGAGATGACACGGACAGCCCTGCGTTCAGCAGCATCACATGCACCACGGCAGAAAGTGATCTGATCTGTTTGTCTGTCAGTGAACTAGAGCGGAGCGATGTGGCCAAAAACACTATCACAATATCATCATGTGCAAGTCTGCTAAAGGACGAAATGTCAACGTAATAATCACAATATTCATTTAGTATTAATGAGGAAGGAAATGCTTCCACGTGTTCGTTAGAATCAATGTAAACATCACTCGATTGTTCACAATCAAACTACAGAGTAAGATACCTTTCATTTAGGGCACCTCTTTATTGATTTTTCCATAAATTCTGTTTTACATTTGATTTATTATGGATTCTGTGTTTTAATACAAATCAAAAATGGTGTCTGATGAAATTAATCAATAAAACTGTAAGACAATCAAATGGGAAATATAATTAATTTACCAGAAAAAAGCTTTTTTGTTACATAAGATGCTGTACAAATAACATGGATGAAAAAATATATTGGTTGTATGATACTCCATAAAATAATGTTATTTTACAATATATTAGATATAATTTCTTCAAGTTAAACTGAACTTTATGTTGTTGTTTTGTGGTAAAGGTCTTTGTGTGTGGTGTATTTGTAAATAAGAAGTGTCTGTATAATATGTGTTGGATTATTCAGTTTTTGTTTTATGGAGGGCTTGTCTAAACCAGCCAACAACAGACTATTAACAATTACTCTTCTTTTAATTACACAGATGTCTCATGAACAATGTCTACACAAGATCAGATAAAAACACGCTCCAGATCACTGGCTGAATCTATCACTACGTGACGGTAGTTTTATCTCAAAGTAAATGATGTGAAGCTGCTGAAGTGACTCTTGGAGTCCACACACTGAGACGAGCGTCACGTGTTTGAGTTTGTGTAATACATGAAAATACGCAGAGCATGCAGATTACAGACATGCACTGACAGCTGCTGTTAGATCCAGATCCAGTGAAATAACCAGAGCTTATCGCTTTATCATGATCTCAATGTGATGTTTTTTCGCCCTTCACTAGCATGAATCCCTCAGAATGATGCACAGGAAGTTCAGCGCATTCACTACCTTAAGGGCTTTTACCTAAAATCAGAAGTCAAAGGTCTTCGGGTTTAGTCTTTAGCTGTCCCAGGGCATGTCACGACTCACAGACTGGGACTAGAGGAAACGCACACACACACACACACACACACACGGGACTGTGTGTTAGAGGAGGGAATGTGCAAAAGACTTTGTCTTACCACTACCTATCAGGCTTTTTCCTGGACAACAAAACACAGCACACACACATTCAGTTCCTGACTGTTCACAAGCAGAAGCTGCTGTATTTTGTCTTAAAGGAAACACCGTGTTGACCTGAGGGTGTCAGTGTGAGCTTAACTACCTCTTGGTACTGAACACGTGTGTGGAAACCTACCTTTGACCTCATGGTGCGTTCGGAGCGTTTGGCTGCTTCGGCCGCCATCTTTAAAATGTCAGGATTGCTCTTTGACTTCATGATATCTGAAAGACACGATCGGTTCATAACATGCACGTGAATGTAGTTGAGTGTGGGTTGATTTCGAGGCGAGGGTCGTACCGTAACCGCTGCGCTCCACGTCCTCTAGCGTGGGTTCCCCCAGTGCATCATGGGCCTGCTGCAGCTGCTCACGCAGACGGCTCAGATCGCGCTCCGCTTTGGCCCGTACGATGCTCAGCTCCGTATAGATGTCTTTATATTTATCGGTTGAATATTTTTTATCCTATCAAGAGACGTGGCGCAGGTTATCAACGTTAATCAGCATACATTCTTTCATCAGGGTCCTTAAAAAGTCTTACATTTGATCAAAATTCAGGTCATAAAAACTCTTAAATGGTAAAAAAAAGGCTTTATCATCATTTTAGGAGATCTTAAATTTGGGTACAAAAAATCGTCACGGGCTATTACATGGCAGATACAGATTCAACATTCAACACAATAGAATAAATACAAACATTTGATATTTCAATTTAGAAAAAGACTGGCCACATTGTATTTTATTCGTGTCCATCTTACCAAATAATTCAGAAATCGCAGTACATCCTAATGTGATGACTAAACTTCAAAAGGCGATGATGTATTTAAATACAAATGTACAAAGTTAAAACAGCAGCTGAATATGACAAATGTCAAGCAAGCGATTATGATTTACTGATGATGAATTATGTCAGCGTTTACATTACGGCATTTATATTGTTATATGTTGTAGATGGTTAAAGAGCATCACATTTCAAAATAAGAGTCCCAGTGTATTCGGGACTTTTATCATTAAAAGTCCTGCATAATACATCAAATACTTGTTTATTTTCGGAATATAACTGGTATTTTCTGGTAACACAAACTGTATCTGGCATTTAATTTAAATGTTAACTCACTCTAGGAAAGACTAAGAACATTATTTACATTTAAGTTTATATAATTATATAAGTATCAGCACAATAATCTGTTTATTTCTATGAACACATTATCATCGTAGCTGCAAAATCAAATATCATTAACCTATAATTCTAATATATTGATACTATATTAGAACATAAACCAATTGCAATACATATGCATTTACAAAATAAACATCTTTTAAACTTGAAAGTGTGCCACAGCCCGTTTAATAAAAACAAATGGTCATTTTGAGATTGTATAAATGTGTTTTGTAAGGACATATGGAATTCATTTTATTTGCGCAAGTCTTGAAAAATGAACAAGTTCTTGGGAATTTGGTTTTAAAACTCAAACATAAATGCAGCCGCAGCACTTACTCTTTGGGCGGACTGGAGCTCATCTTTTAAAGAGTTGATCTCCTGCTTCAGATACTGCACTTCTGACTCCTTCACCCTCAACATAATCTGTGAACACAAGTGTGACGATGAGCTTTTCATTCCCAGGATGCTGTGGAAAAAGAGCGAGACACAACGGGAAGAAACAGACCTCCAGCTCGTACAGCTCCTTCCCCTGCATGACCCCGCCAGTGTCTCCGCCGTCCTCGCTCGTCATCGATCGCATCTTCGTGATCTCAGCTGCCAGACGATTGTTTAGCTCCTGCATAACAGACACGCAGCATAAAACAGCACGTTTGAGGGACAAAATCAGGTCTTATGTGGATCTGAAGTGGATTTTGATAGCAAGTTTTGATTTAGTTTTAGTTGACTAAATGTTAAACTGTAAAGAATTCATTAATAATTTATCTAAAATGTCCAAACTCATTATATACTCCTGGAGAAAACAATGTATTTACCTGTTAATATTAATGATATTAAGGTTTGAAGATGCAATACAGATACAGATTTAACTGATTTGACATATAAAATACCTTCTTCACTCGTTCAAGCATAAATTCATATGAACTAAATATAGATTAATACTAACGTGATTCAGTCATGAGTAGTGAGTGATTTACACTCGTTTTGTTGTTTGATTAAAGGGTACCTATTATGCCCTTTTTTACAAGATGTAGTATTGGTCTTGGGTGTCCCCAGAATGTGTCTGAAGTTTCAGCTCAAAATACCACAAAGATCATTTATTATAACAGCTGGAAAATGTCATTTTTGAGGTGTGTCTAAAAAAGAGCTGTTTTGGTGTGTATCACTTTAAATGCAAATGAGCTGCATATTCCCGCCCCGTTTCCAGAAGAGGGCGTCGCGTATACGCCTAAGCGCTAAGTTTACACACAAACCTACAGCCGGTAGAAGCAACATGACAGAGAGCGAGAGAACCGGTGTTCAGCCATACATAGGGGAAGCCAAATGCACTGAAAGTGGGACGAAACAGTGCAATGTTAGGGAGCATGCTCCGCACTGACCTGACATCGGCGCGACTCAACGCGTGACACCGAACTAATCTCACAAGCACAGCTCTGATCAATTAAGATACTTTGATAATGTATGCACAAATGGTTAAAAAGTGAATTACTATATATGACATGACATTCACAAAGCAGTCTGGAGTGAAATAATTTGTGCAGACATAAACGTATTTAAGGAGATTTTGAGGCGCATTACCTTTAAAAATGAAAGTAATCCATTGCACCCTCAGCGGCTTCGATTTTGGGAGAAATGAAGACTCTTGTGTTCAGTCTTACATCCAAACACAGAACATGGGGATTGCTTACGAGACATTGCTGACGTTACAGCTACTCGAGAGCAGAGAAAATGGAGGACATCATACAACCGAGGAAACTATAGCAATGCAGAGAGGTAAATTAACTCCCGTGGCCCGGCCCTATGCAATGCGATGTCACATTGCATAGAGAATCAAAACGTCAGGCCTAGTGAGACTGATTTGGTTTAAAGGGGATTCAAAAATGAGGAGTGGGTGGATATTTATTATTTTGCATAATAGGTGCCCTTTACCATAAATGCAGCAGGTAGCAGTAGCAGGTTTATTAGGCTGCTGTCACTTTAAGACCTAATGCATGGATCCAATATACTGACACGCGGTGCCTAAAATTAACACTCGCCAAGCGCCAAACGAGAGTAAAAATCTGCGTTGGCGAGTAAATGCAACTGTGTCAGACGCCAGTTTGCAGGTAAAACTTTTACAAAATATAACAATGCAATGTAGTGAGAACTACAGCCAGTTTTTAAAGAGATTCACTGTTTTTGACATAAGCGAATAAAATAATATTTTCTGAAGACGAGCTCATCGTGATGCTGTTCTGTCATAAGCGAAAAGAGCGAATCAAATAATAGGATACAAACGGGCTGATACGGACAGAGGAGTGTGATGGCCAGCTTGTCCCTAGACACGGTTCTAATAACTTTGACCTGAGGAGATACTGCTGCTTCATTTCGGAAAATTAACTTTTCCCTTCTTTATTCTTCATAACCCGAAAATGTGGCGACATACCTGGGGTTACGCTCAATTAAGACTACGTTTACAAAGTAACTCGCCAAAACCGCATATTTTGACACAATGTGTGTGTTTTCGTCCGTTGAAGCGCTACTGGTGCGCTGTCTGAAGCGGTTCAGCGTATGTGCACAGCCGAACGCGCGCAGCCTTTCAAACTAGAGCCTACTTCACAGCACCGTCTCTGAAAATTCAAGTCTTTAATGACCGAAAAGAGTTTGGATAAAATAGGGTATCTGTTAGACCTGCATCGTGCATCAGGTTTTTAAGAGATAGCGCTGCTTTTAAAGTGAAATCTGCTCAAGTCTGTCATTGATGTAAATCAAAGAAGAAATGCAAAAGAGAAATCACTCGGCTGCTCTAGTCACTCATTAACTTTTGTAGCTTAAATAAAAATGTATCTTTATAGTTTATGCATATATATATATTACATTATAAACAACAATTATTTATATTATATTTCAGCCTATTAAATGTTAAAAATAGTGGATTTCAATTATAAGCTACTGCAAATATTGAATTGCTTTAATTAATAGGTAAAATTGAGGGAAAAAGCATTTAATATCGACACCAGTAGCAGTATTGGTATCAATACTACATTAATGATATTTATTAAATAGATGCCATTAAAAGCCTATTTCAAAATATACAATCTTTGCTGTTTCTACATTAAATTGGAGTGTCAATGTGAAATTATAACAGTATAAATATGCGATTAATCATGATTAATTACAGAAAAATGTGTGATTACGAATTTTTTTAATCAATTCAGAGACACCACTAATGTTAACCTTTTAGAGATTTTAGATTTCAATTTAATGGCCAATTTTATAGGTCCCCCCAGAAAGACATCGGGACGGGGACGGCCCCCACCCCCTTGGCCCCCTTCAAATGTTCTGTTCAATAATCTGGCCCTCAAATGAAGCAAACTGAATAGTCCCGGTCTAATCCGTTAACATGGGTGTGGGGAAAAAATGCGTACCACGTTGTTTTGTTTTACGCACACATAGGTTTGTTTGTAAAAAAAAAAAAAAGATAAATCAATAAATCTGTTGTTTTTTAGTAAAGGACCAATTAAAAACATTGTAAATATGTTTAGTCATCGTAGCATTAATAACTGCCTGTTTTTGCAAAAAGAGATTCATGGCCGGTACATTTTATTACGTCACCGGCCAATGGCAGGTGTTGACAAAAAGTTAGTTTTAGGCCCTGCTGATTCACAACTGCTTACATTCACTCAATACATAACCGGATGCTCTGAATTTTGTGCGTATCTGTCTGTTAAATCACAATATAGTGCGAAAGAGAATTCGGTTCTCTCCCTAAATGTTTTGTCTCATTTTCATTCATTGACGTAAAGGTCAATAGATTTATCAGAGTTTTTGTCATTCAAAATAATTTTTTATTTAGTCATAGTCTCATTGTTGTCAGTGAGTAGAGTCCTGAAATATCTTTTTTTAATTTTTTTATTACATTTTTTTTTTTTTTTTCAGATTTTACATTTTTCTAGATTTCATTCTTTGGATTCTGTTTTAATGGTCAAATTACATTGTATTAAAATGCATGTCTAATTAATTAAAATGAAACTTATACAAGTTAATGGCAGTTTATTAAAAGTTTATTACACATTTGTAGGAAATGATTTGTCAGTGAAATTATCACTGGTTACCTGGTTGTGCGCATTGAGTTCCTGGTTCTCCCGCTGGCACTGTCTGAGCGCCTGCCTCTCGGCCTCCAGCGCCTGGGCCAGATGAGCGTTTTCTAAGCACTTCTGAGAGTACTGCTCCGACAACACCTCGATCTCCCTCTGGTACGACATCAACTCTTCCCTACAACACAAATGCACATGCATTTTTCCTTTCAGCTGAAAGCGACAATAAAAGAGCAAGGCCTTTAAGTCTAGACAGAAGTACAGCCAAGAGCTTGAGGGCAGATTACGAGCATGTACACAAAGAAAGAAACTCCAGATTTGGCATCTAGGCTGTGATGCCTCAGGATACACTTGGTCATGCAGTCAGGCTTTAAACCCTTTATCCACTCCAACTAATGTAGTGTGCAGAATACACAAGTCTTATTGGCGTATCGCAGCTTCAACAGTGAAGTCAGAAGAAAAGCATCATAAATGTGAGGTAGAGGAGTGGCTTTGTAAACTAATTTCAAGCAATTCAATCTGAAGAGACAGTTGTTTGTATTTGTCAAAAGAATGCAAAGGTGCGGCTGCGCTGTATTGTGAGGCGTAAAGAAATAACAACTGACTCGTGCTGTTTGTGGATTTCCTCTATGTCTGCGTTTTCAGTGTTGTTGTTGGCCTTGCGCGCTCTCTCCAGTTCACGCTCAAGCTCCGTCCGATGTGCATTCTTCATTGCTTCGATAGCTAATCAAAGAAAAACATCATCATTAAAGGGTTGTATATTTCGTAATGTGTCTTAAAATCAGAAATTGGCATTAAATTATTCTAAAACTCTAAAATAGATTCAGGAATGACTTCAACATTTTGTTGAAAGTGTTTGCCGAGAAATACAACTTCCTGAGACAAAGTATCATTTTTATCTGGAGAGGATTATCTTTTTGACATGCTAGTTAATATTATGGTATTGGACTAAAACATTTGAACTTTTTGTATTTTTCCCCACCTTGTTACACTTGTGGTATTCTCGATCAAAAATAAAATAAAAAATAAAAATGATATATATATATAGGGGTCTGATTGATCTGAGCTAATGGACCAAAGTGATCATTGCTAAAATAATCCACAATAAATGCTTTTTCCTCTCAAAAACTGAGGTTCACAAAAAGTAACTTCAAAAAAGAATGACAAAACCTGTGCTAGTTGAAATAAAACAAGGACTGAATTTAAGATTTGGTGATAATGCAGCATAATAAGATGTTTACAAATAATTTTAAAAGTCTGGTCATTTATAATTGGGAACTCCAAATTAGGTAAATGATTTTCAGCATGGCACAAGAGTTAAATCAGAACAATTTAATATTTTATGTATAAGAGATACTGGGTTCTGGCATAAGGAGCATATTTGTTATAGATCGACCGATATATCGGTTTACCGATATTTTTTCCGATATTTAAGCATGTTACCATTATCGGATATCGTTTTTAAAAAAAAAAAATATATATTTTTTTTTTTATGTCACATACACAATTATAACAGAGTATAACCAGCAGTGAAATGTGTTCTCTGTATTTGACCCATCCAAGTGCACACACACCTGGAGCAGTGGACACACACACACACACACACGGAGCAGTGGACACACACACACACACACACACCTGGAGCAGTGGACACACACACACACGGAGCAGTGGACTCACACACACACACACACACACACACACACACACACACACACACACACACACACACACACCTGGAGCAGTGGACACACACATACACACGCACACACACACACCTGGAGCAGTGGACACACACACACCTGGAGCAGTAGACACACACACACCTGGAGCAGTGGACACACACACGCACACACACACACACACACACACCTGGAGCAGCGGACACACACACACACACGCACACACCTGGAGCAGTAGACACACACACACACCTGGAGCAGTAGACACACACACACACCTGGAGCAGTGGACACACACACACGCACACACACACACACCTGGAGCAGTAGACACACACACACCTGGAGCAGTGGACACACACACACGCACACACCTGGAGCAGTAGACACACACACACCTGGAGCAGTGGACACACACACACGCACACACCTGGAGCAGTGGACACACACACACGCACGCACACACACACACACACGCACACGCACACACTTGGAGCAGTGGGCACACACACTTCTGTGTAAATAGATAAACCGCGCTGTCAGCAGTTTTCATAATTTAGAATGACAAAAATATTTTAATAATTCTGATAAAACATGCCAGTTAGGAAATGCAATAAAATACAATGTTTTGTTTGTTATATATTTCAATATTCCAGAGAATATTATTCAGTGAATTATTCTTCACTCTTTAGTCTATTAAACAGCGTTTAAACCTAAAACTAGTTTAAAATGAAGTTGATATGACTTCTGTCCTTTATTTTCTCCATTTGAAAACATTATACATTATTTTGCTTATTGTTAATATCAGTGTTGCTGATGATGCTTTTTATAAATAAAATGTTTTTATTGTTGTAATTTTAAGATTAAATTTTACATGAAAATGTTAATTTTCAGCTGTTTTTTGTTGTTGTTAAGATGACTGAAAGTGAAGAATGGACTTCACTCTGTTATTTATTTACTTTATAATAGTAAATAAATATCGGTTCTGAATATCGGTTATCGGGTACATAACCGTACAAATAATCGGTATCGGTTATAAAAAATAAAAATATGGGTCGATCACTAATATTTTTATTAAGAATTTGCATCTGATTCTGGAATGTCCTATTTCTACACTGCGTATACATGATCTGATCCCTGCGAATGATAACATTGAGCAACAGAATGACTCGAAACATCTTCTCCTGGCCCGTGTCATCCTTACTAACCAGCTATAGTGGCTGCGGTCTCTTCCGCCAGCAGTCTCTCTTTCTCATCCTGCAGTTTCTCCAGTTCCCGCTGGTACTTTTTCTGCAGCTCATCGATCACCTTCTGGTGAGACTCTTCCATGGTGGCGAAGCCTCGTTCACACATCGCCTGTAGGGAAAAGCAGGAGAGCGGCATTTAGTGCATCTCGTTCGGATCGATTCAAGTCCACTTCTACTCAGACAAGGACGACATTTACACAGACGACAGAGATTAGCGATGTGTGGACAGACGAGTGTTCACACAAAGCCAGGTATTAATAACCTACGATGACATAAAGGGGACACAGAGGCCAGTGAGAGATGGCTTCACAAAAGAAACAAATACACACACTGTGATGGGACTGTTTGTTCCTTCAGTGTCATCCCAAACACTTAGACACTTCAGCTAGACTTAATGCATCAATATAACTGGTTAAGAGCTGTACATGATAAAGCAGTAGATATACTGTTCAAACTCAAGGTAAAAAGTATTGGACAGTTTGTGGTTGTCAAATATTGGTGGATCACGTTGATAGTGATGAATTGTGAGAACTGACTTCATAAATGCACTAAAATCATTTTGGCACCAGTTAAAAGTCAATGCAAAATATAGTGCAGAAAAGCTCTAGCATTTGATTTGGTAAGAAATCCTAAGCCATATATTAAAAAAAAAATAATACATTTATTTCATACTAAGTATACTTCAAACATAAATTAAGATTGACTGATTTAAAATTGTAATGAAACTTTCTTGCACGATGCATATTTCTTAATACTATGCCTAAATGTGTTTTAATATCACTATTAATAAGGACTGTGTGATCTTTGTATATTATCAGTTGTGAGATATTTATAAGTGTACATGAAGTATACTTCCAATAGTTCCTCTTTAGCGCAATCAAATATACGTCTGTATATCTTTAGGTCAAATTCAGCACAATTAAAGTGCATTAAGCACAAAAAAAGTTCAAATTAAAAAAAATAAGTATACAAGTTTAATATAGCAAAAATACAATTGCAGGTATTTTTATTAAGCACATAAATATGTAAATAGATTTGTAGTATAATTAGCACAAAATAAATACAATTCAAATTAATTTTAGTATATTTTGTTTTCACTAGAGTACAGATTTAAGATTAAATATCCAAGTATGTTTTGGGGGCATTAAATATGCTCGTCCATATCTATTGCATTAAATTTACATTTAAAGAGACCTACGTCAGGAAACAACTGGAATTTCTATTTTAAAAAACGCAGCACCTATATTTGTAAGATTTGCCATCAATGTAAAGATGTATAGGATTAGAGGCACTATTCATCAACAGAGTTTAATTTCAGTACAAGAGTTGTCAATGCTCTTCTGTGCAAACTCAATGCTGTCTATTCAATAGCCCTAATCTCTGTACTCCGCCCTAAACAAGCAGTTGTTTTTGAAGGACTAGTGTCCACGGTCCAGGGACATGGCCTGTGTCCTGATCCACTACAGGCCAACTCTTCCGGTCCCTGTATCACAGCTGCACCTCCGATTGTTTACTCAGCAGCCTCTCTGGGTGGAAAATCTCATTTCCTCTTTTGTCTGGACAAACACGAGTTCAGTAGCACATATTGACGACAGATTTAGCATTTAGAGAGCTTTGTTTTGCCCATATATTATATCTTAAATGAATTTAATACATTTTGTAAGAAGTAACATGCATTTAAACTCTAAATGTTAAATATAATCTGCAAGTACTCTTTTACAAATGAAATATATTAGAAAAAAATAGGGGGAATGAGAAAATATTCCTGCAACTCCTGCACAAATTATGTAAATAATTATGTTTAGCAAATAATAAATAAAAATAAAAATGCAAATAATCATTGCACCAATGCCAACACCATTTGAAACTGGTCTCATAATTTCATTTTTTATAATTAGTCCATAAACGAAAAGATGATCTAGTTAGGAACTGACTTGAGCTTTGGCCCTTAAAGCCACATCACATTGACAAAATATAATAGAAAACTAGATAAATTATTCTAATTTTTCCAATTATCCTGAGCAACCGAGTGACAGAGTACACTTTTTTTTTGTCAGTACTTGTAAATTTTAAATTGCCAGATGTACCACATTCGTTGGTGCAACAATACTTTATTGATATAATTTATGATCTAAATTTGTTTTATTATAATAATACATAATGCAATTTAATTACCTCTGTCTTCAAAGCCAATTCTTTCACAAATACTTTCATATGGAGTTCAACAATTGTTTAAAATTATTATTGTCATGCATTATTTTTTTTTATTGATTAGGTTAAGCAGCTGGCTTTTTGCAGATATCAAAGATAAGCAGCAATGTATGCAAAGAGCACTGGCTGTTAACAAGGGAAAGTGATTAAGTGTGAGAACTAAGTCAACCACATCCGTGTTCAGACTTGCTGACACAAGGAGTATGCAGTTATGCATTCTCCAAAACGACTGACGAATGGATTCTTAATTGTTCTTCATTAGACTTAAATTATCTAGAAATGGCTTCTTCAATGAGATAATTATGTATTTTCCTCTCATCAACACTCCTAGCATTAAACCGTTGTTGTTGCTTTTGTTAGCAGCCATGCATCACTGGTGGGAAATATTAGGCCAGACCAAAGCATCACAAAGCAGGGTTAGTATGAGAAAAGGAGGGGAAAGGATCAGGTTTAAGGTTGCCACATGAAGTCTATACAGACGGAGAACAGCAAGGACACGGATCTCCTTGACCTTTAGGCTTTCCAGGTCTTTCTGGTATTTCAGACGCAGCAATGTCACATCCCCATCACGCGCTCGTAGATTCATTTCCTCAGTCAGTTCAGACAGCCGGGACACGAGTTTTTGGATCCGCACTTTGAGGGAAGTCGAGTTCGGCTCGCTGTCCGTTCCAGGTTCGGCAGGGCCGACGGCATCCGTAAGCTCTTCCATCTCTTGATTGAAGTGTGTTATTAAGTCCTTACGCTCCATCTCGTGCTGCTTCTTCAGGTTCTCCATGCACACCGTCAGAGAGTCGATCTCCTTCACGTTCTCCTCGGATCTCCGTCTCAGAGCCTCACCAGCCTTGGCCACTTCCAACCTCAGCTTTTCTGCTTCTTGCTCGTTCGCCTCCTTCAATTCTCGCAGCTCCGTCTTATGCTTGGCCATCGTGTCCTGAAGCAGTATGGCCTTGTCCAGAGAGTCAATTGGTTCTCCTTCGATCTGAATGTGGGTTACACTGACAGGACTCTGGACGCTTGACATCACCTGCTTCTCAGGCGCGAGTTGTGCTCTCAAATCAGCACAATTTGCACATGCAGACAGGTCTAACGGTCTTGTCCTTGGCAAGATCTGAAGCACTACCAGGTACATGCATGTTACATCCATTATGGCCTCACGAACATACTCAGACCAGGTTCTTTGAGAGCCACAGATTGAAAGAGTCAAAGCCAACGACTGAAGCTCCTCATTAGTTCGTTCCCTAAGAGCAGAAGCGGTTTGATTCAATAACACCACTTTCTTCTGAATGACTTCAGCAAGAGTCTTCATGACGCAGGGGTTGGCAGCATCATTGCGCAACCGATACAAAACATTCGATTTCATAGTCTCTTCACTCAGTGCATTTCCATATCCAGCGCTTTTTTCTGTGCAAGATGCAGGTTTTGCATCACTTTGAAGTTCTTGGAGGTTGGAAAGCTTATTCATAAGCAGCAGCAATTTACTATCCACTAGCATACGTTCTACAACCTTCCTTAGTGCTTGCTCAACCTCTGAGCCTTTCTGACAGTCCTCTAAACCAGCTAAAACCTTATGTAGAATCATTCTCTCAAACATCTCCATTCCTGCCTGAGTCTCATCCAAAATGTTGGTGTCCATGCCGGTGTCGGACAAATCTGTCTTACAGCCGATTACCAACATGTCAAGTAGATGATTAAGAGATTTAGACTTGCTCTTGAACTCTTCCACGACTTCCTCAATTACACCTTCATTTGTGAGTTTTTGCATCAACTCTTGACGCCCAATTTCTGTTCCTGGTTCACTACCAAACGTACCTTGTGTGCCAGCCTTCTCTTTCAACATCCTAATTTCCTCCTGAACATCTACAAGCATCTGACTACACATCCTTGCAGTCTCTTCATATTTCGCATTCTGGGAATGAAGTTCTCTACAGACCTGCTCAGCTTTTTGAAGCTGCTTGTCCTTCTCTGAAAGCTTGGATCCAAGGACCTCCAACTGGCGCTTGAGGTCATCTGTCTCCGAATCTAACTCTTTACCATCGCTTTCTGCCACCTGAAATCCAAGACCCCTAAGCGTAGCTTCTTTAAGTTGCAATCTTTTCTCTGTATCTTTCAAATTGTTACCAATAGTTTCCAATTTAATAAGAGCCTCTTGTAGCTCCTGTGACTTTTCATGGAGTTCTCGCTCGTACACATTTTTCTTAGAGGTCTCTTTTTTGTCTTGCTCCTGGTCCACGTTGGATTGTGGATATTGCTGACTGCTACGTAGTCTACAAAGCTCAGCTTTCAGCCTGTCTATTTCTCGATCCGCTTCTCTCAACTGGTTCACAATTTCCTGATAGCGCTGGTTCAAAGCTATGTTTTCGCTCGCGATTAACTCCACCTGTTGTGACAGATCCGGATGGTCTTCTCTCGAGCAACCTAATGCAAACGAACTCTCCATTTTCTGCCTATGAACTCTTCCCAACATGTCCTCCATGGTGACCAAACGAGCTTCATAGTCCCGAATACAGTCTCCAGCCTTTTCAAAGCTTTTCCTCACCGTCTCATTCTCAACCTCCTGTTGGTTCTTGAGGCTTTCCAACAGTTTCTGCGTCATTTCTCCTACTGACTCACTTTCTACCCAAACGCATTCGCTATGCGAGTGCATGAGCTTTATCAGCTCTCTTAATGTCAGAGGCTCACTGGCATCTATCAAGCTCTCTAGCTCTCGGATCTTTCCCTCGCTATCCTGAAGCACGAAGCTGACCGTTTTTTGAATGGAGTTTGAGGGACAGACCTCGGGTTTTTTGGTGTCAGAAAGGTAAGGTTCCTTTGCGGGCCAGTGTGAGAGAGAAAGGCCAAGCTGTGCCTGCATGTTGCGCTTTTTCAGTTCTTGCAGCTGCAGGATCTCTTTGGTTTCCTGGTACTTCTTTGTTAAGCTCTGAGCTTGAGAACTAACCAGTTCAGTCCTCTTCATCTGGGGCTCTGTCTCAACACTCAAAGGGGACTCCAGCTTGGAAAAGGGGACCAGACAGTTGGTTAACAGTCAGCACAGATGAACAACGCTAATCAATTTCTAGATGATAATTTACAGGATTTAATTTAATTTACAGGATTTGAGGTAAATGTACATTTTATTACAACCACTGTGTGGAATCAATCTATTAAGGTTAAAGGGAGAGTTAATTAATTCAGCTTCTTTCATGGAATAAGGCGCACTAGAATGCTAGAAAAAAAATTAATGGCAAAAGGTTAGTAACAATGCATGCATATTAAGAGATTAAAGAGTTTTTTCATGGGGTAAGTAACGCAATATTAGTGCTAGCTAAGAATGCCAGAACAGTTACATGCCATCCAGTTAAGCCTGCGGGCCTTTTGAGGAACAATTTAACCTAAACTACTACTGTGTCAGTTTAACAAACCTGAATAAATAAATACGTAAAAGTCAACCCTTTAAAACTAGCTGGTGGAGATGAAAATGTGTCCTGGACAGATATTCAACATACAGCATCACCTTGTGTGGAACAATGCCATGCTTAAGATCAAAATCACCACACATTTGCTTTTAATAAACATAAGCCTTAATTCTGAAAAGGTATACTACAAGATGTTAAAGAACAAAAATAACTGTAGCTACTTAATGCAACAAAACAAGTCAAAATAATTTTGAGAAATCCAAATTAAGCTCAGAAGACAATGCAATAATATTTTGAACAAACATAAAACGCACACATAACACACACACACACACACACGAACACACAGACGTACTCTACATCATATATGGAAGAAGTCAAGAATAAGGTTAAAATGAAATGAATACATGTTAAATATGAATAAAACACATCATGCACGTATGCCCTGAATAGACATCATTTCATATGTTCATGTAGCACGATTCTGCAAAAGATGCATTTTTAAATAACTTTCAACACCCTTAAGATACACTGATACTCAATGCTTTGTGAAAACGGTGTTCTTCTTATTTTTATAACCTTTAAACATTCATTACATAATTACTACTAATAAAACCATATTATAAAAAAAAATATCGGTCACACTTTACTTTTATTCTTTACATATAAAGAAGTATTTAATGCATGTCTTGCAATGCACCGTACATTGCATTGTATGATCTCATTAATAACCTTAACCACAGATATAATACTTATCAATTCATTGTTACACCTTTAGAAAGTATAATGCATTAAAACACATTGCAAACAAACCCTAAAATATTATGATGTATTTTAACTTTGGTTACAATTATTTATGAATAATGTATTACAACATATATAATGAATACCTTTTGAAACCATTATGCATAAAGTGTTAACAAAATAATATGCTGTAAATGTTTTCCAGTAATTTAAAGCAGGTCTCATTGAGTATGAATGTATCCGGAGGGCACTGTAAGTCTAAGATCAGAGTATTTGTTCATGCCATCATTGCATATTTATTAATTCATGTTCAGTTAATGTTAATCATTTCTATGTTGGAACATGCAATAGAGCTTGCATGAAATTGAAATGTTTTAATGTCATTTTGCTTGAACATGGCAAGAGGAGTCTTAAGTAGAGGCAAAAGCGTTCTGTTCGTTTACATGCAACGGTCTCTAGACATGCAAAGCGCGAGATGTTTACAGCTTCGATAATAAAGATGGAAGCCATGTGTTTGTTCTTCTCCTAATAATGACACACAATGTGTTCAATCAGGCAATACCTGAATACGCTGTGAAAACCATGACATAAATGTGGCCTACCGGTGAAATGTAACCAGCACGGATCTGCTGCTCATGCTCGAGAGCGTTTTTGAGTTGACCCTCCAGCTCCAGCTTGTGCCGATTGGAGTCCACTAACTGCTGGTGGCAGCTCTCCAACTGAGCTTTCAGCTCTTCAACCTAACAATGTCCACAGCACAAAGAGAAGTTATGATCTGAAATCATATCTTATTTCATTTTTCAACTCTAGATGTTTAAACTAGGGCTGTTGAACACATTGTTTTGTTGCGATTAAATATAGAGAAAATAATGCAGCAGGACGACTGACTGCGTGATGGACTATTAAAATGTAGTTATGTAAGCCTAAGATTCAAGATATGAGTGCAAAAATATTACCCTTTTATATCATATGATATAGTTTAGTAATATCACACCAGCAAGAGTGCAGTTTCTCCCCAATATCTGCAGTAGTGCAAACGTTATTATAAGTTCAATAACAAGAATTTAAGTTTCTGCTCAATTTTATACACAATATTATGCTCAGTTTCACAAACGATGTAATTAAGAATACATTTTTGATTCGCTTGACAGCCCTAGTTTAAAGTACTAACTGTGCTGTGGATTTTGAAGCTCGTACCCCTTTTTTGTAGCTCTCCACAAGTTTCTCCAGCTCTGATGTGTCTCTGTTGTGATGGGTGGAGGGCAAAGGCACCCTCCTCTCCTCCCTGATGGGCGTCTTCTCCACCTGCTGCCAGCGCTGCTCGATCTCGTCCTCCACTCTCTGCTGCCGCTCCACCGTTGGGGGCGGAGCATCTACCTGGACCACGCCCCCACTCTCAATGTCCATCTTTGCAGCGTCAGCGGGCGGCTCGAAGGACGAGCTGGTGACGCTCTCGTACCTCTTCCGCCTCTCCTCCCTCCTCTTGTTCCTCTCGGTTAGCTCCGCCTGGAAGGTGTCAGCCTCGTGCGCTCTCTGCTGCGCCAGCGCCTGGGCGATGGGACGAAACTCAGCCCAGTCAAATGTTTTGGACCGTCCTTCTCGCCTCCGTTCTCTCGCACGGCTCTTCTTTAATCCACCTTCCTGCTCTACCGAGACTTTGGAGGACGGGGAGTCCTGAGTGATGTCAGGCCGGATGAGACTCTCAAACGGGCCGCAGGAAGCGTGCTCATCCGTCAGGCTGTTTCAGATATTTAAACATAAATATTTTAAAGACAAAAAATATATTTTTGTGCTACTGCATCATGCATGGTAACACACCTAGCAACATCGGGTGCAGTGGACGGCCGGACGTTTTTCATAACCGCTTGGATCCAGTTGCGGCGTATTCCTGCAGTCATTGCGGAGAGCGTGTGCACCGCCTCTTGAGTCTGGTGTGAGCAAAACAGATCAGAAGAACCTTAAATTCTTCAAACTCTTGGAAAACAATAAAAAGACACATTCAAGTCTAGAACTGGACTATCTGTCCCTGCAGTGCTTGGATACCAAGTACAAGTAATCCATTACAATGCATCAGAACCGTGTACAACTTTTAACAACATGACAAATAAAATAAAATTCAATAAAATATAAAAAAAAAAAAATAAATATCAAATTAAAAAGTCCATAAAATAATAAATCCATGAAATATAAACTCAATGAAACAAAGTCAATAAAATCAAATAATGTAAAAAAAAAAATATAAAATAATAAGGCCCATAAAATAAAATAAAAATGACCATGAAACAAAATATAAAATAAAAATATCATGAAATAAATTATAATATGAAAAAGTCTGTAAGATAAAAATTATAAGATTAAAAGGGCCCATAAAATAAAATGTCCATGAAACAAAATAAAATATAAAATGAAAAAGTCCATAAACTACAAAAAAAAAAAAGTCCACAAAAAAAAAAAAATAAAAAAAAGCCCGTAAAAAAGGCAAAAGACAAAGGTTAAATAATATTACATAAAATAATACATGAAATAAAAATACTCTTTAGACACATACATGAATCTGGAAGCCATAGTTTCGTTGAGCTTGATATTCTGTAACATTACAGCATGTACTGAGATCAATCTCTCCATCCAGATCACATGCCTGTTGACATGAAACAAAACACTGATTCAGAGAGAGAACGTTATCATTACAGCAATAACGCTGCTTTCCAAATGAACATCTAGAGGACAGAAATCATGAAGAAAATTGCAATTGCAGAGTTACCTCTTCAGCAATAGAGTCCTTGTAGTATCGTAGACTGTGGTCTGTCAGCACAAACCAGTACTTCTTCCACTAAAACAGATATATAAGATATTAGACCAGACCAAATATAATACAGATAATCATTGATCATATTAGAGAGAGCTCTTGGTCCAGGAGGATCCTGCATGCGTCTGATGCACGGACAGGTTGTTTTTAAGACATTTATCCTTCTTTAAAGCCCATGGCTCTATCCTTTCAACTTTGACCTATCCCTGCAGTGCAATCAAAGTGTACTACGCCCTTTAAAAGCATCAGTGCTTTGAGTCAGGGCTATTCGAGCTGAACAACTTTGATCAACGTGAAAGTCAGAAAGCAGATCAGTAAATAGAAATGATGCATTTAACTCTAAGAACTTGCTCTGTAAACACCGAACATCAAATATAGAGGCCAATTAGACAATTTCACTGCTAAACTTGATTTCTTTTGTGTTAAGCCACAGCTTGATAATATGTAAGACTTAAAGGGAATTATATAATAACAAATGATGCAATACTAACGATGCACCAAAATTACAGCCGCCAAAAACCGAAGAACGAAATCACTGACCAAAAATCTTACATTAAAAAGCCATTTCAAGTCCATAGCTTGATTGTTAGAAAAATTACTACACTATATTACATTTTCATTTTATTTGTAATTATATTACTGTCTTCATTATTAATGTATGTTTGAATAAAGCTGTCATTAAAACAATTACAGTCACCGTTTAAATGTCTATATTTCCACAACAAATTAATGCATAATTAAATGGAATAAAACCTGCCTTGTGTGCATTTTAAATGTTTGCATTTGAATGTTGATTTTTAAATTTGACAAATTTAGTATTAAATAAAAAATTATATTATTTTATTATTAAATACAATTTTTGTTTTTGGCTAAATGAAAACAAAATGTTGGTGCATCACCATGTACTGCTATACATTACAATATGATATACAATTATATTATATAAATATAATTAATATAAATTATTGTGATTAATACTAATAATAATTGGTGTACTTATTAATATAATGACAGTGTAATAAACTTCAATATTTCTTTAACAACAATATTGAAGAATTATTTTCAATATTTTTTCAAACATTTTTTAGGAAATATAATTATCAAATTAAAAAGCACTGAATTCAGCAATATTTGAAAAGCTTTTATATAAAAAAATAATAAAAGTGTACCACTGTATTCATACATATTCAACATTACCCAGCACTTGGATTCGGTATTTAATTTCCATACACTAGTGTGAGATCTAATCAGATTTGTTTATTGTTTACAGAGAAACATAAGCTCACCTGGCCCTGTTCATCAAGTTTCACCATCCAACCCTTCTTGAAGTTCAGCAGGTCCGGCTGTAATCCAAGAAGGAAACAGATGTAAATATAAACAGAAGCAGTGGAGTTAAGAGTGTCATATCGTGTGCGATCACACATCTTCATGCACGATGAGCTGAACGAATGAAGTGAAGAACAGCCGCTGCGGATCGTGAGCATTTACTCACATCCTCGCCTCTTTCCACACACTTCAACAAGCCTTTTCTGCTCTACAACACTCTTGGGTGAGAAAAAGATGCAAAGCAGGGTGTTTTTCTAGACTACTTGAATTCACAGTCACTTATTTCCAGTGACAGACAGGAGAAACACACTCCACATGCCAGGTCACAGCATCTGTACTTCACAGCTCGCTGAGGAGCAACACAACAGGCATTTTTGTGTTAAGAGTGCTGGACAGAGCAACACACACACACACACACACAAGGGTTGAACGACTTCTGATTTTTTAAAGTCGACTTTTATGTGATTTAAGTCGAAGTCGACTAGTCGCTGATGACGTCATTAATGAACAAATAAGTCTGGAGCTGTGACAAACACCTTGTGCACAGCTATGAAATATGACACAGCACTGCCCACATGACTATTGCACCTATAACAGCTTATTTTTATCAGTTCTTTAGTCTTTGGGTTGTTATATTTCTCACAGATTCCTGCTCGTTCTAAATCAGATACAGATAAGTAGTACAGTAAAGATTACATTCATATGAATGCATGCATTAGTGAGAGCGATTGCGTGTGAATTAATTCTACCTGCAGCGTCTCTCTACAAGTAGTGAAGCTGTGGGATTTAGTTATTAAGAAATATATGCTTGAACTTTTCAGTTTCTAAGCTATTTTACAGAGAAATCACAGAACAGTGTTGACAATACATTTTTACGCTGAATGATTCTGTGCGCGTAATGTATTGTACGCGCTACTGTCTGTAGCTATGTGTGTGTGATCTGCGCGTGATGTATTGTACACGCTACTGTCTGTAGCTATGTGTGTGTGTGATCTGTGTGTGATGTATTGTACGCGCTACTGTCTGTAGCCTATGTGTGTTTGTGATCTGTGCGTGATGTATTGTACACGCTACTCTCTGTAGCTATGTGTGTGTGATCTGCGCGTGATGTATTGTACGCTCTACTGTCTGTAGTCTATGTGTGTGGGATCTGCGCGTGATGTATTGTACACGCTACTGTCTGTAACTATGTGTGTACGATCTGCGCGTGATGTATAGTACACGCTACTGTCTGTAGCTATGTGTGTGTGTGATCTGTGTGTGATGTATTTGTATGCGCTACTGTCTGTAACTATGTGTGTATGATCTGCGCGTGATGTATTGTACGCTCTACTGTCTGTAGCTATGTGTGTATGATCTACGCGTGATGTATTGTACGCGCTACTGTCTGTAGCTATGTGTGTGTGATCTGCGCGTGATGTATTGTACGCTCTACTGTCTGTAGCTATGTGTGTGTGATCTGCGCGTGATGTATTGTACGCGCTACTGTCTGTAGCTATGTGTGTGTGATCTGCGCGTGATGTATTGTACGCGCTACTGTCTGTAGCTATGTGTGTGTGATCTGCGCGTGATGTATTGTACGCTCTACTGTCTGTAGCTATGTGTGTGTGATCTGCGCGTGATGTATTGTACGCGCTACTGTCTGTAGCTATGTGTGTGTGATCTGTGCGTGATGTATTGTACGCGCTACTGTCTGTAGCTATGTGTGAGTGATCTGCGCATGATATATTGTACGCGCTACTGTCTGTAGCTATGTGTGAGTGATCTGCGCGTGATATATTGTACGCGCTACTGTCTGTAGCTATGTGTGTGTGATCTGCGCGTGATGTATTGTACGCTCTACTGTCTGTAGCTATGTGTGTGTGATCTGCGCGTGATGTATTGTACGCTCTACTGTCTGTAGCTATGTGTGTACGATCTGCGCGTGATGTATTGTACGCGCTACTGTCTGTAGCTATGTGTGAGTGATCTGCGCGTGATGTATTGTACGCGCTACTGTCTGTAGCTATGTGTGTGTGATCTGCGCGTGATGTATTGTACGCGCTACTGTCTGTAGCTATGTGTGTGTGATCTGCGCGTGATGTATTGTACGCGCTACTGTCTGTAGCTATGTGTGTGTGATCTGCGCGTGATATATTGTACGCGCTACTGTCTGTAGCTATGTGTGTGTGATCTGCGCGTGATATATTGTACGCGCTACTGTCTGTAGCTATGTGTGTGTGATCTGCGCGTGATATATTGTACGCGCTACTGTCTGTAGCTATGTGTGTGTGATCTGTGCGTGATGTATTGTACGCGCTACTGTCTGTAGCTATGTGTGTAATCTGTGCGTGATGTATTGTACGCGCTACTGTCTGTAGCTATGTGTGTGTGATCTGTGCGTGATGTATTGTACGCGCTACTGTCTGTAGCTATGTGTGTGTGATCTGTGCGTGATGTATTGTACGCGCTACTGTCTGTAGCTATGTGTGTGTGATCTGTGCGTGATGTATTGTACGCGCTACTGTCTGTAGCTATGTGTGTGTGATCTGTGCGTGATGTATTGTACGCGCTACTGTCTGTAGCTATGTGTGTGTGATCTGTGCGTGATGTATTGTACGCGCTACTGTCTGTAGCTATGTGTGTGTGATCTGTGCGTGATGTATTGTACAGCTACTGTCTGTAGCTATGTGTGTGTGATCTGTGCGTGATGTATTGTACGCGCTACTGTCTGTAGCTATGTGTGTGCGTTACAGTGCAGCAGCGCATTAGATTAGAACGTGATTAACTTACCTGTACAATAGACTGTTTAAAACCTGCATTCTGCCGTTCAATTTCCAGCATCCAGTAATATAATCACACATGTCTTGTGGAGCGCATTCAGAGTATGAATTAGTTTGTAATTGTATTAGTTTGGAAACAGAGCTTAAATGTGGATTTATTATGGTATTGCGCCCTCTATAGGACCAGTGACTAGTCGACTTCAAGCTTAAAGCGTCATGGCAGAGCACTGAAATCAACTAGTCTGTGCAACCCCTAACACACACACACACACACACACACACACACACACACACACACACACACAGATAAGGATTGCTCTCCACACACACAGACTGAAAAGAGAGTAACATGTATAACATGGTCAGACTGCGCACACCACACGCTCACACAGGAGCACACGGCTGGATGCAGGACGAGCAGGAGATGACCTGGGCAGGAGAGAGGAACATGCGACCCCCCCAGGAATAGGACGTCCGAGGACTTATAACAATGAAGTACACAAATAGCACAGAGAAACAAGGGGGCGATCAGGATTAGTCAGGGTGGACATACCAGCAGAAAGTTTAAGATTTAAAGGTCAAAGACAAATGAGAGTGTTCACGATAAATACAAAAATATATAGTTTAATATATATATATAGTTTAACACTTGTTCATCAGTGTTATTTTAGTATTACTGATATAGTATTATTGCTTTTAAATCATATTTTTAAGTAATTGTATATTATTTAACATTGTTCATCAAAAAGAATCCTTGTATATTACTGAGTTATAGCTATATTGACTTTTACAGAATGCATATCATTCTCTATTTAATTGCTTCTATTGTCCTCATTTGTAAGGCGCTTTAGATAAAAGTGTCTGCTATATGACTAAATGGAATGTAACCGTTCATTTTTTTTCTATTTTCATCTTAATTGAAGTTTTAGAAATGTATACACTATTATACTTTTATTAAAATTCTGAATTTATATTTTCCATTTTCATGTTAAGTTTTTGCAATCTACAAACCATTATAGTTTTTGTTAATATCTATAATTTATTTTTTTATATTTTCATTTTAATTTAGTAAGTTTTAGAATATTAATAAGTCTATATAAATTAGTCTTTATTGTTTTAGTTTTAATTATATTTTAGTTAACGTTTATTTTACCTCAAGTAAAGGAATTATTTTTATGGTTTTAGTTTTAGTTAACAATACTAAACTTATAAAAACACTTTAGAATCAGTTCTCAAAATTATATTTTCAAGGTAAGAAGTTTTTTCCAAATATCATGAATTATTAAATCATAACTATAACTGACATATTTGAGAGTCGCACCAAATGACATTTTACAACCTTAACTTTGCTTTGTAACGTCCAATTATGTGATATTTACTGACGCTGAGAGTCACAATAATTATTTCTGCTTGTTGCTTATTTTTTTTGTGCAATTTATAAACATGAAATGAAGCAGTTATGTTATTATAATAAAGGTGTCCATTAAAAAAGGCCACCAGATGACATCACTGAAGCCTGTACAATACATTAAAAAGCAGAAATTTGTGATTTTTGGACAGCAGTGATCTCCATCTAATGCTTAAGTCTGTGTAAATAGAGATGTTCTTTATATCATGCTGACTAAAATATTCCAAAACAGTAGTCCATCTTTTCCTTCAAACCATGCCAAATCCTGCCGCTGCTCTCTTTAACCTTTGAACCTCAGGAGAACAACAGAGCCATTGTGGAGGATTTGGCAGCGGTTCACCTCACACACAATGTTCGCTGATTATAATGGAAAAGCCTTATGACTGTCCAGCATCTGTGCCGTGTGATGCTGAGAGAAAACAGAGATGGATCTGTCTTACGGTCATGACGGATTCGGTGGTCCTGCGGTCCAGTGATTTGGCTCGTCTAAGAGGCGGCAGGGTGGAGTGATGGAAGTCTAAACCCTGGGCCGGGTCCATCTTCTGCTCCTGAATGTGTGAACGAAACAGAAGAGGATTTACTCTCGGAGATGTTTTAGTGCACATGATGCAGGTAAGGCAACATCACTATTGCTTAGTGGATGGTTGCAAACAAGTCAAGCAATCAACTAGAGAAGCACTAATCTGTCAATAAATCATATTTTCATGTTGTCTGAAAACCAATAAATGGCTAGTATTTAAATGCTATACACCAGCGTTCACAAGTTTGGGGTCAGTAATGTTTGTAAAATGTTTTTGAACAAAGTCTCTTTTGCTCACCAAGGATGCAATTATTTGATCAGAAACAGTCAAACATTTGAAATATAATAATTCAAAACAACTGCTTTCTATGTGAATATACTGTAAATGTAACTTATTTCTGTGATCAAAGCTGTATTTTCAGCATAATTACTTCAGTCTTCAGTGTCACATGATCTTCAGAAATCATTCTAATATGCTGATTTGCTGCTCAAGAAATATTATTATCAATGTTGAAAACAGTTGTGCTGCTTCATATTTTTGTGGAAACTATGAAATTTTTTATTTTTCAGGATTCTTTGATAAATAGAAAGTTCAAACGAACAGAATCTTTTTAAATTCATTTGAAATATATTTACTGTCACTTTTGATCAATTTAATGCAGCCTTGCTGAATAAAAGCATTAATAATTAAATTAATCATGAATTAATCAAAACAAAATCTTACTGACCCCAAACTTTTGAAAAGTAGTCTACACTTCTGCAAAAGTGCATTTAAAAACAAAACATTTGCAAAAGATCACATTTAACAGTCTCATTAAATTAGTGTCAACTTAAAGTGAGCATTAAATGAAGGCAAAGGTAAACTAAATGTAAAGATAGGAGAAATGAGCATGCTTTATAACATTTCCAATATATACCCAACATTGACCAGCACCAGACGTCTCTAATGAAGGACAATGAGTGATAAATGCATACATACTGATTGTCTTAGTCATAAACATATGTATTAAAGGGTTACATCAAATGTTAAAGTTTCATTCAAGGGTTTGTGGACTTGTTTATCCATTCGCTGAAGATGTTTTGCCTCATGTCTGAGCAGCTTGTTTGGATAGAGATGCATAATTAGATCCATCTGCTGTAGAATAATATCAATACTTGACAATCCAGTCTGAGGATCACTGACCTCCACAGCGGAGAGGCTTCATAAACAGTTCAATTGCTTTCAGAATGAGGCAGAAAACACCAGTAACACATCAAAACCCTGGACTGACCTTGAAAGCAGCACAAACAATAACATTCTTCGGCCTGAGAAGCTCCCTCAGCCTCATTTAAGATTCAACTTGAGCCTTGGTAACACTGACAGATGCGTCTGCTTGCAACAATAATCCTGGTTATTTTTCAGAGCACTTTGGCTTGCGAAACAAACGCTGTTTGTGCTCCTTCAATGATCACACACACGTAAAACCCTACGCAGACAACAGACGATACTATCAGTAAAGAATGTCATTAAAACAAGAGGCTTGATCAAGATCTCTATCGCTCAAACCACCGATCCTTGCACTGAACCAGCGTAAGTGGAAACAGACACGAAGGAAAGTGAACTTATACTAGCATGAATAGTAGGTGTGTGTGTGTGTGTGTGTGCACGCGTGTGTGTGTGTGTGTGCGCGCATGTGTGTATAAAATAAGTCTCGATAGACAGGATCAGGATGAAATTAGGGCTGGAAAAGTTTTCAGATTGTATCGATTAATTCGAATGTAATATTTTGTCATTCTTCTTTCTTTTTTTTTTATCAACTTTCCTGTAGCTCAACTGGTAGAACATGGCGCTAGCAACGCCAAGATCATGGGTTCGATTCCCAGGGAAAGCAAGAGCTGATCAAAATGTAGAAACTGTAACTTGAATGCAATGTAAGTCGCTTTGGATAAAAGCGTCTGCTAAATGCATAAATGTAAATGTAAATGTTATCAAGTAATCACAATGTGGAATAAAAATATTAACATATGCTACAATTAAACACGTTGACAATACAGTAACAGGTATGATAAAAACGCAAAGTTATGAGACATAAGTTGAACTTCTTTTAACTCGAGTGCTGTTTCATGTGCGAGCCACTGCAAAAGACGAGTGCGCAATAGTAAAAATACTGAGGGTATTCAAAACATGTGGGTTGCCAGATTGAGGAGACGCAACAGGAACAAGCTCAGCTGACACTGAAAGGCATCAAGCCTTACTTTGTAAGCTGATGAGTTAATTTATTCGTAGTTTAATTTGCCTCTGGTCATAGAGATTTTTTTAGATGAATTCAAATGTTTTTTTTTTAAGGTTGGGTAAAATCTGCTATCTCTGACTCACTTCCATGACTGTAGTATGATGTGTATTTCAGCAACTGGCAACCTGGGGTGTCGAAACACTATCCAGTAAAATTGCAGTGGGCGGAGTCACACAGACCAAAACAAAAACTGACATTCCAACACAGAATGCACATTGTACTTTTAAATAACTGGCAGTAGCGTTGTTTTTCAGAGAATCAAGTAGGTTAAATAAGCATGTCTCCTAAATATGCGCAAACATATTATGGTAATTTTATGCTTTAGTACAGTAAAAAAAAAATTATATATGGAACCTTGAATCTGTCAAATTTTCTGGGGAAAAAAAGTTACGTTTTTTTTTAGGCCATATCTTCCCAATACAATATTCCAATACTAAATGGTATACATGTTTTTTTTTTTGAGGGAAACTAAAAATTACAAAAACAAAAACCCTGACAAGATGCCGCAGCTCTATAAACCAAACAGCCATGATGAAAAAGAGACGTGGCAACTATACATTTTTTGTCAAAGAAATGTATTCGGCCCAAGGCACACGACTGAGAAAGGAAATCAGAGCACATAATGGAAATTGGAAATTAATTGAAACAAAAGGTCATGCATGCAAGAGCCAAAAAACAGCTGAATGTTTTTCTTAAATAAAAAAAATCATTAGGTCATCTTTTCTTTTTAGCTTTAAAGGAATAGTTCACATAAAGATTAAAATTCTGTCATCATTAACTCACCCTCATGTCGTTCCAAACCTGTATAAGTGTCTTTCTTCTCCAAAACACGATATTTTGAAGAATATTTTTTCCCATACTATCGAAGTCAATGGCTACCGACTACTGTTTGGTTACCAACATTATTCAAAATATCTTAATTAATGTTCAACAGAAGAAAGAATCTCATTCAAGTTTGGAACAACATGACTAAATGATGACTGAATGATCATTTTTGGGTGAACTATCCCTTTAAGACGATTCAAAAACTTTAAATGCTGAGTTTCTAGTGAGTCCAAGTGTTGGCCACATTCACATCGAGAGCTTGCGTGAGGAGACGACGTCTCCAGGAAGTGCTTGATGACAGTGCCGGCTGTAAAACCATCTGTGGATATAAACACTGGGGTTTGGGTGAGTATACATTACCTCCCGCTGGAATCGTCTCATTTCACTGCGGCCCTGCCGAACTCCACTGCACCTCTCCTCCACCTCCATTCTCTCAGCGTGCTCCAGCTCCAACGCCTCCAGCTTCTCAATCACATTCGAGCGCCCACTAAGAGTGCAGAAAGAGATCTTAACAGTGTAGATTCTGCAGTCTCCGGCTTACTTTGCCTCTCAATTCAAGCAATGCTTTCACACACGCTGTCTGACTGACAGACCTCTGCTCTCTGAACGCTCGTATGGAGATCATTAGTGAAGGTTAACTGGAGGAACCAAAATATCAAAACATCACATCTTGTAGTGTGCATTCAGTAAAGTGTACAGCTCATTTTAATTACAGGCCTGCCGTCTATTAGAAGTCTACGGCAGTAAGTGTGGTTTTATTGCATATCTTTAATTTAATAATTTTTACAGCATTATTCTCTTATCCTATAATTTTTGTTCTATGCTCTTTATTTTATAAATTACTTTTTACTTAAATAATTACCTGAAAAAAAACTAAAAGAAATGTTTACTAAATCGAAGAGACACTATATGGCATTATTCTAATTTCATTTATTTATATGTACATTCAAGTTTTACTTTAAGGGAGTGTCTTCAAGAGCAAAACAACTAACATTATGAGTATATAACAAAATAGGTCAACAAGTTTAATTTTAAAATATATTATAAACACTGTTTAAAAGTTTGGGGTCAGTAAGATTCTTTAATTCGTTTTAAAGAAGCCTCTTCTGCTCATCAAGGCTGCATTTATTTGAGCAATAATACAATAAAGACC
This sequence comes from Schizopygopsis pylzovi, assembly GCA_027422435.1. Lineage (NCBI taxonomy): Eukaryota > Metazoa > Chordata > Actinopteri > Cypriniformes > Cyprinidae > Schizopygopsis > Schizopygopsis pylzovi. The sequence continues at coordinate 27,746,421 of CM049833.1, read as the reverse complement.
ATGAATTATCATCACAATTTAAAATAGCTGTCTCAAATTATGAATATATGATCGATTTAATTTATTTCTGTGATCAAAGCTGAGTTTTCAGCATCATTACTCCAGTCACAGTGTCACGTGATCTTCAGAAATCATTATAATGCTGATTTGCGGTTCAAGAAATGTCTGATTATTATTAATGATGAAAACAGTTGTGCTGCGTCACATTTTTGTGGAAAGTGGAAGCCATGATGCATTTTATTTTTCAGGATGCTCTGATGAACAGAAAAACAGCATTTAATTGAAATCTGTTGTAACATTATAAATGTCTTAACGGTCACATCAGTTCGTTTTGATTGGTAAAACTTTTATCTTCCTCAGGAAGAGGTTAAACGTGTCTCCTGGTTTTGATGAGCCCAAACACATGAACATTTCCCGAAATACAGTCAGGAATTTAGTTCACAAAACCATGTCTGAAAATATTAAATTACTTTTTTCAAATTTTGCCCTTATTTGGGTTCTGCTCTCCATTGTCAGCCTCCTTAAAAGGAAACAAGAAAGCCAGTCAGTGAGGTATGCGTGTCACATGACTGCTCACAGCCTCATTGGCTACTGGATATTAAAGTGGCACAATTCCCATAAACCCAAATTAAACCAGAGTAGAGAGTTTCTCTATGAACTCTTCAGTGCTGCTCATCTATGCTTGTCAGAATAAAGCGAGCCGTCTTAAGTACGTCAGAGATGTTGTTTGAGACGGCGCTCTCGAGGGCTTTGACCTCAGAGGGCTGATGGGAGATATTTAAAAACAGCAGCATTTATTCTGTTAATTCAGTTGTAAATGCAAGCTTATACATTTCAGCTGAATACAGACTCAGGACTCGGAGACATTCCTGCTTTCAGTGGATTAAAGAAATGTCTTTTTTTACAATTGAAATAATCAAAATGATAAAGAAAATGTGGAATGTGTGTCAGTGAGATGCTATAATGGATTTATAAAATCTTGAATCAGTTTTATATTTATATTTTTTTGGTTTAATTTTAAATTTTAGTTCATTTCAGTATTTTGGTTTATGTCTACATACATTTTTTATAGATTTTTAATTCAGTTTTAGTTATTATAGTACATCAATTAAACTAAATTGTAATTTTTTTATAGGGTTTGGTTAACTAAAATAACCCTGCAAATCCCAAATGTGAGGATCTTCAGTTTTTGTTTTTAAGTAAGAGATTGTATTATTACTGTAACTTAAATTATTAGAATTTAAAAAGACTCTTAAATGTAACTTGGATAGTTTTAACTAATTTATTTGTATTATAATTTAAAAACTAATTTAGATTACAGTTATCAGCACAATTTAAGCTATTTATTTATATTTATTATAAATACTGGGATGGGAAAATTATAAGCATACTGTGTTTTGTGTTATGTCAAATGTCCCAGTCATTGTTAAAATTGTAATAAATTATTAAATTGTATGAATTTAATAGATGAAACATGCTTTTAGATGATTCAAATTAAATTAAAACATTAATAAGAAAAACACAGAATCTGGGTTATGTTATTCCTTTGGACAGTATAAATAAAATGAAGCAGTGATGTTTACTGACTGTTTACGGCAGGGTGCCTATCTAATGAACTCCTAATCTCCATTATTCCAGGACAAAAGCATGTTGCAAAACACTTTCTGGCCTAATAAGGCATATGTGGTTTTATCCCTGTAATACGCCAAGTGTAATCAGCATGCCTTAAAAGGAGACGCAGAGAGCGAGTGTGTGAGGAAACGGCCTGCACTCACCTTCTCTCCGGGCTGAACACAGACTCTTGTCTTTCCGGACTGAGCAGGCGGCTCCGTTTCTCCGGCTTGCGGATCTCGGCGGCTCCACGGCGGGACAGAGCGCGGTGCACGCGTCCGAGCGGTTCGGCCGGGTGGCTGTCGGTGCTCGTGACTGTGCTGCCGCTGGCATCCGAGTCCAGAGAACTCATGGAGCCGCTGATGTGGGAACCGTTGGACAGCAGGCTGCTGCCTGATGGGAAGGGGTCGCTAGGAGCAGGAGACAGGCAGCGTGGGATGCCCCCCATCTCTGCACTGTGCCGGCTGGACGAGCTGCCCGTGGGCGACAGGGGGTCATGAGAGGGTTGGGAAACAGCCGAGTGGAAGGAGAGCCCGCTCCGGTCCACCTCGTCACCGTTCACTGAGCTCTGATCCGAACACCGGCTCACCATCGACCCCTCACCTAGAGTGCAATAGAGAAGAGAGACTTCATGTTTTAGCCAAACTAATGTGTATTTGAATTGTATCTAATTAATTACATGATGTGCTGATTAATTAATCGCAAATTGATTTGGGCTGACAAATTACCTCGCAAAAGATCATTTGGTTAGTCATTATTGTGTTAGATGAGAGAAGCACTGAATAAACATTACAAAAAATTTGCTTTAGAAAGAAATATTTTGATTCAAAATTGCATAAATAATAATAAAGATTATTAATCCTTTTTCGGCAGATCCTTTTTCTATTTAGCGCCCAAACTCTGGAACAATCTACCTAACACTGTTCGGGAGGCAGACACACTCTGTCAGTTTAAATCTAGATTAAAGACCCATCGCTTTAACCTGATGTAAACTTAACACACTAATATTCAAATCCGTTAAAGGATTGTTAGGCTGCATTAATTAGGTCAACCGGAACCGGGAACACTTCCCATAACACACAATGTACTTGTTACATCGTAAGAAGATTGACATCTACGCTAATATTAGTATTTTTCTTTCTTATTCCGAGGTCACCGTAGCCACCCGATCCAGTCCGTATCCAGTCCAGATGATCACTGCAGTCACCAGATCCAGTCCGTATCCAGATCAGATGATCACTGCAGTCACCAGATCCAGTCCGTATCCAGATCAGATGATCACTGCAGTCACCAGATCCAGTCCGTATCCAGATCAGATGATCACTGCAGTCACCAGATCCAGTCCGTATCCAGATCAGATGATCACTGCAGTCACCAGATCCAGTCCGTATCCAGATCAGATGATCACTGCAGTCACCAGATCCAGTCCGTATCCAGATCAGATGATCACTGCAGTCACCAGATCCAGTCCGTATCCAGATCAGATGATCACCGCAGTCACCAGATCCAGTCCGTATCCAGATCAGATGATCACTGCAGTCACCAGATCCAGTCCGTATCCAGATCAGATGATCACGCAGTCACCAGATCCAGTCCGTATCCAGATCAGATGATCACTGCAGTCACCAGATCCAGTCCGTATCCAGATCAGATGATCACTGCAGTCACCAGATCCAGTCTGTATCCAGATCAGATGATCACTGCAGTCACCAGATCCAGTCCGTATCCAGCACAGATGATCACTGCAGTCACCAGATCCAGTCCGTATCCAGCCCAGATGATCACTGTAGCCAACAGATCCAGTCCGTATCCAGATCAGATGATCACTGCAGTCACCAGATCCAGTCCGTATCCAGATCAGATGATCACCGCAGTCACCAGATCCAGTCCGTATCCAGATCAGATGATCACCGCAGTCACCAGATCCAGTCCGTATCCAGATCAGATGATCACCGCAGTCACCAGATCCAGTCCGTATCCAGATCAGATGATCACCGCAGTCACCAGATCCAGTCCGTATCCAGATCAGATGATCACTGCAGTCACCAGATCCAGTCCGTATCCAGCCCAGATGATCACTGCAGTCACCAGATCCAGTCCGTATCCAGATCAGATGATCACTGCAGTCACCGGATCCAGATCAGATGATCACCGCAGTCACCAGATCCAGTCCGTATCCAGATCAGATGATCACCGCAGTCACCAGATCCAGTCCGTATCCAGATCAGATGATCTCTGCAGTCAACATATCCAGTCCGTATCCAGATCAGATGATCACTGTAGCCAACAGATCCAGTCCGTATCCAGATTAGATGATCTCTGCAGTGACCAGATCCAGTCCATATCCAGATCAGATGATCACTGCAGTCAACAGATCCAGTCCGTATCCAGATCAGATGATCACCGCAGTCACCAGATCCAGTCCGTATCCAGATCAGATGATCACTGCAGTCACCAGATCCAGTCCGTATCCAGCCCAGATGATCACTGCAGTCACCAGATCCAGTCCGTATCCAGATCAGATGATCACTGCAGTCACCGGATCCAGATCAGATGATCACCGCAGTCACCAGATCCAGTCCGTATCCAGATCAGATGATCAACGCAGTCACCAGATCCAGTCCGTATCCAGATCAGATGATCTCTGCAGTCACCCGATCCAGTCCGTATCCAGATTAGATGATCTCTGCAGTGACCAGATACAGTCCATATCCATATCCAGATCAGATGATCACTGCAGTCAACAGATCCAGTCCGTATCCAGATTAGATGATCTCTGCAGTGACCAGATCCAGTCCGTATCCAGATCAGATGATCTCTGCAGTCAACATATCCAGTCCGTATCCAGATCAGATGATCACTGTAGCCAACAGATCCAGTCCGTATCCAGATTAGATGATCTCTGCAGTGACCAGATCCAGTCCGTATCCAGCCCAGATGGTGGATCATCACCTAGAGACGACCTCTACAGCTCTGACCGTCAGCGGAGACCAGGACACCTAGATGAGCCCCAGAGACAGACCCCCAGTGAGGACCTCGTCATCTAGACAGCCACCGGGAAAAGACCACTGGAACCAGTGGAGCCCTTTCAATCTGACTCTGCTGCAGTTGGAACAAACTACTGGTTCGTCTGGCCAGAGGAGAACTACTGGCCCCACGACTGAGTCTGGTTTCTCCCAAGATTTTTTCTCCGTTCTGTCACCGATGGAGTTTCTGGTTCCTTGCCGCTGTCGCCTCTGGCTTGCTTAGTTGGAGACACTTCATTTCCAGCGATATCACCGACTTGATTGCACAGATACTATTTAAACTGAACTGAGCTGGGCGATGACATTACTAAATTCAATAATGAAATGCCTTCAACTGAAAATTGAGTGTTTAATCTTGTCATTTTACATTATTGACACACTATTTTCCTATTTTGAGATTGTGCAGTTGCTTTGTTACAATTTGTATTGTTAAAAGCGCTATATAAATAAAGGTGACTTCATCATTTCAAAGCATTCTTTTTTCCAACAATTAATCGCACCAAAGGAACGCTTTAAATCAACAGCCTGAATGTCTGCCGCACCTGCAGAGGGCAGTGATGAGCCTAAAGGCGGCATCTCGCTGGCGGACCATGTCTGGGACACGTCTGCCTCTCTGCTTTGCAGCTCCTCCTGCCATATGATAGAACTGGAGTCTGGTGTTTTCTCTGCTTCTGGGATGCCCGAGCCGGTCACCGCTACCTTTGCTGGGCCTGGTTCCTGAAATCAAGCACATAACACCCATTGTTTCATAACTTGCCGTTTGTCTCAAAAACCTGGACCGAATCATAGAATTCAGTCATAAAAACAGAATTTACTGTATAACGCTGAATGTCATGGCACATTTTAAATGAATAAATTTAAAATAGGGCTGTAAAGGTAATCATATCATCATTTAAAGTATTTTTTTATTTAAAACAATATTGTTATTAAAATGTATGCTAAATGCATAATTGTAAATGGAAATAATATTTATTAAAACAGCATTTTGTAAGGAATTTCCTACAATATCACAATTTTCATCTATGTTTTAATTTAAACCGCTGTGAATCACTTTCTTTGCTCAACCGAAAAGGAATTAAATTTCATTTGATTTTTTTTATTAACAACCGTTTATTGAATTTTATTCTGGGAACAGTAGTACAAAACAAAAAGCAGCAGTACGAATTTAGGACCCATCCCACCCCCTGGTGAACCTAAAAAATAAATAAATAAAATACTAATAATAAATTCATTAATATTTATAAATAAATAACAAAAATTATTTGTACCAAGATTTTAGATTAGACATTAAAAACTGAATGCCATGAACTTAAAGTTTTCACATTAGATCCATGTATACGAGTTAAATTTCATTTGTTGACATCTTAAAAGTTAAATGTTTATGCATTCATTTGATTTACATTGTGATAATAACATTGTATTAAATAATAAAACGGGCACAGACAAAAATGTGTAAACTCTACTGATTAGACATCCTTTTTGATTATTTAACTTCAATAAAACCACAATCCAGAAACTTCAAAACTGAAATCACAGAATTTGATTCAATCTGAAATTCAGTTTGAATTTGGTACAAATAAAACTGATTTCAGAGCACAGGTTGTACCTGTGAGGTTGCTGGTTCCACTTTGCGCTTCTTCTTTTGATTTTGCTTGTTGGTTCTCGGATAAACCACTAGCTGTTCACTCCACCTGATGAAAGACAGAAGAGGTCAAGCTCATCTCGTGTCCCATCGGTGGAGAGACTGACGCCTTGAACACGCCACATACCCATTGATGATCTCCTTGTTGTCTCCTCGTATGTAGTACTCCTGCTCCGGGGTGATGATGCACAGAGCGTTCTTCTGTCCGGTCCTGGCCTCAGCGTCGATCACTTCAGTGCACAGGTTCATGTTGACCGTCCCTTGCGGTAGTGTGCTTGGCTGTGTGGGACAACAGATTAACAGACAAAAGTCCAGATTAATTTTGGTCACACAGACAGCAATGGCTCAGATATACAACTGTGGATATTGCATAGATCTAGGGATGAGTAAAAATTATTTATTTGCAAACCAAATGTTATTGCACTTTTGTTCATATAGCAGTACTTTTAAATGAAAAAGTGTGCAATACATTACTTTTATATTTCACTATCGAATTGTGTGTATAATGCGATTAATTGGGATTAAAAAATGTAAATCGTTGCCCAGTACTAGTAAAAATATATATATAATGTGATCTTTGTCATTTAACCTTCCTGCTGTTTCTGCTGAAGTAGCTTGTTCTAGAGCAACAGTTTCGGAGTAAACATGTACGTAACTGATATATTTCTCAAATCATTAAATCAGAGCTGGCATCGTTACTGTAGTGCTGATGCCATTGTTCCTTCATGCTCCAGGCCTGCCACCATCAGCCCGTGTCAAACACGTCACTGGAAACATGCTTTTATTTATGCCTGTCACCCTGGTGTGCTTTGAGAGGCAGTCACGTCACACATTAAAGCTGTACTGGAACCACACTGGAGCTGGTCTAATGACAGCAGATCCATTAAGATCCCACGTCAACAATAAGAAAACTGTTGCTGTTCAATGACCTCAGTGGCTCAGGACTCACACTGCACAGACTCATGATAGATGGGTACTTCACACAGATCAACGTGTACAAAACTATTCAAAAGTTTGGGGTTAGTAAGTAAAAAAAAAAAATAACTTTTATTCATCAAGGATGCATTAAATTGCTTGAAGGCAAGAGTAAAGGCATTTATAAATGTTACAAAATATTCCTATTTCAAATAAATGCTGTTCTTTTGAACTTTCCATTCATCTGTGAATTCTGAAAAATAGAATCTTTCACGGTTTGCACAAAAATATGAAGCAGCATATTTTAGTTTTTTTAACATTGATATCACAAATGTGTCTTCAGCAGCAAATTGGGATATTTTCATGATTTCTGAAGGATCATGTAAAATTCAAATTTGATCTAAGAAATTATTACAATTTAATATATATTCACATAGAAATCAGTTACTTTAAATTGTAATATATTTTGCAATTTTGACTGCAAACTTTTGGACAAAGAAAAGTGCATAAAGTGTATAAAGAGTATAAAGAGTATAAAGTGTATAAAGTGTATAAAGGAAAGTGTGCATGTTAAGTTTCTTTTAGGTTTTTTACCATTTTAAAACCACCTTTCGGATAAATGATCCTCTTTTGTCACTTGACTTTTTTTTTATGTTAACTATGATCTCATTTAGTCTCAATTCACGAGGCCATAACTTTTTTTTTTAATCTGAAAATCAGAAGACTTGATATTCTGCGCATGCATCTTGTCTATGTGTTCCTTTCCTTGAACAAGACAGTAAGTCAAACTGGTTTGGAACGAGATAAGAACGAGCAAATAATGGCTTGTTTTTTTGGTGAACCGTGTCTTTAAAGCACTGGACTGAGATTTAGATTCGTTCAGTGTTAAGATCCAGAGATTCACACTCCACCGTCTCGTAACTTGTGCCCGGCCTGTTATCAGACATTCTGCAGACTCGAGACGTAAAACAGGTGCTGTCTTTTCCTGATTCCTTTTATGGCCATTTTAAGTGATCTAGCTTTATTAAAAGCTGCCAGTAAACTCCAGGGAATGCCAAATATGGCAAAAACAGTGCGTCACAGTTATAAACTGCAACAGTGTTTCTGTTTCACTACAGAGTGAGTGCTGCGGAGGGAAAGAAATCTGGGTAACGAGACACCAGCAGCATAAGAACAGAAGACTACAGCAAAGAGTCTCACTTCACTTCATGCACAGCACCGAAAACACACAACGGGACATTTTTATCCCTTTGTTCCACCACAAATCATCATGATAGAAATCTACATGTATCGGATTGCTAATTTCATATTATTTTATCCAGAAGGCCATTCAAGAAAAAACCCAAAACTGTAGCATAAATTCCTGTAAAAGTACCAGTAGCCACAAAAACACAAATAATTTGAGCTGTGTGTGCTAAAGTTTGACAGCAGTACATTTAGGTCTTTGGACTCGCTTGGGTTGGGAGTCTTTAAGTCGTCTTCAGATAAGAGAGGAAAATATTAGGCAATGCATGAAAAAAAGGAAAAGAAAAGAAAAACAGGAAGAGCAAATAGCTGGAAGCAGGACTGTCATCAGTGGGAATGTCATCCCGCTGAGGCCCTCACACATCTGCCCTGCGGGGACAAGGGGCCCGTGCTTAAAACAGAGTCACAGACCCTGTGAATTACAGCAACGGTTAAGTTACGCTTAATGAATCCATCATAATGAGATTCAAGATTTTATTCGTCACATACTCAATTATACAGAATATAATCAGCAGTGAAATATAAGTCAGGTCCGCTCAATGGACAGTGCACTTATATGTAACACAACACAGGAGAATATACATAAATATAAGTAAAGAAATAAAAATATAAATAAGAATAAAATGTGCAGGACAGTTTACTGTAGACTTAATAAATAATAACATAAGCAGGGATGTGTAAGAAGAATGTGCAAACAGGTTGTACAGGGTATAAACATCGAAGCAATACGGATGATGGAGAATAGTGAATATCTTACTGATTATTAAATATCATGTTGATGTTATTAGACCGAGTTTTTGGTTTGAGTTTAGGAGCCTGATGGCCTGGGGGAAGAAGCTCTTCCTAAGTCTAATGACTTCGTAAACATGCATTTAGGCAGTGAATCAATGGCTTATCGGAAACAAATAGTTTACGTTTGCCAAATTCACCATTCATGCATTTCACATTAGTGTGGTTTTTATTCCAAAACACATCAAATCATGTCCTTTCAATGTCTTGCTGTGCTCAGCTATTTTTAGAACAGTAATAAAACTAGCAATGTTATGCTCACTTGCCAGTTTGTCCTGCATTGTAATGAATCAAACTGCATAACTATTTCACAGTCAAATACAGAATGAAAACAGATTCCTTGTTTAATAAAAGATTTTGAATGTTTCAGTTAAAACAAGGATCGGTGAATGAGGACCTCTATAACCAGTCCATCTTAAAGCAATAGTTCAGCAAAAAATTGTCGTTTCTGGAGCCTGTCGCTGTCTGGAAAGTACTTTATTCAGAAAAACATCACGGATGAATGCGGATTTGGAGTGACAACACTTTAATTGTTGTTGTTCCATTAAAACACAAAAACAGCCAGAAGGTCAAGTTTAGGAGTGACAGCAATGTTTTGGGTCACAACAACTGTTTTACTGCAAATGTAAGTGGCACAATAGCAAAGCTGCTCCGTTTTCAGGTGGCTCTTCTTATTTTAGAGCACATATGTGCCCAGACGTGCCGTGTCCTCTGTTAAAACATACCTATGTGAATCTTCCAGCTCAGAAACCCCTGAGGGCTATAAAACAGACGCATTTCATATTCAACACCTGGCAAACGGTGCACTCCAGCAGATGATCAGAGGTCTGAAAACCAAGCTAAATGATGAACCATGTAAAATCTGCTTCTGAAACAATCTCTGCTTTAGTCTGTTAAGTTTATTTTGCCTAGGTGTTGTGGCAAAGCCCTCAGCGGAAAGCATATTTAACATTTCGATGTGGTTTTAGGGGGCTAACGTTCTCCGAATTTAGCACCGTCACCCACAGTCCTCAGCAGTTTCTCCTAATAAGGGCATATTGGGGGGGAAACGCAATCCTGAGCACAGACTGAACGTTAAGAACATCTCAGTCTGACAATTCAAATACTTTGCTTCAAGACCGCAGCTGAACGCACATCATGTTTATACGAGTCACCAGTGAAGCTAGATGAATGGCTACTTACCGGCTGACACTCTTAATGCAGCTGACAAGTTATGGGTTTAGAGAGTTCATGTGTTTTAAAACAACTACAACCATACTGGGATACGATTGCAACAGAGCCTGGAGTGAAATGAGTACACTTGAGCGTTTCGTAAGCTCAACTGAAGTTCACACAGTACATAGCAAACCCTTATACAAATAAAATAACTCAAATCTAGCCATAAAAGAACTAATGTAGGTTCAATGGAAAAACATGCCTATACTGGCATTTCAGTAAAACAATATTATGTTGCTTCTTCATGTTTCTCAACACTAAAAGTTTGTTCAGTTCCCAAAAATGAAATACGCTGAAAGGTTAATGCTCTATCGCATTTTGAAAATAGCGTAAGTAGCACGACCCCAAGCCGATACTGATAGTGTTAACAAAAGCAAATGAGTTAAAAACACATTTGCTCAAGCAATCATGTCATTTTATTTTGCTTCTACAAGTCTTTCAGCTCTTTTATCGTGACTCGTACCGAGCACTTCACATCACAAGTGCAGAGCTGTACCGGGTGCACTACAGAGCAAGTTTACTACCGCAGAAAAACCAAAAATATGGAGCTGGTTATGTGATGCAAAAATCTTGATATATTAGTTTGCTTATCTTGCACAATGGAAAAAGTGTTTTGAGCTCATAACATAGTATTGTGCAAGAAAACTTTACATTTTTTATTAATTGATAATCTGCCTCGGTAATCATAATATGTGTGAAAAGGAATAAAAGTTGTTGGTGTTTAACTAACACTAGTATTCATTCGGCTGGAAACTGCAGTGAATTGTACGTACAGATTCATTGTTGAAAACTATTTTAAGCACATTTCACCAATGAACCAGGGTTGAAAGGAATTTTCAATAAGGAAACAGTATCTCTGACTATATAGATGTAAAACAGACTCTGTGCTTTGAGAAGATTCTCAGGAGAGAAGAGAAAAATCAATTAAGACGTTCACGAAAATCCCTTTAGCCTCTTAAAGGTGAGCTAGTGTGTCATGTGCTCAAATATCAGTTCAATTAACAGCTGTAATACAACTAGTGATCGACCGATATTGATTTTTTATAACCGATACCGATTATTTGCATGTTTATGTACCCGATAACGATATGCAGAACCGATATTTGTTTACGGTTATAAAGTAGATAAATAACAGAGTGAAGTTCATTCTTCACTTTCAGTCATCTTAACAACAAAAAAACTGTTGAAAATTTACATTTTCATGTAAAATTTAATCTTAAAATTACAACAATAAAAACATTTTATTTATAAAAAGCATCATCAGCAACACTGATATTAACAATAAGCAAAATAATGACTAGTGTTTTCAAATGGAGAAAATAAAGGACAGAAGTCATAGCTTCATTTTAAACTACAGTTTTAGGTTTAAACGCTGTTTAATAGACTAAAGAGTGAAGAATAATTCACTGAATAATATTCTCTGGAATATTGAATTAAGCTTTAACAAACAAAACATTGTATTTTATTGCATTTCTTAACTGGCACGTTTTATCAGAATTATTCAAATGTTTTTGTCTAGATTATGAAAACTGCTGACAGCGGTTTATCTGTTTACACAGAACTATACTCAAACTGCGATCGCTTGCGGAGATAATAAATAATTCATTTCGATAGAGATGTATTTATTTAGATGTTTATTGGTGAAATAATGGTTCTATAGTAAATGTTAATATAATTCAGCGTGTTTCAAACGAGTGAATCTTGTATAAAGTTACATGCGGTGGCCGTGCTGGAGCTTCTCCTGTGTGAACACTGCTCCGAGTGTGTGTGTGTGTGTGTGTGTCCACTGCTCCAGGTGTGTGTGTGTGTGTGTGTCCACTGCTCCAGGTGTGTGTGTGTGTGTGTGTGTGTGTGTGTGTGTGTGTGTGTGTGTGTGTGTGTGTGTGTGTGTGTGTGTGTGTCCACTGCTCCAAGTGTGTGTGTGTGTGTGTCCACTGCTCCAAGTGTGTGTGTGTGTGTGTGTCCACTGCTCCTAGTGTGTGTGTGTGTGTGTGTGTGTCCACTGCTCCAGGTTTGTGTGTGTGTGTGTGTGTGTGTGTGTCCACTGCTCCAGGTGTGTGTGTGTGGGTCCACTGCTCCAAGTGTGTGTGCACTTTGATGGGTCAAATACAGAGAACACATTTCACTGCTGGTTATACTCTGTATAATTGTGTATGTGACTAATAAAAAAAAAAAAAAGTTTTTTTTTTTTACCGATATCCGATTATGGTAAAATGCTTAAATATCGGGGAAAATATCGGTAAACCGATACATTGGTCGATCTCTAAATACAACCACCTTTACTAGAGACACAGCATTTCAATACTATAACATGCAAAATAAAGTTATAGTCTTACTATTTAACCCTAAGCTAATTTTTGCAACAAAATAGGAAGCCAAAGCATTCCTGCTTATATCCATACTCTGAATAGTCTTTTTTTCTTGACCTAATTTAACAGCATTTCCTGAAACTCCCCAAACAGATGAAAAACTATAAAGACAACAGGGCTGACAGCATTTTCAAAGCAAAACAATGGCAGGAAACTCTGTAGTACCCTGAACTAGTTTGGACTGTCCTCACCACTCACTGGAAATAAAAACTATGTCCTCCCTCAGCCATCTCGCACAATGATGCGACTCCAGCCTTCTGCCTCGTGTTGCAATGCAGAATGATGAATTGCACCACGGTAATGGGCATTGCTGTAGTAAGCAACCTAAGCGTCAGGAGTCGAGGGTCCGGTGGGACTCGGCACTAGCACTGAGCCTGTGTGTGGGCCTCACTGTTTACACCCAAATGCTGTAATCTCCGGGCAGATCAGGCAGCTAATTTGGTCACCCATGTCACATTCCTGTAAAACAAACAGGCTGAGCCGGTCTCTCGTTAACCACAGGACCGTGTTCTGCTGGTTCGCATCTGATGGACTTCCTCAGCATTTCTCTTCTCTGAGCTGCTGATGGAGCAACAAACTTTGCTTGGATTATTTTAGTGGGATGGTTATGTTGTCTAAGGTTTGGTTTGGTCAGGGCAGCTTTGAAGAGAACAAATATAATCTCTCAACTAAGCGATTAGATTCACAGATCACTGGTGTGCAATTGTGTGAGATTTAAATAACGGACAGCTTACCGAGTCATCCAGAGCGAAGCGCAAGCAGCCGTGTTCATAAAGGACGAAGAATCGCCGCTGCCATTTCTGTGTTGAAAGGAAAGATTAGTAATGTAATTCATATTTCCTCAAATACACACACTGTCTATTGGTTAATATACATTTAAGTCTGCATTAAATGAAAATTCACTCCAATTTCTAAATGCATGTTATTGATCTTATTATAAATTCAATTCACCCGTGCATGCATTTCAGTTTTTGATTTTTAATCAAGATGTCGTAACTTCTGGTGAAATGCTGGACTTCTGATCATTTCATCTTTTTTAATCATCTCAATCCATGTCCCACTCCAGATTTTTCCGATAAACCATTTAACTTAGATGTATATCACAATATGGAAGAAAATATATAGCTATATCCAATTCATGTAGGGATGTTAATTTTAACCGTTTAACCGTTAACTAACCGATAAGTATTTTGACCGATTAATACAATCAGTTAAATGGTTTAATTAATCCCAGGAAAACAAATGTTAGTATTTTTAACGGGTCATAGACACATTCTTTCTAATTTAATTCAGTTCTAATTTAAAATATTCTTGTCGGTTAACGGTTAATAATCAGTTAATGAGAGTCGGTTAGAAAATGAACATCCCTAGTTTCATTACAACTTTAAATCAAATTAATTACATGATAAGCTAAGGTTAGTGTAAGAGAATAGAATATACAGTTTGTACATTATAAAAACAATTGCAAATTGTATTTGCAAACATTTTAAGGATGAATGCAATTAATGTTAAATAAATGTAATACAACCTAATTAAACAAGAATAATTACAGTGTCATTGAATAAAGAACTCACTATTTACAGGTGCATCTCAATAATTTAGAATATCGTGGAAAAGTTCATTTATTTCAGTAATTCAACTCAAATTGAGAAACTCGTGTATTAAATAAACTCAATGCACACAGACTGAAGTAGTTTAAGTCTTTGGTTCTTTTAATCGCATATAATTATTTAATTAAATTAGGGCTGTGCGATATGGACAAAAAATATATATCACGATTTTTTGATTTTTTTTCCGATTTCGATTTTAATCACGATTTTGACACAAACAGACATGCTTTATCTTACACATCTTGTTTTTGCACATCTTACTTGTTTTTGCACATCTTACTTGTCTTGCACATCTTGTTTTGCACTTTTCTTTATTCTATTACACATTTTACTCTTTATTTCTTTTTTTTACCTATATATATGCTCTTGTGTGGTGTTACTTTTATATAATTTGTATTCTTTGCACTGTCCACTGAGCGGACCTGATTTGATCTACATTTCACTTTTGATTATACCCTGTATAATTTATCATGTGACAAATAAAGAAACCTTGACCTTTACAGTTATAAATGCATTCTGTGTGAATTTGAAACATATTTCCAAAGGAAACCAATTAGACCTTTCCCAAAAAGTTGTAACATGTCTCTAGAACAGACAAATGGCAAAATACATATATTATATGTATATGTGAGTAATCAAATCCAACAAAACAAGATGCAACCAGAGCATGTAAGTGAAGTGAAGCGGAGCGGTTCAATATTCTGCTTTGTGTGTGTGCGCTCTGCTCAGTCGTTCACGGCCAAAGCAAACGCTCCGCTAATGTTCCGCTCGCGCTCACCGGTAAACCGAATCCGCTCAGATCACGCGCTCACATTAAATGTCTCCAGTAACGTTAGGCATATTTAATTTTTCCTGTTTATAGTGACATTATTGAATAAATGTCTCAATTAAAGCAGTAGTCCGATAAGAAAAGGTTATGTTTCAGAGTGAAATTGTTCATTTAAATTAGGGATGTTAATTAACCTTTAACCGACCGATAATAATTTTGACCCATACAATCAGTTAAACGGTTTAAATTCACTTATTTATTTATTTTTAGTAATTTATCAAAATATTTTAAAAGGTTTGCTGCATGGTTAAAATAAGCTACACGTATAAAAAACACGTTTTTTAGAGAGAGCGAGAGAGAGAAAAAACAAAGTAGCCTATAAATCGCATTTTATTATTTCATTCAGAAATAGGCCAACGCGAATTACAAACATTAAACACTGTAAACATAGCTAGGCAATTTTAGTTCCCCTCACTCCACAACAAATCCTTACAATTAACAGTAGGCTAGAAAATAACAAGAATTAAAAATAAGAAGCTATAACGACAAACCAAAACTAATTATTTTAGGCTAAAACAAAACTGAAACCAAGTTGGGTCTCTCCTTCAACACAAAATCAAATGTTCCCGTATTCGCGGTATTTAAATGCCAAAATATTATTTACCTTTTATTTATTTACCCTTACAATATCCACATAAAACAAAATGTGTTGCATAACTTCACGGCGGTACGGTGATAACGCTAAACAGCACAGATTTGACTACATATTTAAACTGAGCAGTGTGTTTTTTCCATATGTTTGACCGGTTGTTTTTATAATAATAATGAACAGGCTGCATTTGGTAGAATGCTTAAATGAGCTTAAACTGGATTTATTCCCCTTCCAACAGTGGAAGCAACTCCTCTTGGTCATGAAGATAATCGGAATTGTAAAAGGTCTGCTTTTATTTGTGTACATAAACAATAAAAAAATTATCTTTGCTTTTTTGTAAAATAAGAAAAAAAA
This sequence comes from Schizopygopsis pylzovi, assembly GCA_027422435.1. Lineage (NCBI taxonomy): Eukaryota > Metazoa > Chordata > Actinopteri > Cypriniformes > Cyprinidae > Schizopygopsis > Schizopygopsis pylzovi. Next base: position 27,730,224 of record CM049833.1, on the reverse strand, counting down.
TAGAATGCATCTTTCTGCCGTCTGCTTTAATTTCGCGCAGCACAATAATGAACAAACTCTGCATACTCTAGAAAACACTGGGTTAAAAACAACCTAATTTGGGCTGGGTAAAAGAGTACATTTGGGGTTAATTTTACCCAGTAAATGTGATTGTTTATTTAACCCATCATTAATGGATGATTTAACTCAGCTAATGGCTTTATTCGTTTCTATTATAATATTCGCTTTTTTTTTTCTTTTTTTTACTTTATGCATGAAATAATATTTACAGATTAACTTAAATCCTCTAAACTTCTGTAAAATACTCCAGACGTGATAACGTCCTTTATTTCTCATTTGCTTGTTTTTATAAGCTATAAGCCTACACATTGCCTATTTAATCTCGTTTAACAAACATTAGAAGTAAAGATTAAACATTAAACCGATGTAATTCACGAGTAAATCGACCACTCTGTAAATATGTTTCCACCGTAACGGCGCTGGCTCTCACGCCGAGCTGGAGTCGTGTTCGGCGGGAACTGATCACGGATCAGACCGCCGCCCTGCGCTTCACTCATGGAAGAAATGTACTGCGATTGCCTTCATAACCTGCTCAACAACAAACAGTCAACAGCTCTGAGGACATGTTTTAACATCCAAAGTATTTGTGTTCTGTATCTTTATAAATATAATAGTTTATTTTATGCAAAGCATCAGACTCTTTATCAAGCAATAAGACAGACGCGAGGGTTCGTTTAGTGATTCACACCGCGAATGTTGCTCTGCATAGATTTAAACAATATACTGACAGAAACAATTTTATAAATAAAATAAAATGTACACAAACTACCCAAACACTGAACAAATAACCCCAAAAAATGACCCAAAAGGCTGAACCCAGCATCTAGGTGAATTAAGTTTTGCTCTGCTTGCAGAAGTGCTGCAGGTGCGTGATGTAATATGATATGATCAGGTGAATCCTCGTTCTGTTGTTTGCTGCTTTTTGCACATGTGAAATGAATCCCCGAAAAACAGATGTTAGTATTTTTAACGGGTCACAGACACTTATTCTTTTTAATTTAATTCAGTTCTAATTTAAAATATTTGTCGGTTAACGGTTAGGAAAAATAACCGAAATGAACATCAATTTAAATGTATAACATTTAAAATCTTAATTTAAAAACGTGTCTTGTTTTGAAGCCACTTGGAACATTTTCGTAAAAAAATTAAAAACTGAAAAAGTATACGTTTCCATTAAAACAACGCTTCATATTCAAAACACGCACACAAGATGAAATGCAGATATAGAATTTCACAAAATACTTATCAGGCCCATGAAAGCACACACAAGATGAAATGCACTTGACAAATAATTATTTCCTGGCGTAAATAAAATAAACACTTTCTAAAATTAAAAATAGACCAAAACTGCGGGGAAATGCGGTCCATTAAAACGTGTCAATCTTCACAGGATTTTAGAATTTGCTTTTAGAAACATTAGATTAGACAAACAATTTCTTAGCCTATTCCACAGATTCTGGAATTAACAAATTACCAAAGGGCATTTTGGGCTGAGCAAGCTGCGCTGAGCGTATGAGCGAGCGGAGCAGGATCTTCAGAAAGACGCTCTCTGCTCTGAAGGAAATATGATCGCTACTCCCCGCTGTGTGCTCTGCATGCAACATGCTTTTTTTTGGCCACCAAGTCCTTATCCTGTTCTGAACTCATCTTCCCTGTTTCTTTAGCATACTATCTGTCTGTATGCCCGGTCTGTTCTGTTCTGCTGCATTCTGATTGGTGTGGATAGCATACTGCGGGAGGTTGGGGCAGGGCGCAAAAAAAAAAAAAAAAAAAAAAAAAAAATCGAGCTATAAAGCGATTTAGAAATCGTGCAATCTCAAATCGCGATTTTATTTCGATTTCGATTAATCGCACAGCCCTAAATTAAATCATAGCATTTGTGAACTCACAATTATGCTTAATTATTAAATGGGTTTAGTATATCATGCAGCCTTGGAAAATACTCTAATAATGTGTTTTATGGATTCTCGTCCGTGAAATGCGCCACTTCCGGTATTTTGCCGGTTAGTCGGCGCGAGCAAAATGAAGTCGGCGATTTTTAAAACATCGACTAGTCGACGAATCGTGACAGCCCTAATTAATATATTAAAGGGTTATTTCACCCAAAAATGAAAATTAGCCTGTGTTTTACTAACCCTCGAGGCATCCTAGGTGTATATGACTTTTTTCTTTCAGACGAATCCAATCTGAGTTTTATTAAAAATTGTCCTGGCACTTATATCAACTCTATTATTAAGCTCATATCAGAAAGTCATATACACCTGATGCCTCGAGAGTGAGTAAAACACAGGCTAATTTTCATTTTTGGGTGAACTAAACCTTTAATACATGTAGAAACTACAATATATAAACTAAGAATAAACTAATATTTTGTTCATTATTTGTAAGTATTTCATAAGTGTATAGATATACTTAAGTATTACCAATTCATCACATCAAATTAAAGCTCTAACTTGAGCTCTAATACAACGTTTTGAGTGATTACTCAACAGAAGTGAATGCAGTATCCCACACACCAGACGAGTTTTATTTGTGTACAGTACCAAGACACTAATGCAAACAGACGCCAAACTTTCATACAAATAACGTCATGTCCTCTTACCCGGGATCTCTGCATGGGATTGTCAAAGTCCGTCCCCTCTGGAGCCAAACACAGCCATCCGCCATAGATCGGCTTGGCCTGCAACAAAATCAACATTTATTATTAAATCAGGTCAACAACTGTACATGAGTCACAGGAACAATTTGTGGTTTGATTTTGACGATGCTCTCAATTTCTGTCAAAACTGAGATTTCATTCAAATTGAGGGACTGACATAAGCACTTCTTTCTTAAAGTGTTAACTAGAGGTGCAAGCTTAGACACAGATGAGCAGGACTAGGCAAGGTAATATAGCTTCACTTTAAAGCAGATGTTTGCCTTAAAGGTTAAAAACGCAGTTATTAAATAGCGTCTCACCTCCTCACTGAATGCAATGACCTCAAATTTATGACTTGAATATTCTTTACCCATGCATACAAAATAAGGGCCAAGCAAGACTCTGGTGTTTTAATATTATCCATCAGTTGAGCTTAAGCTAAATAATGACTCTATTGTCCTTTAGATAGGGTTGAGTATCGTTTTAATTTTATCAATTGCGATTCTGCTTCCTTTCGATTCCCAGTTAAGAGTCCAATGAGATTAAATAATGATATCAAACAATTATCCTGTGTCTCTTTTTTGCAAACCATTAGCTGGAGCTGAATACCATGAACAATAAACAACAGGCTACATAACAACTGGACTCTTTAAGAGTGTTTGTGTGCAAAATAGAGCTGCATGATTCTGAATTTTTTTTTTTTTTTTTTTTTAATGGAAGTTGTGGTTCTCTCATGATTCTGAAGAAAAAACATTAGACAACTAAACAAAATCACACGTAATTTATGAACGAATGTTTCAATGACTCACTCAAGATGTACTTATTTCATTACTGGATGAATCGGTGTTCTTGAACGAATCTCTTGTACGAGTCAAAGACAAACACATTTTAGCTGTCTTTCCTCAGTCGACTGTGTTTGGATTTCATGATTTCTCATTGTGGTGATGATATTATGATAAATCAGTTTCACTAATTAATTTGATCAGAAGTAATCATTTCAGATCATCAAAGTAAATCCAAACTTCACGAGGCAGATAATGACGTTCGGTGATCAAATACTATTAACTCGTTAACACGCTCCATAGCGCCACCCAGTGCATGTAGTTATACCTGCTTAGGATTTATCATGGATTTCCTACATTTACAGATAGCAAATGAAAACACAGTCAAATTCGAATAGTGCTTTTATTGTTCGGATAATAATTACAGACCGAATATTCGAATGTTCGACTATTCGTGCACACCCCTAGTTTTGTCCTGTTGTTAAAACAAAACTGTTTACAAGAATCACTGAAGAGACAATCGCGGTGCATCTAGGGCTGTGACGGTGGCCGTGACAGCCGCGTCACCGGCGGTGGTCTGTTGCACCGCGGTTGTGTATTTTCACCGGCGGTGGTCTGTTGCACCGCGGTTGTGTATTGCCACCGGCGGTAATGCACGTGACGTTAATGCACAAGCAAAAAATACACACTCTATAACAAGCATCGTACATAGTTTTGTAAACAAGTGTAATAATAGTAACAGTTGCAAATTGTTTTATTTAGACTATAAATCTATGCTAATTCACAAATTACCTCAAACGCCATACGCTGCATTTTCTTTAGATTGGCAGGTTTGAGCGCAGGAAAATACCGTTTATTCTGCATTCAGCATATTTATTTTGTGATGAGCGATGGATCTTGTTGCCAAACACTAATGCAAACAGACGCCAAACTTTCATACAAATAACGTCACGTCCTCTTACCCGGGATCTCTGCATGGGATTGTCAAAGTCCGTCCCCTCTGGAGCCAAACACAGCCATCCGCCATAGATCGGCTTGGCCTGCAACAAAATCAACATTTATTATTAAATCAAGTCAACAACTGTACATGAGTCACAGGAACAATTTGTGGTTTGATTTTGACGATGCTCTCAATTTCTGTAAAAACTGATATTTCATTCAAATTGAGGGACTGACATAAGCGCTTTTGTCTTAAAGTGTTAACTAGAGGTGCAAGCTTAGACGCAGATGAGCAGGACTAGGCAAGGTAATGGGCGATTCCACAGTTTAGGCCTAACTGCAAGGACAATAGCCTGCAAAATCAATCTTCATGGAGAAAGCCATTGTCCTCAGGTTAACATCCTGAGAAAACCTGGGGTACAGCTGTGTGAAAGACAGGATAAATCTGGCAATGGTAAACTAGTAAACTTTGATCAAAGTTGAGTTGATGTAAAAATTAACGTATGTAACATGGACGGAAAAACAGTGTAAATTCAAGCAGAAAGTGTACTTAATCTAATTCAGTTTAATACAATTCTGGTTGAATCCCAGTTCATGTTTTGCTTTGCTCCTAATTTGGTATAGTTATGAGTCATGTGTTGTGTATGGGTCACAAAACTGGTAATAGGACTTCCATGCAGGCAGGGTGGCCATCTAATATTATCTGTTCTATAAACTTAAAGGTGCATTTTTGATTCTGGTATGTTCATAAACTGAAAGCCAGCAAAATTACTAACAAATACCACAGGTATATTTTTCAAATTTATTTGCCAAATGTAGAAGCCAAAGGAACTCCTACAAGTGTGCAAAGTTATAACGTGTGTAACGTGGACGGAAAAAAATTAAACAATCCTGCAAGATTGCCTCTGTAACACAAAATAATACCATTTCATGAAAACTGGCAAAGAATAGAACAAGTTCATAACACATTAAAATAACCTGTCATCATTTACTATCAAATTTAAATAATAAAATAAAGAAAGTCCATATATATATGTATGTTTGCAAAGGATATAAGTTATGACTAATTATTTTTTAACACTTAAAATGTATAATTATGTGTTTAATTATGTGCTCTGAACACCACAGCAAACTTAATTTACAGAATAGCTGTTTCATTTCTTGAATACACTTCTTAAAATTAAGAATCTGAAATATGAATGATGACTGTTAGTCTGTTTCATGTAAAAGCTCATTCAGTGTTTCAAACTGAGGAAAACGTGTAAAGCTTGTAAACATTAGGGATGGGCATTTTAAGCAAAAGTAATATTCGATAATCCCTGGGTATTATTCGATACTATTCGAAAATCGCACCCTCCCGCGCATGCACCCGCCCACCCACGCACACACACACACGCACTCACACACACACACACACACACACACAGAGAGCGAGGGGGAGAGAGACCGTCCAGGCTTTCAATCTGTATGATAACAAACTGTTTAATTAATTAGAGAATAGTCTATCTTAACCCAAGAAAATTAATGGTTGTAAAGTATGAGTGCTGAAACATATTAATATAACATAACCGAAGGACGGCATTTATTAACAGAACAGTCCGTCGATTATCAACTGCTCATAACGCTAGGACATTTCTTTTTAAAAAATGAGCATGAACATTCATATTATTAAAAAGAAAATCTTAAATCTGATTAATGCATCAATAAATATTAGGCGTAAAACATATTGCGCGCTAAACAGAATATCATTCTTAAAACATATTACGCGCTAAAACATATTGTGAACCGCCTGAATGACGCACTTATTATGTGAACATTAATTTTAACGTCTGTCTTCATAACAATAACCTATTTCATATTAAAAAAATATATTAAATGAACATGTTCACATGCTCGGGAAGAAGACGGGAGTGTTCACAATTAGTTCGGTGAACTTTGAATTGAAACAAGGGAAGGAATATAGATCCCTGCAGCAGCCTGAGGCTCTCTCTCGCGCTCTCTCTCTCTCTCTCGCGCTCTCTCTCTCTCTCTCTCTCTCGCGCTCTCTCTCTCTCTCTCTCTCTCTCGCGCTCTCTCTCTCACTCTAGCTGAGCCATTTAAATAGTTCAGTTTTGGTTTTTAATAACAAATTGGTCATTATTTTGTTTCCTTTCTTTATTAATTTAATTTAGAAATATGATTGGAACATCTTATTTTTGTTAAATTCAAGTTTTTGTTTTTTTAAATACCAAGCGGCCAGCGCAAGTTTGATCAGTTTATCTTTCTCAAATAAATAACGTCATAATATTTTAAGAATAAAGTCAAAATTACGATCATAAAATCATGTTACATTGCCTAAAGTTAAAGTTAAAATTACACCTGTATACTCTGCCAAAAAAATTATAATAATAAGTGTGGCATCAAACCTGTCATTCTTCACATTTAACACGAAAAACAGCACAACTATTTTGCATATAAATATTATATATCAACCAGTGGAATATTACGTTATTATTTCAGCAAAAAAACGAATAATTTGAATGCAGGGAGCTCGTCACGGCTTCATTAATGGGAAACAGCACGTGAAGGCGGCAGAGACGAACTCTCGTGCATCGTTCTGTTAACTTTGTGGTTTATTATTTTGAGTTGTTTGGGATGCTGTAACAAACGGCCCTCTCACAATATATTGTTTAACAGGTCTATTGTTCACGCAATCAGGCTGCACGTATCAGAAGTCCGTTTCTGGAAAATTCTGAAATTTATGCGCTATTGCATATTAATATTTGTACTTAATCTGCTGTCTACGTGATTCAACTCCTCCTATACAATTGTATTTTACTAATGAAGAAAAACAGACTGAATGTGTGAAAGACATGACAACATTTATAGGATGCACTGAGGAGGAGCCCAAACAGTGGCCAAGTGATGCTTATGGTCCATGATATTGGTACAGATTCTGTGTAACGAACAATTCTTTGTGACTGTATATAATTTGGACATGATGAAGGTACACTTGACTGGCTGTGGGGCTTCATTTTACCACAAAGCTAATGTTTAAACTAGCTTTATTGTGTGCCGTCGGTGCGGAAAATCTGCGTGTGTTCCTTAACATTATAGCCCAGTTCACTGTTGTTTAAAAACCTATGCGATTAACGCCGACAGTTTATTCTAATGGCATAAGTGAGATTGTGTTAACGCACTATTAACGTGTTAACTTCGACAGCCTAAGCTATATTCTTACGAACATTGGACAAAAAAAAAAACACGGAAAAAAGTCAGCAAAATCATTGACGATGTTGACTTTCATGAACAGCTTATTGAGTCAAAAATACTCCGAAAACAACGTTCGAAGTTGGACAGATGTGCAGAATCTGTCAAAATGTATACAACCACCATTCATGCATGCTCTTTCACGATGAACACGACGCCGCTTTCGTTCCGAAACCACTAGCAATCATCCGACTTGCACACTCTTTTATCCTTTCTCATCATAATGATCCTATTTAATGTTTACTTAACCAAAGTTTATCACGTTCGTAACATTTTAAGGTTCGTAACCTTTTGGACAGAAGCCACAAACTTACCCACATTCCTCTGAAATCCGTGAAATCCTGTTAACTCTTCCTGCCATGCAGAGCATGCGTGACCGAGACAATCTTATTTCTGACATGAGAACCGTTGAGACATTAGGAGATGGAAATTCAGCTCAGAATAAAATGTTACGAGCGTTATGATTTTTGGACAGAAAATCTCTGCCCCTGTTTTATCCCGAATTATTAACAATTTATCTTGTAGCAACGCATATAAGAATTTAACCCACACAAGATGTTTTTATCGTTTTGCTATTGATATAATTACATGGAAAAATGATATCTCTGTTTCCTTTAGAATCATAGTTTAACGTTCGTAACTGTTTGGACAGAACGTGTAACGAACGTTAGTAAATGTTTCCATTGCATCGTGGTGGATTAAGGGAATTATACTTTCAGTGTTAGTAGTAGTATCTTGTAGAAGACACACCAAAATAAATATTATGCGCCAAAATTCAGGATTTTATTAAAGGAAATTAAATAAATGACTTAGGAAAAATCCAGAGGCAATGAATGTCCCACCCTGACATCCGCAATTTCTGGGGACGGAAATCAAATAAAGTCTCATTACACGATAATGCCAAGGCTTAGTGGGATACAATTAACTTTATTATTTCTTACATCTATCTTAAATAAAATAGTGAACTAAAAATAAAAAAATGACAACAACTGCCTATTATTCAATCTATATTGTTCATTACACCCCTTGTGGACAGAAACTGTGGAATCGCTCTAATATAGCTTCGCTTTAAAGCAGATGTTTGCCTCAAAGGTTAAAAACGCAGTTATTAAATAGCGTCTCACCTCCTCACTGAATGCAATGACCTCAAATGTATGACTTGAATATTCTTTACCCATGCATACAAAATAAGGACCAAGCAAGACTCTGGTGTTTTAATATTATCCATCAGTTGAGCTTAAGCTAAATAATGACACTATTGTCCTTTAGATAGGGTTGAGTATCGTTTTAATTTTATCAATTGCGATTCTGCTTATTGATTCCGAATCCGATTCCCAGTTAAGAGTCCAATGAGATTAAATAATGATATCAAACAATTATCCTGTGTCTCTTTTTTGCAAACCATTAGCTAGAGCTGAATACCATGAACAATAAACAACAGGCTACATAACAACTGGACTCTTTAAGAGTGTTTGTGTGCAAAATAGAACTGCATGATTCTGAAAAATTGATTTTTTTTATTTTTTTTACGGAAGTTGTGGTTCTCTCATGATTCTGAAGAAAAAAACATTAGACAACTAAACAAAATCACACGTAATTTATGAACGAATGATTCAATGACTCACTCAAGATGTACTTAATTCATTACTGGATGAATCGGTGTACTTGAACGAATCTCTTGTACGAGTCAAAGACAAACACATTTTAGCTGTCTTTCCTCAGTCAACTGTGTTTGGTTTTCATGATTTCTCATTGTGGTGATGATATTATGATAAATCAGTTTCACTAATTAATTTGATCAGAAGTAATTACATTTTGTCCGATAATGTAGATCAAAGTAAATCCAAACTTCACGAGGCAGATAATGACGTTCGGTGATCAAATACTATTAACTCATTAACACGCTCCATAGCGCCACCCAGTGCATGTAGTTATAACTGCTTAGGATTTATCATGGATTTCCTACATTTACAGACAGCAAATGAAAACACAGTCAAATTTGAAGTGCTTTTAAAGTTCGAATAATAATTACAGACCAAATATTCGAATGTTCGACTATTCGTACACAACCCTAGTTTTGTCCTGTTGTTAACACAAAACTGTTTACAAGAATCACTGAAGAGAGAATCGCGGTGCATCTAGGGCTTAGAGGTCTGCACGGGCTCAAAACTGAAGCCCGAACCCGGCCCGTACCCGAGATCGTCTGACCCGACCCGACCCGAGCGGCACAGATAAATTTAGAGCCCGAACCCGACCCGAAATACCCCCCCCCACAACGAATAACTAAAAAAAAAAAGTAAAAAGGTTGCATTTCACGATTGCATGCAAAGAAACGGATTAATCAAGGCTCTGCCATTTCACAAACATTTACCAGTTATTAAAGTTTGTGAACATCAGGTGCAGCGGTCGCATACATTCTGCCGAGTTTATGAATTTTGTATGGACAAGATGATGACCGTGCAAATTATGGTCATTTTTTGTCAGTTAAGGCTCGTTAGCATTCTGTCTACTTTAAATCAGACATAAGATCTTAAATAAGATTGTATTTATTTGAATAAATTAATCATTTATTTGAGAGAGAGAGAGAGAGACAGACAGAGAGAGAGAGAGAGAGAGAGAGAGGGATGAATGTTGCGCGTGCATGTGAACCTGCGTCTGCGCGTCTCTCTCTACAAGCAATGAGGCTTAGTTACTTCGAAAACAGCGATTTTGCCGCCTCATTGCAGATAAATATAATGTTGTGACTTGCGAGTCAGTAGCCTGTCGAAGCTATTTTACTAATAAAAGCTTCCGTGCTGTTTGTGCGCGATCTCTGATATGTGTGTGCGTGCGTCTATGAAAGCAGCGAAGCCTCTGCATATAGTTTGGGTTTAGCTACAAACCCGAACCCGACCCGAGCCCGAAGCTATCCATTAAACATTAACCCGAAACCCGACCCGAAACCCGACAGTATTTCGGGAGCCGCGGGTTCGGGTCGGGTAGCAGACCTCTACTAGGGCTGTGACGGTGGCCGTGACAGCCGCGTCACCGGCGGTGGTCTGTTGCACCGCGGTTGTGTATTTTCACCGGCGGTAATGCACGTGACGTTAATGCACAAGCAAAAAATACACACTCTATAACAAGCATAATACATAGTTTTGTAAACAAGTGTAATAATAGTAACAGTTGCAAATTGTTTTATTTAGACTATAAATCTATGCTAATTCACAAATTACCTCAAACGCCATACGCTGCATTTTCTTTAGATTGGCAGGTTTGAGCGCAGGAAAATACAGTTTATTCTGCATTCAGCATATTTATTTTGTGATGAGCGATGGATCTTGTTGGGAAACCAAATACTAAGTTGCTGATCTGGAATCATTTCCATTCATGTCACCCGTCCACGTTTGTACAAGTGTCTTCAAGTTCACGTGATCGCAAACGCCCGGCTGGTCAGGTGTGTATTGGTGAGGCTTTCTCCAAACTGGCCAAATACGAACGAGACAGCGTTAAAAGGAAGATGTTAACAATAGAGATGCACCGATTGCAAATTTCTAGATTTTCATTCTAAGAACTATAATTGAAAGCATAAACAAAAAAAAATCTATGCAAATTTCAACTAAAACATTTTTACATAATAAAATAAATTATTAAACATTAAAAATTCCCCCAATCTAGACTGAGTTACAGATTTTCTCTCACTTAAACAACACTTTAAATTAAAGTGCTCTGTGACTGGAAAGAGGAAGATATAGTTAACTTCAACTTCAACTTTTATTTATTTGCATAGCACATTTTAACGCAATTGTATTGCCCAAAGTGTTTCACAATTTAAAAGAAAACATATACAAAGATTAAAACAATAAAGTATATCATAATTAGTAAGAATAAACCACTTAAAATGAACCAACCCACAGATGAAAAATACCCTTTATCAGGTCATTACACATCGGGGTAGTTCCTCTACAAAAGGTCTCTACGAAAGTCTTTCCTCTCCGAAAGCTAATGTAAAAAGATGAGTTTTCAACTGAGATTTAAAAACTTCTAAGGATGGAGCCTGCCGAATATGAAGTGGAAGATTATTCCACAATTTGGGAGCCACGACCATAAATGCTCTATCACAGTGGTTCTCAAACTTTTTACACCAAGTACCACCTCAGAAAATATTTGGCTTTCCAAGTACCACCATTATGACCAACATTAAAATGCAGTATAAATGGCTGCCCACTGCTCCGGGTGTGTGTTCACAGTGTGTGTGTGTGTGTGTTCACTACTGTGTGTGTGTGTGCACTTTGGATGGGTTAAATGCAGAGCACAAATTCCGAGTATGTCACATCACTTTCAGTAGCACTATACACAGTAAAAAAAATAAAAAAAATAAAAAACCCAAGTCAGTTTTAATCCTTATAAGGATATTTATTATTGTCAGCCTCTTAAAATATAGTAAATACATAGTTTGAACATGAACACTGCACTGTGCTTACTTCCACGTAAATACAAAACATAATTATTAAATTAAAATATATTGTACCTAAAAGTGAAATAAAAACTGTACTGTACTTAAATGTTAAATAACTGTACTTAAATAAAGATTAAATGAAAATGTATCATACTTACTTAACATTTAAGTACAGTAACTTAGTTTTTATTTAACTTTAAGTAGCTACAATACATTTTCATTTAATCTTTAAGCACAGTACAGTTTTTATTTCACTTTTAAATAAAAAAGTACTTGATTAAAAAAAAAAACTCGTTCTTGTTCCGAGCGGGTCTCGAACCCAGGATTCCGGCGCGGGAGGCGGGCGCTCTAACAAGGAACGCCAAAGCTAGAGCGCCTGTTTTTGAGGTCAGGGGAGTGAGGTTTTACATACAGCCCTTACTGGCATACATCCGTTACATATGTAGCTGCAAGTAACAACAATCAGGCCACGTGTCCACCAAAGCCAGCTGAAAACACCCAGGTGTGAGCGCTTGAGAGGGCAGCGTATTTTCGAGACGCTGCGGTTGCTATGATACGGAATATCCGCTGAAGTAATATGGCAGACGCATCGCGAACGAAATGCTTCTCCAAGCATTATTTTTCATAACAATATTATTGTACTCCGGCAATTCCATCTGGTAAAGACATAAATACTCAGAGACAAGCAATATTAACTCCTCCATTGCTGTTTCAGTCGTAGTACAAGCAGGGTGTGACGGTATTAGTCCCGCCCCTCCTCCACTGTGATTGGCTAGCTGACTAAAGAGTGACAGTGATGAGTGCTAACATTCTTAAATTCTCGGTGCCAAGAAAAAAACGCCCGAGTGCTCAGCATGAAAAAGACGCTCCCATTTAAAACAATTTAAAAAAAAAATCGCTTTGGTGGACACGCGGCCTGATTTATATTTAATTCTGAGATTCCTCTGCATACCACTAGTGGTACGCGTACCACACTTTGAGAACCACTGCTCTATCACATTTAGATTTTTTTGGGGGAACAAGGAACTGCCAGTAACAGTTTATCTGCTGATCTCAGTGTCCTAGCCAATGTATGGTACTCTAAAAGATTGGTGATATAACTTGGGGACATGTTATGAAGTGCTTTAAAAACCATCAATAAAATCGATCCTGTACTGAACTGGTAGCCAGTGAAGAGAAGATAATACTGGAGTAATATGATCCCTTTTTTCATGCCTGTCAGATGCCTGGCTGCAGCGTTCTGTACAATTTGCAGACGAGATAGATGTCGCTGACAGATCCCAACATAAAGAGAATTGCAATAATCCAATCTCGAGGTAATAAATGCATGGATAACGGTTTCTAAGTCTTTAAAACTAAGAATGGGTTTTAACCTGGAGATCATTCTAAGTTGGTAAAAACTGCTTTTTACTACCGACTTTATCTGATTGTCAAAGCTGAGAGTTGAGTCGATTATGACACCCAGGTTTCTTACACTGTTTTTAACGATTATTTCTAAAGGAGCAATATTACTGGAGATCATCTCTTTGAATTTTGGTGGACCAAAAATAATGATCTCAGATTTTTTGTCATTAAGCTGAAGAAAATTTTTAGACAACCAAATGTTGACCTCTTTGACCACACATTAACTTAATATGAGTTGCTTTATGTAACAAAACATGTCATTTCCCACTGTTTACAAATGGTCATTTCTTTCCCCTAACCTTATTAAATGTGTCATCTTTCATTTCGTGTTGTATCGCGCATCTGGTGTAGACAGCATTAGGGGTCGACCGATTATCGGCCTGGCCGATATTAAGCATTTTACCGATTATCGATATCGGCCATTTTAAAAACAGATTTGCCGATAATTTTTTTTTTTTTTTTTTTTTATGCAAACAAACATACTATTTACAGGTGACATTATTTATTGGTGAATAATGTTTTACATTTATTTAATGTTTAAATGCACTATTTGGCTCGATGCAACCTGTCTGAGCTCAACACTCTGTGAGAGTGAGGCGATCTCTCAATCTCTGAGAGCAATCTCCGCCCACCGCTCATCTGATATGTAGAGAGTCACGAGTCCGACCAATCAACGCGGAAAACTGAAGGCAGTCTCACACCGAGAGCACTTGCTAACTGGAGCTGCGTCAGTTATCAGAGATCAGTTGTCTCTCAAAGGTAAAGCAGCAGCAGACGTTGCTGAAGTTGCAAAACACCTCAATATAACCCATGATGTCCGCGATGCGGAAAATGCGGGCGGAATCGCGGAATGCAGTCATATAATGGAATTTACCGTATAACGCGGAATGTCATGGAATGTGTCGAAGTTTGGATGAATTAATCAAAAGTAGGTCAGTACACTTAAATCGACTCGCGCTATGGACTAGTATCTATAAATATTAAGCCGCAAAAACACTTTAAATATGAATCCTGCATGTTCTGCATCTCTGTTAATGAATGACACAGACGTGCGGTTTCATTTACTGCACACATACATACTGAAGCGCACGTGACGCTCGCAGTGACTTCAGCGTCTGCCGTCTCACTAAATGAGGACATAAATACATGAACAACATCCCCAGAACTGCTCGGAGAGTCACTTCATGAGCATTTGACCGTTTCATTTGAGTAAAACGATCGTCATATCATATATACATAGGCTACAGAAAGGTCCTCATGGCAACCTGTCAAAATATAAGTTCGGTTTAGCCGAATATATTACTGTATACGTAATACAACTACAACAATTATTACAACTTTTGTTGAGAATAATCACACAATACGCTAAATACGTTTACTTTAAGTTTTACAAAATGTTTACAGAATGCTTCTGGGTGATCTCTGTAGGCTACTTATGTTATTATTAATATTATTAATATTACTGTTTATTTAATGTTGTTGTTATTAACAGTTTTCAGAATTAAAGACATGTTTAAAAGCATTTAAAGAACGTTTTTTTGTCAGAGCTCTTGTTATTATTAATTTTGGCATTCATTTTCATTTTTACACCAGACACGTATATCGGTTCAAAATATCGGTTATCGGTCTACTTGATCTGTAATAATCGGTATCGGTATCGGCCCTGAAAAACACATATCGGTCGACCCCTAGACAGCATCACTGATTATAATGGGTTCTTGTAGTGCCCCTCGCGTGAGGTAGACAGGGTCACAGGGCGTATTTAACTTTCCTATTTAAGGCTACTTTCCTATTTAACTATTATTTATTTGATATTTATTTTAGTGTTTTGCAGGCTGAGTGTTCACTGACGTAAGTGCTATACATAGATATAGTACATATACTATATACATATATACACACACACACACACACACACACACACACACACACACACTCACACACACACACACAACACCGCGGTGGTAAAAATCTGCAACCGTCACAGCCCTAAGTACATCGATTTTTTTTCTCCCCGCCCTCTCCATTACTACCCATAAATGCATCTTTAAAACTACAGAGGATAGCTGGGGACCACATTTAGCCGTTTTCCTCTCTGGAAGAGGTGGGGGATTGGAAGCAAAAACAAAACACAGCTGTGACTCTAGCATGTGAGCAGTGGCACACCCCTGCGCTTTCCTTCCTCTCTCCAGCTTCACGTCTAACCCTACGGCCCCACAGGCCGCATCACGTTTAACTCCCAATTTCCTCTCAGGCTGAATCCTGAAGGCGGCCGGCTCCCAGTGGCCCACTTTATCCTTGCATCCCCTGGACGCACTCGCCCTGAACTTATACCCCCTCCAAACAAACCCAACGCCCACCCCGGGCCCAACCGCAGCATCAGAAGTGGAGCGACCTCTGGGAAACTCTGCTCCACTTTCCCAACACGCACTTCCTTTCACAAGCCCCCCATCCCGCCCGGTCACAGCAGACCTCCTTCTGCATGGGAATCACACTGGGACACTTCAAGTCGCTTGATGCAAGTTTCCATTTTTAACATACAGGCTAGACCTTGAAGTAAAAGACAACTCTGGAAGACAAGTATAAAGCAAAATGCAATGCATGTATGATTCCTGTTGCTCTCAGAATGAGATCAGTAGGAAGCTGGAATACATATTCTAGCAATTACATTTCTGAATCAAGCTTCTGAAGAGGTCAACAGTCTTGCTTTCAAAATCAGAAAAATAATTGTAAAATTTGGTCCTGTATAGCTAATAAAAGCCAAATCACGTGAGCTGATCTATTTTAATCGACTCGATGCAGGATTGCTTTCTCATTAAGCCACTGCAACTTCAGGAGCAATGCAGTGTATCAAAACAGAGAAATTTAAGCACAAAATTAAATCTTTGACGAAGTGTTACAAGAAAGGACAGAGCAATACTAATACAATCCACCTTCACAAAAATATTTTTAAAGCTTCCGGAACTGTTAGGTTTTGGACTTCCGGATATATTGGGTTTAACATAATATGCTAAAATGTTAAAAACCACAGATAATTATATATATATATATATATATACACTGCCCTTCAAATGTTTGGGATCAGTAAGCTTTTTGATGTTTCTTTACAGAAGTCAATTATGCTCATCAAGGGGGGAGTAATATTGTGAAATATTACTACAATTTAAAATAAAGGTTTTCTAATTTAACACATTCAAATTAATTTATTCCAGTAATGCAAAGCTGAATTTCCATCAACTATCAATCCAGTGTTCAGTGTGACATGATCCTATATGTGAAAAATATATACTACACATGAGAATATATATGAAAATATGACATGGGAAGCCTACGTAGAACTACAGTTTTAGAGGAAATGCATTTAAAATCTGTTTCCATAGAGTCAATTCACTGAGCTCGCTCTGGAAGGCCTTGAGAAGTCAAGAGCATTCTTAAAGGAAGATTACAGTATTTTGAAAGCCTTTTACCCCCGGGGTAAATAAGTGACTATGTGCTGCCAACATTTCCACAAAGGAACTGTTTGACTCAAACATCCATCGTGTACTGTAATGTTCAACTTCCTCTGTAAATTACATAAGGTACCTCAAAATAAGGTACCTCAATGGTGTACATACATTTTAATGTATAGATTACATATATCCACAATGATCAACCTTCTAGCTATTAAATTTAAGGTTATTTTCAGACTTGTAGAACATTTGCTTTGTTTTACGAAGAAGGAACTTAAACTGTTACAATGTTGCATTATTTTCTTGATTTGTTTGCTTTCACACAGCAACATTTCAACGTGTATCAAAAAGTGTTTGCAAGTCACATGAAAGTAAAACTGTCCTCTTATTGGTCAGAGTCGGGTGCGTCCCCCCCCCCGGTGGCTGGTTGCAGTACAGGTCATAGACCCCGCCCTCTCCATGTAAATGAATGGGACTTCAATCAAAATAAAAAAATAAATAACACTTCCAATACAATTTTTTGTATTGGAAGGTAGCTTTTATCACGCTGATAAATGTTCACTTGGTCATTTTTGTGATAAGTTTGATTTTAGCTAGTAATTTGATGCTATAAAAACGAGGCATGTCATTATGGCAGATTGGGTCTCCGGGAGTTTGATTCTGCGGCTCCACCTCGCGACACTACTGCATAGACTCTGGCTCCATACAAATCTCTACTGCGCAGACTCTGGCTACAAACGAACCTCTACTGCGCAGACTCTGGCTACAAACGAACCTCTACTGCGCAGACTCTGGCTCCAAACGAATCTCTACTGCGCAGACTCGGGCTACAAACGAACCTCCACTGCGCAGACTCGGGCTACAAACGAATCTCTACTGCGCAGACTCTGGCTACAAACGAACCTCCACTGCGCAGACTCAGGCTACAAACGAATCTCTACTGCGCAGACTCGGGCTACAAACGAATCTCTACTGCGCAGACTCTGGCTACAAACGAACCTCTACTGCGCAGACTCGGGCTACAAATGAATCTCTACTGCGCAGACTCTGGCTACAAACGAATCTCTACTGCGCAGACTCGGGCTACAAACGAATCTCTACTGCGCAGACTCTGGCTACAAACGAACCTCTACTGCGCAGACTCGGGCTACAAATGAATCTCTACTGCGCAGACTCTGGCTACAAATGAACCTCTACTGCGCAGACTCGGGCTCCAAATGAACCTCTACTGCGCAGACTCGGGCTCCAAACGAATCTCTACTGCGCAGACTCTGGCTCCAAACGAACCTCTACTGCGCAGACTCTGGCTCCAAACAAATCTCTACTGCGCAGACTCGGGCTCCAAACAAATCTCTACTGCGCAGACTCAGGCTACAAATGAACCTCTACTGCGCAGACTCGGGCTCCAAACGAATCTCTACTGCGCAGACTCTGGCTCCAAACGAACCTCTACTGCGCAGACTCTGGCTCCAAACGAATCTCTACTGCGCAGACTCGGGCTCCAAACAAATCTCTACTGCGCAGACTCAGGCTACAAATGAACCTCTACTGCGCAGACTCGGGCTCCAAACGAATCTCTACAGCGCAGACTCGGGCTCCAAACAAATCTCTACTGTGCAGACTCGGGCTCCAAACAAATCTCTACTGCGCAGACTCGGGCTCCAAACAAATCTCTACTGCGCAGACTCTGGCTACAAATGAACCTCTACTGCGCAGACTCTGGCTACAAATGAATCTCTACTGTGCAGACTCGGGCTCCAAACAAATCTCTACTGTGCAGACTCGGGCTCCAAACAAATCTCTACTGTGCAGACTCGGGCTCCAAACAAATCTCTACTGCGCAGACTCTGGCTACAAATGAACCTCTACTGCGCAGACTCGGGCTCCAAACAAATCTCTACTGTGCAGACTCGGGCTCCAAACAAATCTCTACTGTGCAGACTCGGGCTCCAAACAAATCTCTACTGCGCAGACTCTGGCTACAAATGAACCTCTACTGCGCAGACTCTGGCTACAAATGAATCTCTACTGCGCAGACTGGGCTCCAAATGACATCATTTACTCAAGATGACAGCGACCGTACTGAGATCTATTCGCTTCACTTTTCTATAGTAGAAGGAAGCAGAGATGCATCGTCCATCTTTTTTTACAGTCTATGGTCAGAGTGCACCTGTTTATGTTCCTCATAGCATCATACATCAATATAGATTGACGATCAAGCCTGGTTCATTGAGTCAGATTGCATTTTCTCCAAAACCGAACTGCTCCACAGACTAGGTTTTCAATCGGACCAAGACCACCTCATTTAATGAGATCTCAGGCTGATTTTTTTGTTCCATTTTGATGCAGATCCAGGTATAGCAGCTGCTGTGTTCATATATGCCAAAACAAACCAAACTAAAGGAGGAAATGTGCCAGATTCAGAAACAAGCCCTAAGAGGCACCATCTCATAAATCGGAAAGTTATGAAGGTAAACTACATTTGACAGTTATTTACTAATCAACAGAATAAAACAAACATTTAAAAATGCTCAAGGCATTCTTGGCAAAGTGGAGGCAAACAATTGGGACTGGAATATTCTGCTTTGCCAGGTAACAAAAAAGATTATGCAGACACATTAGATTTGATCTGTGAACAAAAGGCACATCTGACACATGGAGTTTCTGATGTCAGTTTGATCAGTCGTAACCTTACGTAACTCAAATCAAGCACACATGTTTGACCATATTCGATGAGCTCCATGTACATGTGTGGATCAATGTTTAAATATGAATAGAAGCTTAAATTAATTCTGGACTTGGATAATATTTCATTATTTTTATGAACTTTGAGTGTCAAAGCTTTGATTGTATAGACTTTCAACGGAGGGAATGAAAGCTTTCAGGAACGACATGCTGCAGCCCTAAACATAATGCCTGAACCATCACTTTAATTTCCATTTTATATTAGAAAGGACTAGCGAGCAGGGCCGTACCTATCATTGAGGTCCCTGAGGTCCGGACCTCTGTATTTTTCCAATAACAAAAGTTGTAAAATAATGACCTTATATTAATTCTGATTTGGTGCTGAAAGGATTAAAAGCCAAGATAACAGATCTTCTCATCTGAGATGCCTCAATGGTAGGGGTGTGTGGTACTTTAGACACGGTTCACTGTTCCGCCACCGAGAAAACGGGCCCGTTAACTCCTCGTCTGCACACGCGCTCTGTGGTATAGGATTTGCGGCATATGTTGCCACATTTCTTGTTAACATCTTCCATTTACCGCTGTCTCGTTCGTATTTGGCCAGTTTGGAGAAAGCCTCACCAATACACACCTGACCAGCCGGGCGTTTGCGATCACGTGAACTTGAAGATACTTGTACAAACGTGGACGGGTGACATGAATGGAAATGATTCCAGATCAGCAACTTAGTATTTGGTTTCCCAACAAGATCCATCGCTCATCACAAAATAAATATGCTGAATGCAGAATAAACTGTATTTTCCTGCGCTCAAACCTGCCAATCTAAAGAAAATGCAGCGTATGGCGTTTGAGGTCATTTGTGAACTAGCATAGATTTATAGTCTAAATAAAACTATTTGCAACTGTTACTATTATTACACTTGTTTACAAAACTATGTATGATGCTTGTTATAAAGTGTGTAGACGTAATTTACTGATACAAGTGAAGAATTTAGACTACATACAAGCAGTTAATGGACTTAAATCTTTAAGCCAAAGCTTATTTTCTAATTAATTTAGAATTGGACACTTTTTATAAAAGTAAAAATGCCCATAAAATGTAAAAAAAAATTTTTAAACTTATTGGAAAAGATTAATTTCTATCAGTGCGAATAAAAATTAAATAAATAAATAATAATATTATTTTAATCGTTTTAGACATGATTTTACAGAAGGATACCAGGATAATTAATAATAATAAACAGAGTTTATTAAATTCATTAACATAAGCTATATCTTCTCTATTTCCAGTTTGTAGCGTGGATCATTCATTGCAACATTTAATCTTATTCTCATGTTTAAGAATCTGTTATCTTGAAAAATAATTTATGCTACTGCCCACTGACTTGGTTTTAAACCTATATTATTATCCAATTTGTGTGGCTTCAAACATCTTAAAATACACACATGTAAGTCGGGAAAATCTAAAATTTCTCGGGGGAGCGTGCCCTCGACCAATCTACATTTTGAGACCGCTGTATTTATAAAAACCTGCGTACGGCCATGTTAGCGTGTGATGTAATCCATAACAATGACTCATGAATCTGGCATCGAACGGGTTAACAGTTGGTAATCTCACTCAAACCACAACACACACATGCTGAAGGATGCTGACGTCGCTCGACGGCTCTGAAGAGTATGGGATCAATTAATAAAACACAACAGGCCCTTATGGTCTGAAACTTTTCCGCTCATTCATTCTCTTTCAAGAGCTCATATGGAAATATGGACACAGTTTGTGTTTTCATGCAATCAACCAAAGCTTTCTTTCACTGAATAAGATAATTGGATTGAATGGAAATACATTGGATTTTAAAGAAATGGACTCCAACATGAGCTCACATCACACACATCCAGAAACGCACGGAGACGGCCAACTATTTCCAAATCTCCAGCAGCAAAGTTATAAAGTACCTGTAATCCTGACGAGGTTTGGAAATGCTCTGGCGTGCATTTCTCAAAAGAAACTATGGTCAGAAGTTAAATTGAACAAACGACCACATGTAGCTAACAATGCTCTTGGAAAATGCACCCCTGGTTCTGACAAACTTCGTCTTATAATTAAAAGTTTCCTCAAGCAGAAAATAATGCCTTTACATCTTAGAAATATTCAACTGGAAGGTTTACATACAGACAATGTACAGAACAAAGACCAAAGTGGGTGTTAAATGGTAGGCATATTGTACTTATAGTTAGCTGGAACGTGACTGACCTTTAATGTCAAAATAGTTTAAACAATTTTAGTTGTTGTATCAACACGGTTTTAACACTGAAACAATATTAAGTGCTAAATGGTTCTAAAAGTCTACTGAAATACTCCTAAATCATCAAATCTGACATTTTAACAAGATCTTTATGAAAAAAATGTTGAAACAACGTCGCGCTATCAACACAAAACTGAAATAATTTCAACAGTGATTCAACTTTGATCCATGAAATACATAGGCTTACTAGACATGAATATTCGAAACAAACATTTCATTAAACCTCATTTTATTAAACAAAATAATTGCCATCCTTCCACTAGATTAGAACATACAGGCTACATAAAAGAATGATTCAATGAATACAATATTTATGTGCGATTGGAGCGGAGCCGCGACAGAGATTACAGAACGGCTGGGACGCGTTTTGACCAATCAGAAACCAGGAGTATTTCTTTGCTGACTTCTGATTGGTCAGTAAATTACAGCATTCCAACTGCTTTAGCGCAACTGAAAACACATAATGTAAATACATTAGATCAGTCACAAACATACATGAAGAATCGTTAAATATAAAAAAGTACCTGCATACGTCACTAACACACTGTAAAAAGCCTCGTCAAATCCCTATCATGACGTCAGTTTAAAGTTAACAGGACAAACCCTTTCTAAACAAAATGAGCCTAAAAGGCGGATTAGTGCTCACCGCAAACCGATCGATAAAGCGCTGTCAGCTAATGGAAATCAATTGTCAGCTTCAATGTCTACAATCAGTAAGTCACTAAAGAGCCAACTGCATTTTTGTTCGCTTTTACCCGTTCACATGAACGCATTCGAAGTGATATAACCATCAGCTGACTGCCGTTCATACCTGATTGAGATCCTGGTCCGTCAGCAGATGCAGCTCTCTCGGCTTGAAGCAGTTCTGACATTTGCTTTTGTTGAAAATATTCGCTTGAAATTTCCTACACGAGTTTTCCTTTGCACTAGACATCTTATTCCTATATTTGTGCGCGTCTCAAATCCCAGCAACGAAAATAAGACAGACAGAAACAACCCCGACGCTCTTTCATCCGATTCTTGACACGGTCGTCATGCAAAACATGACCGGTAACAGCAGCTTTGCTCCTCGAACCTCCTTTGCAGCCAAACTAGTCCGAATGTGAGTAGTTTATATAAGCAGATCTCTAATTAACAGGCCTGCTCAGTGTTTTGGCTGATGTGCTTGAGTTCATGGCCTGGCCTCACAAAGCGACTCTCTAATCTCATTTCTGCGCGAATCAATGCTGGAATTGTTCAAGCGGTAAACAAAGCGATTATTTCACGCGTTCCTCCGGTCAAATGAAGCTGGACCTTCTAGGGAAGCGACGGAAGAAAAGAAAAAAACGCTGGTGAGGTATCCTGGTTTTCAGTCCCAATGACAAATTCTCTCTCAGGCTCGAAGTTTTCACGCACTTCACTGCTAGCGTCAGTTAGCTCGCTAATGAAGCCTCTCCCCCTAACGTTAACGTTACTCGTTTAGCGGAGCGTTAAAAATCCCAATGTTCGGCGAACCTGACATGTTATCCTCCACCGGTACCGTTCATGTCTTAGCTCGAACCTTACGGCTCTGCGAGCTGCGATAAACGCGTCGTTTCGAAGCTTTTCCAGGCTAGCGAGGGTCAGTTTTCTCTCCCCTCAGTCGTGCTCGAGCTTTCCCGATGGAGGGAGATCGCGAGCTCGTAGATTTGCTGCTGGAATTTCATTTTCTCTCGCGAGAGTTCGGAGCGCGAGAGCAGGACGGTTCCGACGTGAAGATAGAAATCCACCCTGTGGACATTAATGAACATGTGCACAATTCTGAACAAAAGGAGTAGCTTATAAATTAAAGATAGCATCTGGGGTAATAAATAATTAAATAGATAACAATGCAGTTGTCAAATAATGAAAATAAATTAAAATTAAAATGTATTTCCTGTTATTGTCTATATGCATAAGAGACAAAACCTTTTTACAAGATATTCCAAAACAAACGGGTTATCTTTGCAAATTGCAATCACACCTTAACATCATTCACATCTATACAAAATACTAATATCTAAAAGGATGTTGCTTATTTAATGGGATATTGTTTGCTAAGAAAAATTGACTCATTCATTAATTGAATCCATAACAATAAAATCTTGTTTCAAGAACTCAATAAAGTAAACATAATTTGTTTTGGTTTCCTCTTTTAATTTAGTTAATATAATTTGATCTTTGCTGAATTAAAGTGTTTTGTTTTCATATGGCACTTGATCATTAAATATAGAAAATGAAATATTACTTTGAAACTGTTGTTTATATTTATTGTGTAATCCAGTAGGTTTTATAAACAGTTGGCCCACAAATTAATCCCATTATATGGTAAACTGTTATATGCACTGTAAAACAAATAAGAATAATAATAAATAAATATAGGCTTTACAATAATTTTTTTCAAAATGTCACGTTTAAATTCAATGTGTTATATGCTGTTTCTTTGTTAATAACTTTACTTGATAGTGAAAATAGTTTCTGGAAATTTTTAAATTTTTTTTCAGTGTAATAGCATAAATAATGGTGCATTTTAATCAATAAAATATCATTTTAAAATCTATAAAACATTTTTTTGCACTTTAACAATATTTTACATATGTACTCTAAATAAAATAACTCTTAAAAATCAATAAAAAACTATCAACAAAACTTGTGCATTTTAACAATATTTTACATATGCATCAATAAAAACACTTTATTTTACCTGTTACATGTGCTTACCGTATGAATAACACAACAGTATGTTATGCATAACTACATGCAACTAACTCTAAACCAATCCCTATTTCTAATTATAAAGTATATGTAGGTAATCAATATTACTCAGAATGACATTGTAACAAAGACACCTTAGAATGTATGATTTCATACAATGCAATATAGCTAGAAGCTCAAGGTAACCTTGAATGCCTCTCTCTCTACATGCCTGAGACAGTATTCACAACACGCAGGATCCGTCAGTGCTATTAAAAGAGCCGTGATCGGGTCGAGTTCCCCGGCTGCCACTGACTGGACGGCAGGCTTCAGGCTGCTTTCCTGACCGGACAACAGCACACATTTACACTGAAGGCCGGCTTAACTCTTTACGCACACTGTAAGTACACTGAAACCGATTACGGTCGCCTGCATGTAGATTAGTGTGTATGCTGTTGATTGGCACTATATATCAGTGCGTGACTACTGTAGCTTGTGTTGGACTTAGAAATGGTTTGTTAAAAAGCAACGAAATGGTTGTTGGTTAAATCACTGAATGCAGTAACAGTGAGAGAGGCACATCTATTCTCTTCATGTATGTCCAAATATGTGCTTCTTGTGTGTCCAGTGGCGAGAGCGTGGCTATTTATAGATCTTGTCCTCAGCCACACTTTTATGCAACTAGTGACACACTTTACTGTATACAGCTGATCAGCATTTGTTAAACAAATAGTTCACACACAAATAACCTTTGCTGAACATGTCCTCACCCTCAGTATGCTTTCCAGGATGTAGATGAGTTTGTTTCTTCATCAGATTTGGAGAAATGTAGCCTTGTATCACTTGCTCACCACTGGATGATCTGCAGTGAATGGGTGCCGTCAGAATGAGAGTCCAAACAGCTGATAAAAACATCACAATAATCCACACCACTCCATCAATTAAAGTCTTGTGAAGCAAAAAGTTACATGTTTTGTAAGAAACAAATCCATTAGTAAGACTTTTAACTAAAAACAAGTCCATAATCCATAATAACTGTTAAGATTCATAATCCATAATCAAACTGTTTAGAAGCAAAAACAGCTTACTGTCAAATAAAATTGTTCCAAAAAGTTGTTTCAGCTTTAATTTGGGTAACAAATTATTTAAAGCTGAAACAACTTTTTGGAACAATTTTAAAATGTATAGTTTAGTCAACTTGAAATTTTAAGTTACTCAATGTTAATTTAAGGGACAACTGGAATATTTTAGTTGAATAAACAAAACAAATATTTTAAGTTGAAACAACTTTAGTTTTTTACAGATAGATGTCTTTGTGGGTAGATTTTGATGTGAGAGACAGCAAGAGATGGACTTTTTGATCATAGGAGGGAGCGTTATTATGGATTCTGGACTAGTTTAGCACCAGTCTGAAGTTTAAAACGTCTTAATGATGGATTTGTTTCTTACAAACACACAGACAAGATGTCAACTGATGGACTGGAGTGGTGTGGATTATTGTGGTTTTTATCAGCTGTTTGGACTCTCATTCTGACGGCACCCATTCACTGCAGAGGATTTATGGGTGAGCAAGTGATGCAATGCTACATTTCTGAAGAAACAAACTTGGACGACCTGTGGGTGACCACATTTTTAGAATTGTTTTTCTTTTTTGGGGGATAAACTATTCCTTTAAAGTTCACCCTAAAATGAAAAACCTCACCATTAATGGAGACAGAAGTTTCAATGAAAGTCAGTGGTAATCGAGGCTGTCAGTCACTATTCTGCTTAACATCTTCTCTTGTGTTCTGCTGAAGAAGAAAAGTCATACAGGCTTGAAACGTCATGAGTAACTGATGAGAGGATTTTCACTTTTGGGTGAACTATTCATTTAATTGTAGTCAAACCAATAATATTGACTTGTAAATCAATGATACTGTAGCATCTGTCAAGTGTTCGTCACACATTTAATCTGTCAAAGTTTAGAAAGTAATGCAGGATCATTTCTTGCAAAGGTTTTATTTGAGTTATGAAATGAACGTTGTTTTTCTTGGTCTTCAGAAGATGGCTCTCCCATTGTTTATGGTGCTGCCGCTGCTGATCGTGGTTTTCGCTGGACTTTACTATGTTTATATTGAGGTCATGCGCTTCATGTCCAAGTCCATGGTGCGGAACAAAGTTGTGGTGATCACAGACGCCGTGTCCGGAATGGGAAGTGGTAATGCGTCATTCAAATTCTATTCATTATACTTCACCACTAAATTAAACAAAGCCAGTATAAAACGTGCACATTTGTTCTTAGTGTGAAGAACATAATCTTTAAGAACCTTTTGTCCAGTGAAAAGGTTTCATGGATATTGGAGGTTTTTCATGGAACCATGTAAATTATGTTTTATGAGAATATTTTATGATGGTCCACCCAAAATGTATTTATTCATTTTTTTAATTTGACAATTCTTTTTATTGTCATAAACATGCTGCCATGAGTAATTATTACATTTTTAAATAGTACAAAAAAGTAAAATTTTGACTTTATTCATTAAAAGCACTCGCTACTAATTTCAAAGATCAGTTTTTCACCGTATTTGAATACATTTAAAACTAAATAAACTGCATACAATGTTCTTGTTTTAAAAACAAATCTATAAAAACTATTTATTTTAAATATTTTTTTAATCATAAAGTGGCATTTGATCTATTAAACAATATAGAATGGAATTATTTTTGTTAATGTTCTTAATGGAAGCAAAACCAAGGCTTGTTATCATAGTGTATTATTTGTGACCCTGGACCACAAAACCAGTCATAAGGGTATTTTTTTTTAATAGATGAATAGATAAGCTGAATAAATATGCTTTCCATTTATGTATGTTTTGTTATGATAGGACAATATTTGTCTGAGATACAACTATTTGAGTATCTGGAATCTGAGGTGCAAAAAAATCTAAATATTGAGAAAATCACCTTTAAAGTTGTCCAAATGAAGTTCTTAGCAATGCATGTTACATATAAAAAAATAAGTTTTGATATATTTACAGTAGGACATTTATGAAATATCTTCATGGAACATGATCTTTACTTAACGTCCTAATGATTTTTGGCATAAAAGAAAAATAAATAATTTTGACCCATACAGTGTATTTTTGGCTATTACTACAAATATACCCCAGCGACTTAAGACTGGTTTTGTGCTCCAGGGTCACATTTGGAGTTTATGTGTACAGTTCAGTGTGTGATGGGTGGGTTTGGTGAAAGGATCTCATCAATACATCTGTACAGAGGACAAAGAGCAGTCAGTGTGAGTCTGAAAGAAAGCAGAGAGCACACAGACTGATAAAACATGAGCCGTGTGCTCAGACTGATGGTTGTGTGTGTGATTGTGTGTGTGTGTGTGTGTGTGAGAGAGAGTGTGTGTGTGTGTGTGTGTGTCTGTGTGTGGAGCCACATTTGTGTGATGTGTCTGTGTGTGTATAGTGAGAGAGAGAGTGTTAACAAATAGTGTTAATAAATTGCTGACAGTTCAGCCTGTTGTGTCCAGAGGAGAGTTGTTTTTGTGTTGGGATGTGCTTTATGTGTGGTTGGTAAGTGAATCTGTAATAATGTGTCGTGGAAAGAGCAGTCAGTGTGAGTTGAAAGAAAGAGGAGCACGACTGATAAAATGTGCGTGTGTAGCTGAATGAGGATGTGTGTGTGTGTGTGTGTGTGTGTGTGTGAGAGAGAGTGTGTGTGTGTGTGTGTGTGTGTGTGTTGTGTGTGAGAAGAGAAAGTGTGTGTGTGTGTGTGTGATGTGTGTGTGTGTGTGTGTGTGTGTGTGAGAGAGAGAGTGTGTGTGTGTGTGTGTGTGTGTGTGTGTGTGAGAGAGAGAAGTGTGTGTGTGTGTGTGTTGTGTTGATGTGTGTTAGGGATGTGTGTGTGTGGTGTGTGTGTGTGTGTGAGAGAGAGATGTGTGTGTTTGTGTGTGTGTGTGTGGGGGGTTGTGTTGTGATTGGGTCAGCAGACACTTTTGTTGCCTTTACAGATATTGGTATCTGAAAGGAACGAGCAGATAACACTTTTATCATGTTTTACTAAGGATAGACAGCATTTCATCACACTATTCACAGGTCCTCCATTCTTTCTGCTATTGTACACTACTAAAATTATATTCTGCTCAGTACTTTTGTCTTGTTTTCCAGTACAAATATCTAAACATTCTTAAATCAAGATACAGTTACTGGAGAATCACAATAGCAAAGATATGAAGTATTGCCTTCTGAAAAATCTATTAAAATAAAGTGAATTCAAGTTTAAAAATGAAAATATTGTATTTCAGTAAGGCCAGAATAATTAGCTAGTTTTCACTGGAAGCCCATTTAAATACAAAAGATAATTGCAAACTTTTATCTCACAGTTTAGACTTATCTTTTTAAATTTGCATATTTATCTCTCTATTTCTATATTTATATCTTGCAATTCTGAGTTTACTCTCAGTTCTAAGAAAAGCAAGATATAAGTCAAAATTGTGACCTCAGTAGCAGATATTTTTTGTGTTTTCAGTAAAATCGTGAAATTCATGAAATGACTTTATATCTTAATATCTTATATATTGTTTATTACACTGTGTTAGTGTTGGACTTTGGCCAAACTTGATTGGCATTGCGTGTATCTCCTCTGAGAAGGCATTTCTCCGCAGTGTTGTCATCCTCTGATCCTGTCTCTGTCCTGTGTTTGTCAGAATGTGCCAGACTGTTTCATGAAGGCGGAGCGAGGCTGGTTTTGTGCGGGCCGAGCTGGGATAAGCTTGAATCTCTGTATGATTCTCTGTGCGGTGGATCAGACCCCAGTAAAGTGAGTGTTAAACCACATTATTAGACCTACTCAAAGACAGAAACCATCAGCAAGCCTGTCTCACGTTCACTGTGATCCCTCGCTCTCTTCACTTTCAGGATTTTCATATAGTCTGTGTCTCTGTCTGTGTTTCTTCCTCTGTCACGAACAAAGGCAGGATTTCCTCCTGACAGCGAATGTCCACAAGTCTCTTATACTGGTCCTCTGCTGTTGACTTCATTTATTCTATCATAATCATACTGCCATGAGAAATGCTGCAGTTTTAAATGCTATTAAAAAAATATATATTAAATTACGGCTGCAGTGTATAAGGACAGTAATCATTAAAACACTCAGTAATGATATGATCAAAGAACGCAGCAGAACATCATTTTTCTCCAATAAAAATACCTTTAAAAACAATCAAGTTACTTGAGAGATAAAACTGCATAAGATATTTATTTTAAACAATTCTATTAAACCCACATACTCTTTTAATCTCAACCTTACTTTTAAAGATTTGTATTTTATTTATTTAAAATTTTGAACAATCAATGGCTTGGAAAATATTAAACTAATCTTTAAAAAACGTAATTAACCCCACCCGCACCCCCCAAAAAATGGTATGGTACTGAATAAAATGTATACTAGAACATTCTATGATGCTTAAAATAATAGTGCAGTATATACTTTATAGACACACAGACATTACTGACCTCCAAAATAATTCTGAAAGTATTTTCAAGCATTAGTGTGGCATCTGGCTTCCTGCTATCTATACTTCCTGTTTCAGACGTTCACACCCAAGCTGGTGCTGCTGGACTTCAGCGATATGGAGAACATTTTGGATGTGATCACCGCGATCGGAGAGTGTTACGGCTGTGTGGATGTGCTGATATGCAACAGCAGCATGAAGATCAAAGCACCGGTGCAGAATCTCTCTCTGGAGATGGACAAAACCGTCATGGACGTCAACTACTTCGGGCCCATAACACTGGCCAAAGGTAGACAGCTGCAGAATCAGGGGATGGGTGGGTTTGGTGAAAGGATCTCATCATACATCTGTACAGAGGACAAAGGCATTTTCGTTAGTGATCAAAGAAAGCAGAGAGCACACAGACTGATAAAACATGAGCCAGTGTGCTCAGACTGATGGGATTCGATGTGTAGGTGTGCTGTGTGGAATGGATCTGTGTGTGATGTGTGTGTGAATGAGAGCAGAGAGTGTGTTAAAAGTGTGTCGTCGTCGTGGTAATGTGTGTGTGAAGAGAGAGTGGTGTTGTGTGTGTGTGTTTTCTGTGTGTGAAGAGAGGTAAGTGTGTGTGTGTGAAAATGTTTGTAGTAGCGTTGCGTTGTGTAAAATGGTGTATGTGATGGTTGAGAGAAAAAAAACATGTAAACAATTAACCTGTTGTGTGTGATCTTGAGGTTAAAGACAGAAATGATCGGTTGTGAGTAACTGGAGGGGGGATAGTTTTGATATTGTCTTTTTACCTTTTCGTCTTCAATGTCC
The DNA here is from genome assembly GCA_027422435.1 of Schizopygopsis pylzovi. Lineage (NCBI taxonomy): Eukaryota > Metazoa > Chordata > Actinopteri > Cypriniformes > Cyprinidae > Schizopygopsis > Schizopygopsis pylzovi. The sequence continues at coordinate 27,699,288 of CM049833.1, read as the reverse complement.
TGACTAAAGACATCGGCGAGAACATCTTTTCTGTTTTACGGTTTCAAGATATAAAATCTTTCAGTACTTACGACGATCTCCATGTCTTAATTCAATTATCTTTGACCACAGATTTAATAAAATTATTTTGTAGTTTATTTTATTCAAATTGTATCCCATTGATCCATTATATACTGAGAACCAATTTTAAATTCAAATTCAGTTTTCTCGAAGAAACAAAGTTACCTAAATCTTGGATTGCCGGGGTAAGTATAAACGTCTGGGTTACTCACGTAACCCTATTCAAAATTGGCTAGAGGAACCTGCCCCCCGACATTCTCACGTCGCATTTTATTTTGGCAAACGCGCAATCTGCTCCTCAGATTTCTATCCAAAAAGGCCACTGTTGGCAGTGAGGAGCTTGGCCAACCAGCGTCTCGTTCCCTTTTCAGAAACAAGGGTTAGGCGAGTAACCCGAGACGTTCATTCATAGGTTCACTCGATGCTGCGTGATTACGCTTTGGGAACGATATACCAAACACTCAAGCTAAAACGCTGACCTAACTGGCCCGATTACGACCAGAAAGCATACATCGCCGGTTCAAACAGACAGAACCTGAGAACCTGGAGCCATGTCACAGTAAGTTACAGAACCTGATAAAAGTGTGCGGAGAGGACCATCCTGCCGCTACACAAATATCCTCCAGGATGACTCCTCTGAAAAGAGCTTGAGAGGAAGCCTAGGTTGGTGAAGTCAGCGACTGCCGCTGCGTTGGTGAGGCGGGAGGAAAAAGGCTGTTTCCAGGATCTGGAGATCACTGAAAAATGGCAATTTCCTCCATCCAGGCCTGGAATTCGGGCCGCTAAGGAACCACTCGTCAAGTTTGGGCGATTATAGAAGGCTTCTCAGTGGTGCGCGAAAGCACATCCACGAGCTCAGAGTAGGCCGTGGAAGGCCGTGCCTCAGTGGCAGATATTTTTTGTGTTTTCAGTAAAATCGTGAAATTCATGAAATGACTTTATATCTTAATATCTTATATATTGTTTATTACACTGTGTTAGTGTTGGACTTTGGCCAAACTTGATTGGCATTGCGTGTATCTCCTCTGAGAAGGCATTTCTCCGCAGTGTTGTCATCCTCTGATCCCGTCTCTGTCCTGTGTTTGTCAGAATGTGCCAGACTGTTTCATGAAGGCGGTGCGAGGCTGGTTTTGTGCGGGCCGAGCTGGGATAAGCTTGAATCTCTGTATGATTCTCTGTGCGGTGGATCAGACCCCAGTAAAGTGAGTGTTAAACCACATTATTAGACCTACAGTCCCAAAGACAGAAACCATCAGCAAGCCTGTCTCACGTTCACTGTGATCCCTCGCTCTCTTCACTTTCAGGATTTTCATATAGTCTGTGTCTCTGTCTGTGTTTCTTCCTCTGTCACGAACAAAGGCAGGATTTCCTCCTGACAGCCGAATGTCCACAAGTCTCTTATACTGGTCCTCTGCTGTTTGACAACATGTTGACTTCATTCATAATCATAATCATACTGCCATGAGAAATGCTGCAGTTTTAAATGCTATAAAAAAATATATATTAAATTACGGCTGCAGTGTATAAGGACAGTAATCATTAAAACACTCAGTACTGATATGATCAAAGAACGCAGCAGAACATAATTTTTCTCCAATAAAAATACCTTTAAAACACAATCAAGTTACTTGAGAGATAAAACTGCATAAGATATTCTATTAAACCCACATACTCTTTTAATCTCAACCTTACTTTTAAAGATTTGTATTTATTTATTTAAAATTTTGAACAATCAATGGCTTGGAAAATATTAAACTAATCTTTAAAAAAGGTAATTAACCCCACCCGCACCCCCCAAAAATCGTATGGTACTGAATAAAATGTATACTAGAACATTCTATGATGCTTAAAAAAATAGTGCAGTATATACTTTATATATATATAGACACACACACATTACTGACCTCCAAAATAATTCTGAAAGTATTTTCAAGCATTAGTGTGGCATCTGGCTTCCTGCTATCTATACTTCCTGTTTCAGACGTTCACACCCAAGCTGGTGCTGCTGGACTTCAGCGATATGGAGAACATTTTGGATGTGATCACCGCGATCGGAGAGTGTTACGGCTGTGTGGATGTGCTGATATGCAACAGCAGCATGAAGATCAAAGCACCGGTGCAGAATCTCTCTCTGGAGATGGACAAAACCGTCATGGACGTCAACTACTTCGGGCCCATAACACTGGCCAAAGGTAGACAGCTGCAGAAACACAGCGAGGAGCGCTGGTTTACTGGCAGAAAGAATGTTAAAGCGCTGCTTGTTTTTGTTGCAGGCATTCTTCCGTTAATGATCACGAGACGGATGGGTCAGTTTGTGCTGGTCAACAGCATCCAAGGGAAACTGGCTCTACCATTCCGAACATGCTGTAAGAGTCACATCCATCACTTGCTCACCAATGGATCCTCTGCAGTGAATGGGTGCCGTCAGAATGAGAGTCCAAACAGTTGATTAAAAACTTCACAAGTAATTCACACCACTCCAGTCCATCAGGTAAAAGGATGGTTCACCCAAAAATGAAAATTAGATGTTTATATGCAGGTAACTTTGTTTCTTCAGTAGAACACAAACAAAGATTTGTAACTCAAACCGTTGCAGTCTGTCAGTCATATAATGGCAGTCAATGGGACTCACAGCTTTGAGAGAGAAAAAAAACATACACAGACAAAACCAAATTAAACCCTGTTACTCGTGATGATACATTGAGGTCTAAAAACACGAAATGATCGGTCTGTGCAAGAAACTGAGCAGTTTTCTAAATAGTTTTTTGTATAGTTTTCTTTTTACCTCTTATCCGCTGCACTGTCAACTGTCCTGAGCGCATTTACAACAGTCGTCGAGTGACGCATCTTCTTCTTCCTCAGCGGTTTTCAGACTTATATATAAATACTGTTCAGTTTCTTGCATAGAACGATTGTCTGATTGTCTTAAGACTTCAATGTATCGTCACGAGCCACAGGATTTAATTTGGTGTTTGTTTGTGTATGTTTTGTTTTTTTTTCATAGAGTCCCATTGACTGCCATTATATGACTGAGAGACTGCAACGGTTTGAGTTACAAATCTTCGTTTGTGTTCTACTGAAGAAACAAAGTTACCTACATCTTGGATGCCCCGGGGTAAGTAGATAAACGTCTCGGGTTACTCACGTAACCCTTGTTCTCTGAATTGGCTGATGGCGCGGAAGCTGCCCCCCGACATTCTCACGTCGCATTTTATACTGGCAAACGCGCCATCTGCTCCTCAGATTTCTCTGCCAAAAAGGCCACTGTTGGCAGCGTGAGGAGCTTGGCAGCAAATGCAGCGTCTCGTTCCCTTTTCAGAGAACAAGGGTTAGGCGAGTAACCCAAGACGTTGTCTTTCATAGGTTCACTCGATGCTGCGTAAAGCTTACACGCTTTGGGAACGATATACCAAACACGCCAAGCTAAGAACGCTGACCTAACTGGCCCGATTACGAACCAGAAAGCATACATCGCCGGTTCAAACAGACAGAACCTGAGAACCTGGAGCCGTGTCAAGATCTAAGTTACAGAACCTGATAAAAGTGTGCGGAGAGGACCATCCTGCCGCTACACAAATATCCTCCAGGATGACTCCTCTGAAAAGAGCTTGAGAGGAAGCCACACTCCTAGTAGAGCGCGCCCGAACGCTGAGAGGTGAAGGAAGGCCACGCACCTCACACCAGGTTGGTGAAGTCAGCGACTGCCGCCGCGTTAGTGAGGCGGGAGGAAAAAGGCTGTTTCCAGGATCTGGAGATCACTGAAAAATGGCAATTTCCTCCGTCCAGGCCTGGAATTCGGGCCGCTAAGGAGCCGCTCGTCAAGTTTGGACGATTGAGACTCGCGGGGCTCATCGGGCCAATCTATTGAAGGCTTCTCAGTGGCGCGCGAAAGCACATCCACGAGCTCAGAGTAGGCCGTGGAAGGCCGTGCCTCCTGGCCGCTAGGCGGGAGAGAGTCGGTTAAAGCAGGCCCGAAATCCTCAGAGTCGGAGGCTGCTGTGAATAATACGTCATCTAGCCCGAAGGAGACGGTGTCACGTGCCTCCGGGCTAGGATATAGGTAATCGTGAGTGAATTCAACCGGCGAACTCGCGCGCACGTGCTCAGGTGAGAGAGGGAGAGAAAAGGCGAGGCCCGTCTGCTCGCTCTCCATCGCCTCGAGCTCCACATCCGAAACCCAGGTCGCGGATTCATGGAAGGCCGCGAAGGCCTCCGGGGCGCGATGGGGAAACACGGATGAGTCCCTTTCAAAAACCTCAAGCCTAGAGAGGAGGGTTTTGAGACAGAGGTTTTCACAAAATGTACATTTTGACACCCTATAAACCGCCTCGCGTGCATGTGAAAACCCATTCATTTAACTCACTTACTGTGCGGGTCGTCGCTCGCGATAAAGCGAGCGCACGGCGGCTGGCAGCGACGATATTCCATGGCACTTCACCGTGAGGAGAACAGAGTTCCGCTACTGCAGTCGCCGAAGTGCAAATGGAGAGGTAATCCAAGAAAATTCAATCGAAATCGGGTCAGAAGAATAGCAACAAGAAGGGCTAAAATGGCCGTTTCATGCAGGCAGAGAAATCTGAGGAGCAGATGGCGTGTTCGCTAGTATAAGATGCAACGTGAGAACGTCGGAGGCGGCTTCCGCGCCATCAGCCAATGAATTGGCGTGATTCTATACGGGTTTCAGACAATTGGCACGTGTAAGCTTTACGCAGCATCGCGTGAACCTATGAAAAAGAACATCACATTTTCATTTTTAGGTGAAGTTCTGTAAAACATTTTGTAAACCTTTAACATTTTGTAAAGCAAAAATTGTATGCTTGTAACAAAGAGATGTTTTTAACTAAAATACGAGTCCATAATCCATAATAACACTTCATCCAGTGAAAAGTCTGGTCTGAATCAGGAGAGAAATCTGCACAGATCAAGCACTGTTCACAACCCAAAACAGTTCTGAACTAATATGCGGGTGGATTTTGATGTGAGAGACAACAGGAAATGGACCTTTTCACTGGAGGAAGTGTTGTTATAGATTATAGATTATATGATTATATCATATTTTAGCTAGGAACAATGGTTTGAAGTTAAAAACATCTCGATTATGGATTTGTTTCTTACAAATATGCAGCTTTTGTCTTCTCAAGATGTTAACTGATGAACTGGAGTGGTGTGGATTATTGTGATGTTTTTATCAGCTGTTTGGACTCTCATTCTGATGGCACCCATTCAAATTTAGCAAAATATGCAAATAAGGTATGAATTAATTCAACATTTACTACTTTGCATCGGAACTACTTTGCATCTGATGTGTTTTCAGATGCCGCGTCCAAGCATGCCGTCCAGGCGTTCTTTGACTGTCTGAGAGCAGAGGTGGAGGAGTACGGGATCTCCGTCAGCACCATCAGCCACACCTTCATTAACGCAGTGGCAGAGAACGGCGCTCCCTCCAAAATGCCGCCCACCAACGCCCTCTGGGCCTGTGAGTAACCCGACTGGCACTGAGTCACAGCAACGCTCCATTATCCAAAGTATTAGTGTAGCTTGTTCATTGTGTACAGTAAACATGCTGACACACACCCTCAGACACATTTGGTTCCTGACATCCGTGCTACACTAATTGCACACCTTCTGTTTGCTTGTCAATGTCACACCTTTGCTCTGGTACAGGAACCTAGTGAGAAACCAGCCTGTGTAGACAGGACTTTATGGCATCATGGGTTCACTATAGAGTCAGATTGGGTGGGTATAGGCTTGGTTTTGACAGAAGTGTGATTCATACATTTTTATTGAAGTAAACATGAAATACTTAAATATATTTGATTACATAAAAAAAAAATATTATATATATACTGTATATACACATACATATACAGTGCAGTATATATATACATGTACATTCATACATATACACACATATATTAAAATGAAGAAAATGTCACTCAATCAAGAAGTTTAAGTGGTACAAAGTGGCACAAAAAATTATGTTCAGATGACTTACAGTATCTCACAGAAGTGAGTACACCCCTCACATTTTTGTAAATGTTTTATTATATCTTTTCATGTGACAACACTGAAGAAATGTCACTTTGCTACAATGTAAAGTAGTGAGTGTACAGCTTGTATAACAGTGTAAATTTGCTGTTCCCTCAAAATAACTCAACACACAGCCATTAATGTCTAAACCGCTGGCCACAAAAGTGAGGTGTTTTTTCAGGTGTTTTTTTTAAACATTTTGACCAATCAACAGCCTGGAAAACATTAAACTAAATTAATCTTTCAAAATGTCCTTTGAGGATATGATTATAAATGTATTTGCTTAATTTCTCATAGGTATCGATTAAAACACAGTTCAAATCTAATTAGAAATTAGCTGGTAGTAATTACTGTCTATTTATGCTTATTAGAAAATCATATTGTTAGATTAGCAGCTGCTAAAATCAGACTCTGTTCTATTTGTATGAAGCACAGACTGGTTTTCTATGTAGATCGTACCAAATCTGTCTCTAGAAGACAGCAGTGTATGTAGGCAATAAATAGCAAGGGCTGCTCTTCAGGTTTTGGACCAGATCTGACTCCAGTCTTGTTCCAGACATCTCCAGTAAGCTGAACACTCACGGCGTGAGTCCCAGCAGTCTGGCCCACGAGATCGTGAGGACGGTGAACCGGCAGAATCGAGAGGTCCTCCTCACCCATCCCGTGCCGTGGGTCACCCTCTACATCCGCTCGCTGCTGCCCAGCTTCTTCTTCGCTGTGGTGGCCGCCGGCGTGAAGGACGGAGCCATGGCCGAGCAGCTGAAATAAAGAGAGACGCCAGGCTTTCATCAGCTTCGAACTGCTACATGATCGAAGCAAAACACCACAATAGATATCATACTTCCCCAGTTGATTAATGCCAGAACTATTGTTTCTATTAAAAGTTTTCTGGAATGGTATGTTTAAATATGCAAATGAGGCATTGTCTAATTAAATTATGCACTTATTTGCATACATTTCCAGAACAGAAATCTGAAATTTGTTGACATGTTATTGGGTTTTCCAGAGGGGTTTCTCTTTTCAGTAAATACATCAGAAAATACTGTCAGACAGACAGAAAACAAAGATATTTGACCATGTTTATAGGAGTACAATGTTGTATAAATCAGTATGAATGATATATGAACAAGCCTTCAGAATATAGATAGGAATAAGAGTTTAAAGTTTGCTGTATGTAAGAGAGAGAGAGAAAAAAATAAAGATTTGAAATATACAGATGCAAATACATACAGTGCAATAAAATAATCACTTAAATGTGCATTTTGGATGTTTTATTTCCTCTAATCTGAAAGAAGACGTGATATGGAAGGAAAATAGTCTAAAATATAAAAATTCACCAGTGAAAAAAACTTGATTTATTAAAAAAAGATTTTAACTTAAGAATGAGATCAACTAAAATAGTACAATTGAAATGCTTGTTGTGTTTTCTGTCTGAGATCATATAAAGCTGCGGTGATGAGACTCACTATCAGCAGCACTGTTGCACCTGAAGAGGGCAGTAAACACCAGAAAACACACACTGATGACTGACATACACCAGAGAACAGTGCAAACATGTGCTTGATGAGGCGTATGATATTCACAGAGTCAGGCTTTCATAAAGCATGTGAATAATACATGTCTGTTAAATAATTCAACTATGTTCAAATTGTTATTGTCACATTGTAAACACATACACAGGGTTTATTACCTATGTTATGGTATTATGATATTAGAGACAGATAATCAACTAACATTGCAAAGCAACTTAAATCCTGGCCTGTTACAACATTGCTGTCAACGGCCAAAGTACTTCAGCAAATGAGCAGGACAAAGAATGATCTATATAAAACATACATTTACTTTTTTTTGCTGTTTTGTGTTTCAAATTGATTTACTGTTTAATTTAGCTATAATAGTCAATTTAATGGCCCTATCGGGGCATGTTGTCACAAAAGGTCAGCATGAGTTCAATGAAATATATCTTTAATTCTGCACAATAATGGAGGAAACAAAATACTTTTATTGTAGCCAGCACTTAACATGTGTGTCTACAGAAATCACCTATTTAACAAGGAATCTTTTCACAACGTTTTTCAAAAGTTAAAACATTCTTATAGTAATGTTTATGGAACATTCTCATAACTTTATTAATATTTGATATATGTAATAACACTGAGAGAAAACATTCTGAGATCAACATTCTCTAAACATGTTATTTGTACTTTTGAACATTTTTATAACGGTCAGGATTTAATAATTTTTTTTAAACATTATATTAAGGCTGAAAACATTTGTTCTAATTAAATTTTTTTTTTTTTTATAATGAAGACAAGAAAACTAGACATTTTTGTGTTCTTGGAATATTACAAATACACTGTTAAATATGTCAGGGATCTGCAAGAAATGGGACCCAGATGCAAGTGAGCGGACAATTGTAGTTTATTTACAGGACATTGACTATAGAAACAGCAGGGAGAGTGGATAGTGAATCAGTCCAAACAGTGGGGCAGGGCCAACAACACAATATGGGCAAGAGGGATGACCACTGAGCCTGTCCGAGGTGGTAGCGGACTCGAGCACGGAGGCGGCAGCTCCAGAGGAAGGGTTAGGCAGGACCACAGGGACCCCGTAGCTTGAAGTGAATCTCAGCAGTCGCACCAGTCTAGCTGCCAGGTAGGGACTCACAGAACCAGAGACTTGACTCGTGAGAGTGGAGAGCTGCTTCCAGGTAGTAGGGGTCAGAGGTCAGGGAATCTGGGTAAAGGGCAGGACAGGGCAAAACACGATAACAAACAAGACAAGACTAAAGACACAGAAGTGTAAACAAAAACAATAAACAAACAAACAAACGAGAAAAAAAACTAAAAGCTAAGATCCAAAAAGGAACTGGAACTGCAAAAACAAGGGTAAAAGAAAATCTAAATAAAGAGAAAACAAAACAAAATATGCACAAAATCAAAAAACAAGAACTAGAGAAAACAAAAAGGAAACATGATAAGAGATCAAAAAAATAACTTGAGCAAGATCAAAATAACTAGCACAAGATCAAAGTTTAACTCTAAGACCAAGAAACAGGTAAACACCAAAACGAACCAACAGAAAGGAACACAATATAAAGCAGCAGAGCACACGAGGATCAGGTGAACACAATCAAGCAAACGAGGACTAGACAAGGACTAAACAAGGGGGCGTGACCAGGGGAAACAGGGAGGTGGGACAAGGGGAGGACATGGCAAACACAAACAGAGACAGAGCCATGTGCTCAGACACAAAACAAACAAGGAAACATTGAACAGGGACAAGACAGACAAAACAGTCAGGGCAGGATCCTGGCAAAATAGTTAAAACATTTTTTTTTTTTATCGGTGACTCTATTATAATGTCCATTTCTTGATATTAACAAACCATTAACTATGCGTTTTGCCTCAAAAAACTCAAAACTAATTTGCTGCTTATTAATAGTTAGTAAGGTAGGATTGGGTGGGTTATGCAGATTATGTGCTTTATGAGTACTAATAAACAGTATTAATGTCAGCAGATAGACACAGAGGCAAGTGCAATACAAACAACAGGTTTATAGAGTAGCAGCAGAAGGGAATGAGAGGAGCAGACTGTCCAGGTAAACCGGCGGGAATGGGAACGTCTCTAGGGGCTTATCTGAGTGATAAAGTCCTTTTCTTCTCCCAGGGAATCCATGGAAAGCCGTAGAGACGGTGGAGAACGGGGATATGGACACTGGAGCAACTGGTAAGTAGACTAATGGTAAGTGGGTCAGGTAAGTCAACATGCAATGTTTGAGTCCAGACAGTGAACGGGAGGAGTGCAGGGATAGAGAGCTGTTGATGAGTGCTGACAGGTGCCGTGATTAAATCAGGGGATTGGGATCTGGGGAGTGTAGTTAGTGGAGACTGTGGTGACTCTGATAACTAAAGACATGCTAAGAAGCAACTAGTTAATAGTGAGAATTGATCCTCCTATACTGAAGGGTTACCGAAAGTCATTGAAAACTTTAATTAATTAATTATTGGCTATTCAAATGGCAAGTGAAAACTCCATTTTATTATTTTTCAATCTTTCTTTCAATTTAACAATTTTTGTAATGGAAATATTACTATTAAATGTTCCCTAAAGGTTCTGAAACAAGTAATAACATTGAAATAAATTACACAAACATCCAGTTAAGAACCTCCAGCTAAACGTTTCAGAAAAATATTCACGAACAATAAATAATGTTTTTTTTGAATGTTTATTCTAACTTTAAAGGGATAGTTCACCCAAAAAGGACAATTCTGTCATTAATTACTCTCCTCATGTCGTTCCAAACCTGTAAGACCTTCGTTCATCTTCAGGACCCAAATGAAGATGTTTTTGATTAAATCTGAGAGCTTTCTGACCGGAAACACCACATTCAAGCTCCATAAACGTAGTGAGGACATTGCTAATATAGCCCATGTAACATGGTTCAACTGTAATTTTACGAAGCTACGAGAATACTTTTTGTGCGCAAAGAAAACTAAAATAATGTCTTTATTCAACAATTCTTCTCTTCCACGTCAGTCCTTGACGCGCGTTCACGAGAGCACCAAGACGCATGCGTGTGATGCGGATTTCATCTAAAATATCTTAATTTGTGTTCTGAATATAAACGAAGGTCTTACGGGTTTGGAACGACACGAGGATCAGTAATTAATGACAGAATTTCATTTTTGGGTGAACTATCCCTTTAAGAGAACCTTGCCAGAACGTTCCCTCTTATCTGGGGAAATATTCACTGGAGTAAGAGGCGTGACAACTTGCCCCATAGGCTTATCCAGTTCTGTAGTGAGTACATCAGTAATGATGTGTGTGTGTTTCTGTGAGCAGACATTGTTAGAGATGAGTAATCTACAGCTGAGCTCTTGTGTTTTGAACAGCACAGGCTGTAATCCTGCAGGAGCGCTGAAGACGAGTCGATCTGTAGGAGAGGTGAGGAGACGACACACACGTCACTCACACACACACGGATCCTCATGAATACAGTCTGTTATGTTGTTATGTTAATGCAGGGTCCTTGACACCGAGTTAAAGTCCAGCTGGCCTCCGCGAGTCTTTATCCGACGGGTCACTCGTCTCACGGGGGATCTGACCCTGCTGACAGCTGAATGAATCACACTCATTTACCAACACCTCAAACGTGAGCAGCATTAGCCTCAGAAAGTGGCTGAAAAGTGACCTGGACCTTGGGATGTAGTCTGTAAAACAGCGATACTTGTATGAAGTCTTCCAGCAGAATGAAAAACATCTCTGTTGTGTTCACAGGCCTGCTCTGGATTCAGTGTATAGAGTAATCCATGGGTTTGAGGCAGAATCGTGACAAGAAGTCATGTGCATTTGTCCCTCCTCTTTAAAGAAAAAACACATTAAACATTAACATACTTTCACATTGTAACAAAGTATATGTGCATGACATAAACAATAGACATGGTAACACCTTTCTGTGTAAATTATATATAATTGTACAAGTTTGATGACATGATAATGCAACGCCATAAACCCAAAATTACATTAAAAAATGCAAATAATTTTTTGCTAATGTCAGTTCATAAAAATATTTTGTTTGTTAATGTAGTAATGTTAGAACATTTTATTTAAAAAAGGTATTAGTAAATGTTGAAATTCACATGATTAAATGCTGTAGATGTATTGTTCATCATAAGTTCATGTTAACTAATGTAGTTTAAATGAAACCTTATTATATAGTGTGTTTTATTCAATATTTTATTCAAAAGCATTTAACAAAATTTTTTTTTTACAAACTATTTTTGGCCCATTATTTTTAATCAAATGAAACTTCTCTAATAAAAACACCTTTGCATTGAAATGACTGATTTCTCATTGAGTAACGGGATAAAACACCTGGTAAAAACCTTCTATTAAAGAAACCATACAAAAAATATATGCATTTTACTACATATCATTTTAATATATAATGCATTTGAATATACATCATTTTTACTATATAAATTTTAATTTTATATGATAAAAAAATTGTGTAATGTACTTAAAAAAAAATCAAGCTTCATGTTTAAGTCTTGCTTAATTTTTATGAAAATCAACATTATCCCACAAATGCTGTTAATTGAGGTTACTGAACCCAAAATAGTGCTTTTTAAAGTTGACATTTCTGAACAATATCTTAGTAAACCCCACACTGGCTTTTTTTATGTTTTATTTTGCATTGTTTGCATTTTGTTGCAACACAGACCATCAATATTTTTGAGCGATACATGATATAATGCATTTGACGCACACAACTCTCAATATTAAAAGACAATGCTTTTTCATATTGCGTGTCATTCTGGGCTGCTGATTTGGTAAATGGCCTACTATAAAAACGCTGATGGTCGTGAGGTTGAGAGCATGGGCGTAAATTTCATTTAACAGTAGGGGGGGACAATAAATATAAAATTTATCATGAGCAATTTTTAAAGGGGACACAAATAATACAGTCAAATTGTACTTATAAAGATATGTCCCCACAGTGAAAAACTTTGCTTCTATCATTATTATTGTAGCACGGAGACTGCGTCATTATGGTTATTTTCAAAGTTTTTCTCAGGTTCAATGACAAAGCAGATCAGCACATTTCAAACAGCCACAAACCAAGGATAAGAAATAATAAAATCCCTTTTATTTCATCCATGCTGACGATTGTAATGATGCCAGGTTGTTTACCTCAGCTTAGAGCGCTCTGCTCGTGCTGCTTCTCAGAATGTTTGGTCGCTATAGCAACCAGTTGTAGTGGAACACTGTAGGTCCGAAACAGAGCAGAACCGAACTGAACCGAACCGAGCTGGTACCAGTCAGTGGAACACCCCCATAAGTTGCAGTGCACTATGCAACAAGCTATTGTAAACAAGTTAACGTTAACTAGATAAGTAATATTTTAATCGCTAATATAGCAGATTCTTGGAAAATTACATCGGTAATGTTAATCAGCATTTTTGCCGCAACTAATTTATGAATGAGTCTGCTGCATCAACTACATTAAAGAGAATCGCTTTATTTAAAGTGAATAAAGTACCCTACTTACTGGAGTTCAACATTAACTGAGCCGCAGCCACACACCTGACTCGTGTGTGGAGTAGGTGAGATGAACTGGGAAAGCAGGCAGTGGGCCAAACCACTGTGAGGAAGGGGAGGGGGAACGCAACTGTTTCGAAAAGCACTTTTTGCGGGGGGGTTTTCTACTTAAATTATTGTAGGTATACATACATATATTTTTCACAATAGAGAGTGTGATTTTTTTAAATATTTTTTGGGGACAACCCTCGGATGGGGGACATGTCCCCTCTGTCCCCCCGGGATTTACGCCCATGAGATGACATGTTCAATCGCCGCCCTCATATAAAGAAAGGAGCCTTGCTTATTAATATTTAAAGGCTATTTTATTGACAGCGTGTTGATGTGGCAGTTCATTTCCAGCTCTTTAAATCAAGCGTAGCCTCTGATTGTACACCTGTCTCTCTCACTGAATTAAAACACGGCCTGAGTTTCTCCCGCTGTGGCTGGATGGATGTCCTTGTGTTTTCATTAATGTGCATCGTTCGTCTCTTTGACTGATAGAAACAAACACATCCCACTGATGCTTTATCCCAGATTAGACTTTAATCTTGAGGATGGAGTTTGAATGAATCTTTACAGGATACTTTACCGTGTTTCATTTGTCATTTCCGAGGAAAGTCTGCAGTTAGATACTGAAAGACCTCAAGTCAGTCTTTGATTTGATTTAGCACATACATGAATCCGTCCTTCTGTACGAAACATTGTTTAAATATCATTTGTATCATCGGTTTGGATGTCAGCCATAGTGACTGAAGGATGCGTGTGACAGCAGATGCCATAAGACTTCATTAGACTTAATAATGATGGTCTGCTAATTAGTGGCATTAATTACACAAATGGGCAGACATTATGACACACACGGCAGAAAGCTAAATCATTCATCCAAATGAAGGGAATCTGCTGCCTTTATATTCAGTCTTTCATTTCAGCAGCAAGCAAATCAAAAGAACATTGAAATAACTTTATAATATTTACGAATATTACTGCCTTTGCACTGAAGTCACAGATTGTTGAGACGTGGGAAAAACACAGAATGGATGAAAGAAAGAAAGTTTAAGATATAGACATTTTAAATAAATAAATACAAATATATAAATATAAATTAACAAATACATATTAAAATATAAAAACTAATAATTTTAATTAAATAGTCTAAAATAAATAAATAGATTAAGATATTGTTTTACATGATTTAATTTTAAAAATTAAAATAAATGACAAATATAAAATAATAAATTAACAAATAAATATTAAAATATAAAAAACTAATAATTTAAATTAAAAAGTCTAAAATAAATAAATAGATTAAGATATTGTTTTACATGAATTAATTTTAAAAATTAAAATAAATGACAAATATAAAATAATAAATTAACAAATAAATATTAAAATATAAATAAATAATTTAAATTAAACAGTTTAAATAAATAAAACAAATAAATAAATAACTAGAAATATAAGCGAACAAATAAATATAAAAATTGTTTTAATTAAATAATTTAAAATAAATAAACAAACGAAAAATTAATGATTGAATAATTAAAGGTACTTAAATAATATTAAGTAAATAAATTAATAAAAATATAAATGAAGAAATACATTTTAAAAATAAATAATTTAGATCATTTTAAATAAACTAATTTGTAATAAAACAACTATTAAACTATAAAAACTAACTAAATAAATACATTTGAATGAATGAATGAATATTTATTTTAGGTATTGCTTTAGTCATATCTCATGCTATTTAACCGTGTTTGTTGACAGTTTTAAAGCATCTTATATTATCAGTTCATTTTTAAATTAAATCTGCAATACTTAAGTACATTTCACTCAGTCATGGTTTGTTAAATTTACTCGATCCACTTTGCACTGGGAAACAACCATGCTTTAAAGTATGTGACTCACTTACAAACATGTTAGTTAACAAGTAGACAGCACGTTAACCGTTAAAATATGTTCACTCAATGAAGTTATTATCCAAGTGAACACAGAGATATCAATACTTGGTGCACAATGACGTGACAATCAGTGGATAGTTTTTGAGTAAATCAACTCCAGATGTAAAAAAAACTGTAAGTTACTAAACCAACAACAAAAGCAGCCATAAAACAGTGTAATAAACACAACTCAAAAACAGTGACACGTTTAATATTGTTACTTATTCATGCCCCAGTGCATGATGGGAAAAACGGATCATAACTTTGATGTTTTCTTAAAGAATCCTTGTAAACATAACAAACACTTCCAAGTAAAAGATACTTATAAGTTCAAACTACAAGCTTAAATTGAGTACTAATAAGGAATTTACGTAACATTTTGTATTCTTGCTGAACTAAATAATTTAATGTAGAAATTACATTTGTTTTTATGTAGTATTTACTAAACCTTTTTTTTTTAAATCAGTGTAGTTCTGCACTGCAGCCTGTTTGTCCAAGTACTGTTAAGACACCAGTTTTCATGCCAGTTATCGTCTTTTGTCTAACTGAGCGGTTCTCAATTCCAGTCCTCACGCCCCCCGCTCTGCATATTTCGTATGTTACTCTTATCGCTTCAGATGTTTGTTCTATTGGAACGTAAGTGCCCTGCGAAGTGGACATCACAGATATTCCTCCATGATTCCAGTTCGAAGCGAACGTATATATTCCATTCAAAGTGCATGAAGTGTGCGAGACGTGAATTAAAATTGTATATATTTACAGAGGTATATGATGTCACACTCTCCGTGCGTGAAGACGTTCGCACAATCAGAAGTTCCGAAATAAAGTAAACTTCTGCGGATTTCCCTGCTCAGGGAGTAGGGAGCAATGGACCCTGTGTAGAGAGCAATGGACCTGTGTAGGGAGCAATGGACCCTGTGTAGGGAGCAATGGACACTGTGTAGGGAGCAATGGACACTGTGTAGGGAGCAATGGACACTGTGTAGGGAGCAATGGACACTGTGTAGGGAGCAATGGACACTGTGTAGGGAGCAATGGACCCTGTGTAGGGAGCAATGGACCTGTGAGGACAAGGACACGTGGTGGACATGGACCTTTCCCTTAAAACAACCAAAACGGCTTTACTAAATCCGTAACAAATTTAATTCAGGAGCAATATTTTTTCAACCGAGTAACCTTTTATTGGTAATTCGGGGGGTTACTTTGGGGTATTTAAATTGTTTTTTTTTTTATTGGGTAATACAAAAGAAATAACCCTT